>JAPMOQ010048968.1:807183-837209 GCA_026543055.1 Argiope trifasciata
TGTGAAGATTTCGCGATCATTTCTCGTGAATCTACAAGACTTTCAACTGGCTTTATTTTTTTAATTTCCACTGGAAGTTTTGATGATACATCTGGACGTATAACTCGGGAAGTTTCAGTGATTCTTTCTCTTGAATCTATAGGACGTTCAATAGACATTATTTCCTCTATTTGCATCGGAAGTTTTATTGACTCATCTGGATGCATATCCATAGAAACTTTCGTTATTGTTTCTACTGAATGTGTAAGACGTTCAGTAGATATTACATCTTTAATTTGTACAGGATGTTTCAAGGATACAACTGGTTGTATAACCTTGGGTTCTTCTTTGATCATTTGCCTTAAATTCGACAGAGACTCTCTTGATATTTTTTCTTTTACTTGCACAGCAGCCCTAGAAGACACAACTGGATGCAGACCTACTGAATCCTCTCTGACCTTTTCTTTTAGTTCTACAGAATGTTTTGTAAACACTTTATCCATTGTTTGCACAGGATGTTTTGATGATGAAACTGGTTGCATACTCCTAGAAATTTTAGTGATTTTTTCGCTTTGAATCTTAGGACTCTCTATAGAGATAACAGGACTTTTTAAGTCTATGGGCTTCGAAATTTTCCTTTCTGTTTCGAAGGAATGACTTGAATATATATCGATATCGATCTCTCTTAGATCTTTGGTAAGTCTTTTTCTTGGATCAATAGAGTCGGCGGATTTAATGGATTGGATGTGTCTTGTAGATTCTGGAATTTCTTTTTTTAGATCGATTGAAGGCTCTGCGGTTTTACTTGGATCTAACTCTTGAGGGACTCCCGAAATTTTCTCCACTAATTTTATCGAGCTTTCTGTAGATACTGAGGGATGTAAAAGTTTTGAATCTGATGGGGTTTTTATTCTTGAATCTTCTTCAACAACTGAAGATACTTTCTTAACAGGTTTCGCTTTTTTGTCTTCCTTTATTAAGGAGCGCTCTGAAACTGTTATGAAACCAATATCTTCACTTATTTTAGTTTTAATTCTGGGATCAATAGCGTCTGCAGATTTCATAAGTTTAATTTCACTTAAACCCTCTTTTACTGCGTCTTCTCGATCAATTAATCGTTTCTTAGATACAGAGATTCTTATTTCTTCAGCAGGTTTTTCTGTTTTCCCTGCTTCCTTTATGGTACGCTCGAAGGATGGTGGATGGTGAATTTCTTTCAAATCTGAAGGAATTTCTTCTCTTGTATCTATCAAGGACTTTATAGAAACCGAAGGAGGTCTTTTTTCCTCTGTTTCAGAGCGTTTTACATCAGGAGAAACATGTTTTAAATCATCTGTTGCACTCTTTATTAAATCGGAATTTATGGAGGAAATAATAGCTTGGGATTCTTTTGTGGGTGGAATTATAATTTTCTGTGCTTTCATTGAGTGATCTGATGTTATAATTGCTTCAACAGCTTCTAAATCTTTTGGAGTCATTGGTTCTACAAATTTATGTTCTGTTCCCATGATAAATTGCTTGTCACTAATATCTTTTACATTTTTTTCATCTTCCTCGGAAGTAAGTTCTTCTATTTCAATGGGATGTATTTCTTTTGAGAATTTAGAAATTTCCAGTCCTTTTTCTAAAAGACGTTCTGATGAAGTAATTGGAAATATTTCTTTAGAAACTTCTGAAACATCTGAAATTTTACTTTTTTTCTCTGCAGCAGTCATTTCTATGGTAGCAGACTCAATTTCTTTCAAAATTTGTTTTTCAAAACCTGCAGAAACTTTCTTTGGTGTGGTAGAATGGGATTCTATAGAATGCTTTACAATTTCTTCCTTAGTTCCCTTCGTAGGTGTTTCTCTTAATTTTTCTGGAATTATTTTTTCTTCCATTGCCGTAATAGACTCTTTATATGCATCAGGATATTTATCTTCGTTTTCTTCCAGTACTTCTTCTTTATGTTTTGTAGAATGTTCTAAAATTTTTGTAGGTTGTATTTCTTTTGAGCGAGTCAATGCTATCTTCTCTTCTATAGATGGGCGTTTTATTGACAGAGGCTGTAGCTCCCTCGATTCTCTTTGAAACGTTTTATGTAGGTCAGAAATCCGTTTAATAGTTAAAGTAGGACGAATTTCTTCCGAATATGATGAAATACTTTTTCCATTTTCTTCAGGAGGTTTCATTGGTGCAACAGAAATTTCTTCCCTTACATTTTTCTCAACCTTCTTTTCTGGCTCATCTTTTATCATTCGCTTTTCTTCTTCATCTTTTACCATTCTTTTTTCTAGCTCCTCTTTTTCAATTTCCTTTTCTGGCTCAGCTTTTACCATTATCTTTTTTATTTCATCTTTTATTACTCTCTTTTCTGGTTCCACTTCCACATCCTTCTTTTCTGGTTCCACTTCCATATCCTTCTCTTCTGTTTTCACTTCCACATCCTTCTTTTCCGGTTCATCTTTTACCACCTTCTTTTCTGGTTCCACTTCCACAACCTTCTTTTCAGATTCATCTTTTACCTCCTTCTTCTCTGGTTCTTCTTCAACAATTTTCTTTTCTACTTCATCTTTTACTACCTTTACTTCTGCTTCATCCTTTACAATCTTTTCTGGTTTAATAATCTGCTTGGATACAGTTGGTTGAATTTCATTGGAAATTTTTACTGTTTCCTTCCCGGTCACTAAACGATATTCTGATAATGTTGTTGGGAGGCTTTCTATTTGTACTGCTGAAAGTTTTTCCCCTGCCTTCTTTGAAAGTTCCGAAAACGTAATTATTTCCACTCCATTAATATCTTTGATAACTTCTTTTCTTTCATCCACGAGGGATTCACTTATATTCCGGGGAACGTCTCTGGAATATGAAATTTCTATTGGTCCAATTTCAGCTTTCTTTCCTGTTGATTCTGCATCCAAACGTTGAGTTTTTTCAGAGATGTCTGTCGTAAAATTCACTGACGTATGTTCCCGATCCAACTTTTCAAAACCCTCCGCTTCTCCACGCGTTGTTCGCAGAGCTTCTTCTTCAAGATTTGTTTTTTTCCCAGTGATGTAAATAATATCCTGTTGGTGTGTAGTAATCATACGTGTTCTATCGGTTTCGTACTCCCTGGTTATAGTTCGTTCAGTTGTGTCTACGTCATCATGCTCTTTTCCCAGAGATTCTTTCTCCATCATTTCAAGACTCCTTTTTCGTATTCTCTCTTGAATATCTCCCATAGGTTTACCGAAGGTGTAATCATACCCATATTGCACACTTTTGTCAGAAGTAAGTTTCCTGGGCTTTCTTGTCCTGTATACGATATCTGCAAGTCCAATTTTCACGTCATATTTCTGCCTTTTCCAGGAATCTGTCAAAATATCTCTAGCATCAGTTATTTCTTTCAAGACGGCTGTTATAATAGCTCTAGTTTTTCTGTCTTCTAGAGTATCAGGATTCCATTCGGCAATAAGTTTTTTTGCAGCTTCAGAAATCTCGGTAGTGGACGCAAAGGGATCGACATTCAGAATTTGATATAAATTTGGCATATTTCGCTAATAGAACATCGTATAATTTAAGACATTTATTTTATCCTAGATTCATTTGAATTTTAGTTGCTAATTTATAACGTGTCAGAAATTAAAAGTATACTGAATCTTAAGCCATTTATTGAACGGACAATAAACAAAAGGAATTATTTTATCTAACAATGCATTAAGATATTATGTGTTTAAACAACAGAATTAGAAAGAGCTGTATTGAGATTTACGGAAAATTACTTTTCTGCAACAAAATAAATTTATTCATTGTTTCACAAATGACTTTTAAATCAGAACTAAATAATTTATCTATACTTATAATGAAACTCAGTATATGTGTGTTGGCGCTCTACAGGGCAGATCGTTGAACCTACAGCTACTAAATTTGGTACATGAATAATTTGGAGGTCGGGAAAGTGCACCTAGGAGTCCTTTTTTGAATTTTTAATTAGAAATTGCGTTAATTAAAAATTAAACAAAACTTTGTCGATTTTCCGCTATAATTTCGGAAAATATTATTACACAAAGATGATTTTTACATGAAATTAAAGATTAAAAAATCAACTTTTTAATGTTATCAGTATTTTAAAATATAACTTAGACTTCTATTTTTGACGATTTTTTACAGAAATATTTTAACTATATTTTTCAACAATATATTTCGGACAAAACAATGAAATTTAATCTGTACGAAGAGGTTACGAGTGAAATTGAAAAAATAATCTTTTATCAATATCTTACCATCAGATAGACAAAAACTCAAATTAAAAAATAAATAATTATCACAAATTAAACATAAAAATGTAATTTTCACCACGTGCCTGCATGAAATGAAATAAATATAAAATATAATTTTATGCTTTAAAAATGAAGAATGTTTAACTTTCAAATAAAAAGAGATAAACTTCAATCAACTCGGTTTCTAAAACTGACTGTTTTATGAATATTTAAATATGACTAATTAATAAAGACGGGTAATTTTAAAGCTCTTCGTCGACAATTCCAAAGATAATACCCCAATCAATCCAGGATTTCTCATGAGTGACTGGCCTAAGAATGCAAATGTTGAAGTTCCAAACATTTCTATTCAAAACTTAAGAGTTGATCAAGTTTGATAGTAGAAGATAGAAACTTTCAAGTGACACGAATTGACAAGAATATTTCGTTGAATGTGACTCCTTAAATCTAAAAAAATGTATAAAATTTAGACTTTATATTTTTTAATTATATTTATAGATAAAAATAAAATGAAATATTACTATTAACATTATTTAAATCTTTTTGAAATAAAAACTAAAAATTGAATTTATGAGGAATCTAAGTAATTTTTATTTAATAATTCTTGAAATATTACATAAATTATTGTATTTATTCAATAGTGCACATAATGATTCGCTTTTACTTATATTTTTTAAAAAATGCTTGGTTTTGGTAAAAAAATGTTTTTATATAAATTTGCAGTTTAATCATTTCCACTTTAATTTAAACTTGAAATTTTGCGAGACCTGACAGATAATTAGAGAAATATATAGTACATTAGAAATAAATAAGGAGACTGGAGCTGTTCGGCCAAGATGACTTGACCTACAGCTTAAATCTGCAAATATATTCTATAGAGGTTGAATGTGAGCCTCAAAGCGATTGTTTTAATATTCTAATTATAACTCTAATTAATTAAAAATTAAAAATATTTTTCCGCCATAGCGAAATCTACAATATGCGCAATAATTTTCAGAAAATCTTATTACACAAAATTTTTTACTTATTTGTACAATTTGAAAAATTATTTTATTAATGATACTATTTGCGACCTACTTTCTTATTAAATTTTTACACTTTTTTTGTGATCTTTCACATATTATAGTCGAAGTGAATTTCAAACTGTTTTCATTATCATATAATATTTAATCACGTATATCCACAGCTAAAACAGAATGAAGAAAGATTGTATTTAATATTTGAAGGAGTGAAAAAAAGTTACAAGTACTCAGAAATCTAATGATAGAACAGACGGAAATTATTAATCCATTCATATGAATTATTTAATCACCTAAAATGAAACGCTCCATGAAATGTTTAATCTCACAATTTTCCATCAGGAAGAGAAAAGAAGAAAGATTGTGTTTCATATTTAAAGGAATAAGAAAAAGAAGTCACAATACCATGAAAGAAGATAGACGATTCAGAGACATTTTTAATAGTACTATTATTTTATTGAACTTGATTCTATTAAGTTGGTTGATTCATATAATAAATAAAAACAAATAAAAAAAGTAAAATAACATGACTCTAAAGTTTAACGGAATTTTGGTTTAAAAGTGTATTTTTATGGAATTATGCGCAAATACGATAATAAATAAAATATGTGTAGGGTTATTATGACAATAAGATTGTTATGTCTGTTGCAATTTTATGCTTAAAAACATTTTTGGGATGATAAACATGAATATTAAGTTATACAAAAGAGATATAATTGAAATTACGCACACTTAATAATTTGGTTATTAAAGACAATTATATGTTTAAATTAATAATATTATATCAGCTATTTTTAATTTAAGGTATACGCAAGTTGGCATGTTATTTATTCAATGTATTCATAACTGCACCATCTATATAAAAAGTATTGGAACAATAATATTTATGATTCTTCCAAATGATTTCTGAATCTTTGCTATCTTCCAAATTATTTTTCTTTTACTAAGTAGTAAGCTTCTCTATATTAAAATAACTGTCGGCCTTAAGACGCTCGCATACGCACATATAGATAGACCCACAATTCTAAAGCTTTAAGATATTTCATTCCTTAACGACAATTTTTAAAATTAGAAATGAATATAAAAGATCTCATTAGAATAAAAAATAAAAGAGGAAGTGATTACAAAAACACTAAATAAAGCTTTAATAAGTGCATGAGAAAAAAAATAATTCATATCAAACAGCATATATCAAATAAGTTTCTTATACCAGAAATGGCGATTGCTCTTAGTTGTTTGTTAGTTGCTGATTGGACCGAAATAGCATGGGTTGTATGAAAATAGATTTATATTATTTACTGAAATTACTAGTTTCTTTTAATATATGATGAGATATTTGATAACAACAGAAAACGGGAATGCACCATTCATTTTAATCTGTTAAAATGACATTTAAATGAAGGAATATTACTTTTGGTGCTATTTCTTAAAATTAAAGAAATTTGACATAATGTTCATCTGTAGTGTTTTTTCTAAGTACAAAGTCATCTGAATTAAAATTTTACATTCGGTTATCTGGAAATAAATTTTCTGAATTTCAAAAATAGTTTATTCTATTTATTATTAAAGCAATAAAATATTTATATATAAAACTTCATTTTGGAATTGTTTTTAAATCTGCTGAAATTCTCAACTTCTTTAAAAAAAGCAAGAGTATTTCCTCTGTGCTGTCAACTTCATTTCTCCCCGATTATTATTCAGTTTATTTAAGGCTGAAACATATAATAGTTTGAGATAGTAATAACAGTTTCATAGGAGTTAAAATTTAAAAGAAAGTTTCGACATCTAAACCAGAATGACTGGTCATTTAAATATAGCTTGTACAGAAATAGTAATAATAAAGAAGTTAGTAAAATAGTAATATTAAGAGGCCCTTCTAATTCTGAATATGTTCTAATAAAATGACGAGGAAAAAAATTATACTGCACTGCTTCAATCATCAAACAATATTTGTTCAAATTTTTTTACTCGATAATGATTATGATAATATTTCAATAGATTTTTACAGTTATGAATTTTCAGTTACAGTTTTAATAGATTTTTACACTGTTATATTCGTCCTTTCTATTGATTCGTTCTGATATTTTTGTCCGCCTTTTGTAATTTTCATCTGGTTTTCACTTACATTTACTTTCACAGTGTCATGCGCAGTTATCTAGTTTTTCCTTTCCTTCTATTTGTTTTTACGCTTCTCTGACAGCTATGAACCCAACGGATTCGAGTGAAGGTCAATTTATCGCAAAGCTGACGGTACTGATTAGCGGAATGATAAAGAAAGCATGTGCATTTTATCAGTTCTGATGTGTGACTGACTCTCCGTTTCAGTCTAAGTAACAACTTTTATATTTGTTAGTTTCATATTCGTGGTATATTACAAGTTCTAAAATGGTTGCCGATCATAAAATGTCCATTATAATGCTTGGAGAAAGCGGTAAGTTGCATTGAAATATTTTCAATGCTATATTTCATGAATTAATATTGAAAGAAATAAGTAAAATCATTGTCTCATAGTCATTTTGATAAAAATTGTGAAATCAGTGATCAAAAAATTTTAAAGAAACAACATTTTTGTATCGTCAAAGATCATCATTTTTGTACAACGCGTAAAATCAGAAGTTAATATTACTTATTAAATTAATTATTTTATGTACCATAGGATATTTTGATCTGCTATGTTGAGTTTCTTTAAAATTTTGTGGAATTTTAATTACAATAAACTATTTTTTATTGATAAACTATATTATAAATAGTATATTATATTTATTAATAAACTGAATTAAATTAACAATGAAATCATTACAATTAAGATTCCTGCTGTAATGAAGCTTTTGGTAGGAATTTAAAACAGTCATCATTTTTCTTAAATACACGTGTTGCATTTATTTATATGATCGAAAAATATTGGTGAAATAGTTTATACGAATTTTTCCTTACGTAGATGAAAGGTTGCATCAGTTTCTTCCTCAGTTTTGCAGATATTTGTATCTTAAAGATCTAAGATACAACTCTATCAACAAATACATTCTCAATCTAGATGTTCAGATTATAGAAACTGTTGTGCATATTTCTTAAAGGGATTTCCCCGTTTCAGGAATTCATAGCAGGAAGTGTGACATTTTCAAATTTGTTACAAAAGAAAAAAACGTAGGAGGAGATTATTGAAATCCGTTCATATTTGCTCGGTTTAGAAGCATGTAATTGTATGGCAATCATGTTTGTTCACAAACACGCTGAATTAACCAGAACAATTCCCGGTGGTTTTTACGATTTTTTAAAAAAGTTTTGTATACAATATATTTTGCTTCAAAAATTCAAAATCAAGTGCATTTAAGAATTATGAAAATGTAAAGAAACAAATATCTAGTTTATTAAATTTCATTTTAATGGGACAAATTTGTCTTCAAAGAGAAGCAGAAAGAAATATTATCGTCTTGAAGAAATACATTTCTTTATATTAATGACTTAGTAAAAGTACACGAACTTTTTTTATTAAAATTAGAAATAAAATACTTTTTGTCAGATATATTAACTTAGCATAATTTTTACTTTTAAGATCTTCAAAATATAAAGAAGATTTGTTCGAAATACCTAAAAAATTAGTTTTTATAAATTCAGTAAATATATTACTTTTGAAACGAAAGTTCAATCTTAATAAAATAGTCAAATCAGAAAAGCCTTTATTTTTATATTTCTAAAATAGGTCCAATTACAAATTTACAGTTGTGTGATCATGCCAAAGTGAATCGAAATTTAAAAAATAACTTTGATTTTATTTTCTGGTGATTTTAAAAGAGATGTTCGATATTGAAAACGAACGGTTTTTTTTTAAACATAGATAACTGAGATTTTATATCTGCATTTCTTATCCATCTGATGAGTCAGATGCTTCTTGAATCTGAATGGATATTCAGTTTCCTGTTGCAATGACCTTCAAAATATCCAAATATTCGAATTTCATTTCAAACTTCACATAAACAATTCTTAAGACACTTTGATGCGGTAATGATCAAAGCCTTCCTTTGGCAATTCGATCAACCTTACAAAATAATGTGTTTAAAGATGCTAGACGTCTTAAATTTGTTGGCTCAGTCCTAGATACCTTATCTAGTTATCGTTTTACTTTCCGGTACACTATGCATACAAAAAGGAAACGCTGTAATCGAAAAAACGATTGACTATGTTAGAGTAATGAATCACTTTCATTTGGTACAGGCAGCTGTGAAAATCTGACACAAATTTAGAACTTGTGAATGTACGCTGACTTTTATTTATTTATTTACATTTTATTGTGTTTTATTTATTTGAAAATTTCAAGTCAAAAAAGGCTAAATAAAATTTTAGAAATTTCCCCAGATACTTTCACAAATATTAAGGCAAAAAAAAAAAAGGTTTTGAACATTATTTGATTATTTAAATCCTCAATATTAATTGGTCATATCAATCATTATTCGGTTGACAAATTGTGGCTCCAAACCTGCATTTAACTCATTTAATTAATAAGTACAGGTATTTTTTCCCACGTTTGTAAATCATATACATTTAGATTTCTTGCAATTTCCTGATCAACACCTGTGGCAACAGACATTTTCGAACATTCATTTGATTAAATATTAAATAAAAAATTATCAAATAAATATGAATCTGCTTTTTTATTTAAAATGAAAATAACACCAAAGTCATTAATTTTGATATTATCGCAAAATTTACACACATACAAAAAGTTATTAAAATTATTTTGTTTCTGTTGTATGCATAAAAATTTTATTACTCATATGAAAACAGCATATAATAAAATATATGATTCATCAACATGCTTTATGATTAAGGAAGAAAAAATTAAATGTTCAAAGTATTTACTTTTTAATTAAATAACTAGTAATAATAAAATGAAATGGCGTGGTAATGGTAATAAATGAATGTTTGTTTTATAAAAGCACCATTTAACGAAAATATTAATAAGCTCATTTTAATAATAAAAATATTTAGAAAAAGTTTTCAAAGGTATATATTTCTTAATTCCGATTATTAACTTTCTTCTCTGTAACTATTAAAAGGTTAAATATGAAATGACATTAAATCTAAAAATGATTCATTATGAAAAAAAATCATTCACTCCTGATTATTATGATACACATTTTCTTTTATTAAGATTAATAATAGTGTTGCAGTATTTTACTATGTATTACAAAGAAGTAATTGATTTCATATGATTGACAAATAACATTTGATTAATGATTTCATGTGCATTTCCTTACTAAGACATTCAATCAAAATATTAACAAATCAATTTCAAGTGAAAAAAAAATTGGAAACAGTTTTCAAAAGTAAGGCATATATTTACATAATTTAAGTTACTGGCTTGCTCTGTGACTTGAATTGTATAGCTATTATTTTAGCAAATGCGATTCTAAAATTGACTCTTTATGTAAAAAAAGATTATTGTCTCCCAATTATTATGAGACTAATTTTATTTCATTAATTAATCTTCAAAAATGTTTGAGAGGTATTTAGCATTACTTTTATTATTATAATGAAACTTAAATAACTTTCTCTGTGACTATAAATATTTCATTTGTGCTTCTGTTGTTATTAGCTACGCTCTGACAATGTTTTTCCTTTGATTGTCTTGCTTTATGACTTCTTTCGAGTTTATTTCAGATACAGTTTAAAAGTGAGCAATTATTAAAATTGTTCATGCTTTCAGATTTCTAAATACCGCTTATTTTTCTTTTAGATACTCGATGCATATACAAAATTTATCATTTCTCTTTCTATTAATAGGGTTTTTTGTTTAATTCTTTATTATTATTATCAATAGACTAAAATCATATAAGATACAACAAAGTTTAAAACATTCGATATTAAACAAAACAAAAAAGAACTTCCAAACAAAATTCTTCATATATTATCATTATATATATTTTATGAGCACGGTCTGATTCAGCTTGGATATTAACCATTTTCCATTTCATAATAAAACTCACGTTTTACGCCAAAGGCTAAGGTACATATAGATTTAAGGTTCTTCAAATAATACATATTATATGCATAGATGTTAGTCCGCATGTTTAATTAAACAACGGCGTCAAAGAATAACATTTTTATTCAAGAAAAACATTAAGAATAAGTTTTTGTTTTGTTAGTTAATGGGGTATCTAGCTAAATATATAACGTATCTAGTTAACGCAAGAAATACAGTTGGCTCTTACATAGCATGATTAATGCGTTGACACGAGCAAAATTTAAGCCGTGATGTCTTCTTGCTAAAAGCCGGATCACTATACATGCTTATTATGAAATAGTAAAATGTTTTGTTAAAGGACTATTTAGACCAAATTGCAAACATAATATTTTATGGAAATTTTCATTTATTGGCGCGCAGTGAACTAGGTGATTGCCAAATGTAGTTAAACAGTTGATGAAATTATAAAATTTTGATAAATATGTAAAAAATAAATTTCCTACTGTATTGCAATTTTTCCCTAGTTTAGATACTCTACCTTTTTTATTGTAAAACAACGTAAAAACTCAGAATACCAGTCAAATTTTTTCATATTTTTTACACAAATTATATTTCTAAATTCGTTTTATTCCGGAATCTCTTATCTTTAATGTAATTAATAACATAAGATTTGATATTAAAAATTAAAATGATCATGTGACAACATTCTCAATTACTTATAGACTTCAATCCAATTTTTACTGTCGAATGCATGAAAAATATATTTAAAATAAAAGACTCCATTTATCGGTTTCCTCTTGTCCAAAACATGGTAGGGGTAAAAGTTCTTACGAGATAATAGCCTGGAAAGTAATAAAATATGATTACTGTTAAAAATATTGAATAATAAATGTGACAATAAAAAAGATCGTTGGCATCACAGCTATCTGTGTTAAGAAATGAAAGTATTCTATTTTCATTTACATAAAGAATATGGATTTTTATCGTTCTATTTTATTTGAAAATATTACTCGAAGATACGCCCTCTAGATGAGCTGTTGTCTTGTTAACAATGCCTTGGATATGTTTACCACAGATGAACTAACTGAAGTTGTAGTAAGAATCTCATGGACATTGACTAAGTGCTTGAGAAACAAAAAAAAGTTAGAATTTTCTTTCACTGTAGATGTAAATATACAGTAACATTAAAAACAATTCTCGCAACTGGACCTTTCCCATCTATAATGTTCAAGAATGCTCGAATCAAACTAACGATAAAATTAGATTAAAATGAATAGCTATTCATTAACAGAAAAATATTTTATGCCAAATATTAAATTTAAATAATACTGAAGTTATTAGTAATAACTACCGAAGGAAATGTGAATATTAAGTTTCTATCGATCATTAACTTACATGACTGTGAAAATCATGTCAAGAAAAAAACAGCCCAACTAAACTGAAAGAGTTATAGTATGCAGAAACATAATGGAGAAATATAAATACAAAAAAGAATGAAATTTTCTAGTTTATAAATAAAAATATATGCATATTTTACGAGAAAATAAATACATAAATTAAGATTAAAACTAATCAGATTTTTCAAGAGAAAGTGTGAAATTATTACTTATATATTTATAATGTCTAACAATTTTTCAGGAGTTGGTAAAACTTCATTGATGTTGCGATTCTGCAAAAACATTTTCAGGGGTAAGCATTATTTAGTTATTTTCCATGCGTTTGCAAATAATTTTACAAATTGTAAAAAAACATTAAAAATATTAAAACTCAAATTTAGCTTGAAAATAAGGAGGTTATTATTATTTGAAAAGTAAGGAGAATTCTTAATGAACTGCGGAATTTCTATGAAATGAAATACACTGATGGAAAAAAATCCCAACAGTAGAAAGGAGCTGTGCTAGATAAACGAAATTTGGTAGGCGTATTTATACATCTGAAAGATGACGTCGATTCAAATTTCGAGCTACGCGCGTAAGTGTGGCGCTAGTAGCGACACTATGAACATACAAATGAGGTTTGCTTTAAGTAAGCGCTGTAAGGTTCGTGGTCGTTATTTACAGTTGAGATTTGACGTAGTGGGTTAATGTTAGTCAAGGATGCCTCTGAGAAGATGAAGAAGCCATTATCAACAGCTCACTGAGTTTGAACGAGGCCGTGTTGTAGGGCTACGAGAAGGTGGGTTTTCTTTCCGCGATATTGCTGAAAGACTTGGCAGGAATGTATCCACTGTGCATGAGTATTGGAGGCAGTGGTCAAGGGAAGGTACTGCCTCAAGAAGACCAGGTTCCGGGCAGCCACGTGGTACTACTGAGAGGGAAGACCATCGTATTCGGCGTATGGCTGTGGCTAATCGCACTGCGTCTGCAGCTGAAATTCGAGCAGCAGTTGGCACCACTGTGACACAACGAACTGTTACAAATCGGTTACTGCAAGGACAGCTCCGAGCCAGATGCTCTGTACAGTGCATTCCAACGACTCCAAACCACTGCCGTTTGCGACGTGAGTGGTGTCAAGCTAGAGGATGGAGTGGAGATCTGTTCTGTTTTCTGATGAAAGAAGGTTCTGCCTTGGTCGCAGTGATAGCCGTTTGTTGGTTAGAAGGAGGCCAGGTGAACGCCTGCTAGTGTCCTATCTGCGGCCTAGACACACAGGGCCTACTCCTGGAGTTATGGTTTGGGGAGCAATTTCGTATGACAGCAGGAGCACTCTCGTGGTTATCCCACGCACCCCGACTGCAAATTTGTAAGTCAGTCTAGTGATACAACCTGTTGTTCTTCCATTCATGAGCAGCATTCAAGGGGGTGTTTTCCAACAGGATAACGCTCGCCCTCATACCGCTGTTGTAACCCAACCTGCTCTACAGAGTGTCGACATGTTGCCTTGGCCTGCTAGATCACCAGATCTTTCACCAATCGATCACGTATGGGACATCATTGGACGACAACTCCAGCGTCATCCACAACCAGCATTAATCGACCCTGCATTGACCACCCAAGGGCTACAGGCATGGAACTCCATCCCACAAATTGATATCCGACACCTGTACGACACAATGCATGCACGTTTGCATGCTTGCATTCAAAATTCTTGCGGTTACACCAGTTACTAATGTATCAACATTTCACCTTTGAAATGGCTCTACCTGTGATCTTGAAACTTTAATCAATTAAATATGTTACTTAGACAAATGTATTCCTAAAATTCCCTTCTGTACAATAATTTTTTCTTGGTGTAGCGATTTTTTTTCCATCAATGTATATAAAAAAATTATAATCAATCAAACATGGAATTTTCATAATAAAAGTTACGTAATTTTAAGTCTTTCAGAAGTTCTGGATATTTGGCTATATGAACACCATTGAATTTTTGCGAAACTGCAATAAGCATACAGGGAAAACACATGCTAATCCGTTAATTCACTTTTTGTTTTCTCTTCTTTAAAATTGCCGTGCACCTTTGCAATCTTCAGTTGATGTCAATCTTCTCTTTGTAAGACTCTGATTTATCCCTAATTATATGACTAAAAAGCATGGAAGAAATATTATTATAAGGATTATGAGAAAAGATAATTACTGATCTATATTTGAAGAAATTTGACATATACTGTTCCATTTCACACAGGGAGAATGTTGGTGCCTTTGAAAGTAATGCATTTTATGAGCGCGGAGCACTCAATAATGAAATACACATTCTATATTTGCAGTACAAGAGATGTTTCTTGTTAAATAAAATTGCCAGTTTCTTCTAAAATCTTCGTAAAAAGCTCTTATTTTTCAAAAACATCATATCTTTTCAACAATTTTGGACTATTTATCCTGCTACAAAGGAAAGTTTTTCCCACATGAACAAAAATTGATAGGAATTTTCATTAGAATATCTTATAGTCGTAGATGTATGTATAACTGTAAAATATGGATGCTTGAAATATAATAGTTAAAATATCAAACGAATACTCATCAGCATTCCTTCAATGTCCCTATCTTTTATGTGTTTTCTGCCATTTTCATAATCAGCAATTATTTTTTGAAACAATTCTGGTGGGATCTATTTCATCATCTTCTAAGACACTAGTACACAATTTCCTTCGATTCTTTTATACATTTCAGAACAGAAATTTAAATTAGAGAGATGGCAACGATCCAATTTAATAATCCTCGTTCAATGAAAAACGAGATTGATATAATTTTTATCCCTGCTTTGATGTATAATTAAAATTTCTGCAAATATTTGAAATCATATTAAAATTATTAAATCCACAATTTTAATTAAATTTCTTAACAATTATCTCATTTAAAATATTTTTGGCATCCTATAATTAGAAATTTATAGAAATTTGGTAGTACTCTATGTATAACAGCAGAGTTTTATAGTTTGAAAATACACTGTTTGATCCATTTTTATTTTGGGACAACACAAAGAATTGCCATAAATAAAAAGTTCCTTCACTAACATATTTTTCTGACATAATTTCAATTTAAAGTAAATGACTTCGTTGAAAAGTAAATTTTTTGTGAAATAAGGATTTTTTTAATTTAATATTCTTAATGTGATTCTTTACAAAACCTTGAAAATGTGTTTCAAAATTTATCTTCGGGAATTTACACTGAAAGAATAGTAAAGAACAGTAACTTACATTTTAATGCTATTTTGCATCATTAGATTCTATTGTCGCATATTCTAAAGTTTGTTAAAATTTTCTTAAGAAAAATCTCAAATTAGAATCAAATGCATATTTATTGTTCGAATTTGGTATAATAACTTCTCAATAAGTCTTTCATTTTTGAATCAGAGAATAAGTAATATATTCATTAAAAAATTACTGCTGTTTTGGTATTTTACAGGGTGAAAAAAGTTGAAAATTTACTGTTATTTATTATTCGAACTCTAATATTTAAAGAATAGATAAAAATACAGGATACTTTTAAGTTCAGGAATTGGATAATACATTTTTTAAGCTGTCTGCTAAATTTTAAGCAAATCATTTGATAAATCAAATAGCAAGGGTTTGGCTTTACACCTCTGTTTAGCAAAAAAAAAAAAAAAAAAAAAAAAAAAAAAAAAACCTTTTATTACATTTTAAAAATCCTTTCGGTATTAAAATGATAGGTTTTATTACTTTCATTCATGTTTTTTCAATCTTTTTTTAAAGCAAATATTTAAAAATATAACTATTTCGAATGTTATCAAAAAATTCATTCCAAACATGTCATATGCCTTAAGAAAGATCATTAAGTTTTGACTAAAGGTGACAAATTTTTACTGTATTACCTTAACATTTAAAGACCATATAAAAAGAAAGTTGTTAAAAATATACATTATTTTATCTATTTATATTTTTCTATAAATTATACCTTTTTTCTCTGCTGCAGAAGTACACAGTGTCACTTCAATAGACTGCTACAATAAAACAATTACTTTAAACGATAAAAATATAGAACTGCAACTTTGGGACACGGCTGGACAAGAAAGATTCAAAGCAATTATCAAAGAGTAAATATTCTTTTTATTTTATTTTATTTATTTTGTAAAATGAGTATTATTTCGTTTTATATGTTAAACATTTCAGTATACTTTATACTTCTGCTATTAAACAAAACTTGTAAAATTATTATTAGCAAGTGTAGAAAAGACTTCCTTAAAGACCTTGTGTTTCGATATAATTAAGCTGTATAATAAGGTTATCTTCGGTAAAACAGTGCAAGTTTTTATTAATGTTGTGTTTTGTCTAAATATATTTCTGGGAGAGATTGTCGCAGTATAAGAAAATTCCATCTTCTTAATTTCGCATTATTGTAACTTCCCTTTTTTCTCCCTCTGGTAAGTTATATAGGCAATAAACAGAAACTTTATTCCTAAACTTTCAGTAATGAAAGAAAATTTGGTAATTGAAGTTTTAATAGGTCAAAAAATAAAGGAGAACCACCACCAAAAAGGTTCAAATATCAAAATATATTTTATATTTCAATAAAAAAAAAGCAAAAAAAGGATCTATGGGGTTATATGTAAACTGGAAGGAGATTTTGCGAATAAAATTATTATTTTGTTGCTACTAGCTACTTAGCATATTTTAGGTATTTTTGAATCAGAATGTACGAAAATATTGTTTAGATTGTATGATAAATTATCTGAATAAAATGAATTCATATTATGATACAATATGTTGTGACGGTTACATCTCTTTTGATACAATAGATGAAGTTGCTTTATTAACATCAAGACATATTTCCCATGATCCTTCTTTGGTGTGGTTATTGTTGAGACTGACAGTTATCGGTCAGCAATTTAAGCCGAGTAAGAGTCTCTTGTTTCTCCAGTAGCGCCAACTAAGGCCAAGAAAACAACTTAGCTACTCCATGCGTAACATTCGCTTGTCCAACCCCTTTTTACTGAAGGCACATGCACACACCTCACAGATAGAACTCAGAAGAGCAATCATGCCTTAACCGAAACTCTCAGGTTACGGGGAAAACGCGCTATCTCTATGCCAGAACACCATCTTCTTGGGGATGATTATTAAATTGAATTTTAATTGAGTGTCATATATTTTCGTGTCTGTTTTGTCTTATGAAATGTAGAACTTAGAAAATAATTAAATAATTGTCCCTGAAACTTGTCTATTATCCTCATCTAACCTCATAATGAAATTATAAAGATTCTCACTCCCTACAGTAATAATTAACCGTTATTATATTATCCACTATATTTCCTATACACTTCAAAATTAGCAAACATATTAATCAATGACTAATCCTCCTATTATCGCAAGATATTGTAAGATATCTTCACGTTATTATTCGATGTTTTGAATACTAGTCAATATTGTTTAGATGTCGTTACAATATTGTTGAGCTTACTGTACTGCAAAGGCCTACATATTATTATTTTTTCAGAAAAAGCAAATATAAATTCTATCAAAACAGTTTTTATACATTGTCCTATGGAAAGTATTAATTCTTCAAATATGTGGATGTTAAATTGTAAGAAAAAATTCCCATGATACACTGGGAATTTTGGAATGATTTATTAAGTTTAAATCGGCATTTTATTGTTCCAGATATTTCAGAAAAGCTGATGGCGTACTTTTGGCCTATGATATAACAAATTTGGAGACATTCATGAAACTCTCAAGCTGGCTGTCTGAATTAAGGGAGATAAATGAAGGAGCTACAATATTTATAGGTGCCTAAAATATTCTTTATTCAAACTTTTTGATTAATTTTTCTGAAAAATAAATTAACAAACACTTTTATTTTAGATAGTAATTTAAAATTGAGCTATGCTTTAAATATTACTTCATTTATTTTAGTTAATTTTTTTCTCAAATCCTTTTTGTTCTTAGTTGGAAATAAAGCAGATCTTCTACAGAATAACGAAGTGAATCGAAGCACAGTTGAAAAATATGTCCAAGAAGATAAATTGGAATATTGGGAAACAAGCGCAAAGAACAATGACAACGTAGATGAAGTAAGATTCTAGTTAATGTATAATTAGAGATACGAAATTATTTTTTCTTTATTTAATCATAACTCCTTTCACATAAAAACTTTTCTATAAGAAAACGTAATGGAATTTTTGTGTATGTAAACTATACTATAAATAGTCTTAAGTGTATGGATATCGATTAACTATTCATCATTTTCTGTCTTTCATTAATAAGTTAAAATTATAAATAGCTTAATTCATAATAAAATCCATTTACTATACAATTTTCCATTCAGATTTTTAAATGATCTACTTATGTTGAATATCTACTTTTGAACTGCGATTATGATGAATTTATATTACCTAAATGACTACTCATTTTCATTCAAAATATCGTTTTCATTTTTTGTCGACAATAATAATAATTGAAATTCTGGACGTGTGAATATAATTTAACAGGTTTAGATAAATTGCAAACACTGCTATAAACAAACATTTTATTATTTTTTTTTATTTAGTTTATTTAAAAATTATTGTTTTTTTTATATTTCATTTCATTTACCATATCCTAAATATTATTTAGAAATATTTTTGCAGTATGAATTTTTCTATATTTGATGGTACTGCTACAAATTAAAATAATTCTGAATTTTAGCATATTTATTCTGATTTAATGCTGTAATTTAAGACAATAAAACGTGGAAAGCTTTTGAATCGTTCTCATGGCAAATACTTTTTAATAACTGTATCTCAAGGATATTAAACATACACTGAAGTGACAAAAGTCATGGGATAGCAATATGCAAATATACAGATGGCAGTAGTATCGCAGTGAAAAAGTATAAATGTGCAGTTCGTTTTTCAGAGCTTTCATTTGTGTTCAAGTTATTCATGTGAACAGGTTTTTCGTGATTTATGGCGGCACGACGAGAATTAACAGACTTTGAACGTGGAATGTTAGTTGGAGCTAGACGCATGGGTCATTCCATTGCAGATATCGTTAGTGAATTCAACATTCCGAGATCCACAGTATCAAGAGTGTGCCGAGAGTATGAAATTTCAGGCATCACATCCCATCATGGACAGCGCAGTGGGTGACCATCTGCACTTAACGACCGAGACCGCCGACGTCTGTGTAGAATGGTCAATGTTAATAGACACGCAACACTTCGTCAAATAACTGCATGAATCAATGTGGGACGTGCGAGGGACGTCTCCGATAGGACTGTGCGGCGAAATTTGTCTTCCTTGGGCTATGACAGCAGAAGACCGACTCGAGTGCCTTTACTGACAGCACGACATCGCCTGCAGCGACTCTCCTGGGCGCGTGATCATATCGACTGGTCCCTAGACAAGTGGAAAACCGTGGCGTGGTCAGATGAGTCACAATTTCAGTTGTTACGAGCTGATGGTAGAGTTCGAGTGTGGCGCAGACCCCACGAAGCCATGGACCCAAACTGTCAGCAAGGCACTGTTCAAGCTGGTGGTGGCTGCGTAATGGTGTGGGGTGTTTTTACATGGCATGGACTCGGTCCTCTGGTGCAACTGAATCGATCATTGACTGGAAAGGGTTATATTCAGCTGCTTGCAGATCACTTGCAGCCATTCATGGACTTCACGTACCCACACAACGATGGGATTTTTATGAATGACAATCCGCCATGTCACCGGGCCAGAACTGTTCGCGGTTGGTTTGAAGAACTTTCCGGACAATTCCAGCGCATGATCTGGCCACCTAGATCGCCCGATATGAATCCCATCGAGCATTTATGGGACATCATCGAAAGGTGCCCAAACTCCTGCACCATCCACACTTTCACAATTATGGGCGTCTATACAGACAGCATGGCTCAATATTCCTGCAGAGGACTTCCAACGACTTGTGGACTCCATGACACGTCGAGTTGTTGCACTTCGCCGGGCAAAAGGAGGACCGACACGATATTAACAGTCATCCCATGACTTTTGTCACTTCAGTGTAAGTTTTTAAGTTAAAAATTGAAGAAATATCGCACTCACCATCTGCGTTTTAAATGACAATAGAAACTCTTTAGAGTAAGAATAAAAGAACCAAGAAAAAATTCCTAAACGAAGATTTAAAAATGAATTATGTTAAATTTCTATATAATGTTGTGCAAGAAATTATTCAAAATATAAATTCAGAGATAAACTATTAAAATATTATGCATTTAAACTTTCAAAAACGATCAAAAATCCGTAATAATAATAATTTGCATTCAAACTCCAATTAACTGCAAGAATTTTGAATTAATTCCGAATTTTTGCTTCAGGTCCTGATCAAAATATTAGTGATAATAAAAACCAAACTATTTCTGTCACCTTAACTCTTCTTATTCCTCTTATTTCCTCTAACTAAAATAGAAGTTTAGGTAATATGGCGTGCATTCTAAGCATTTCTATAAATTTAACAATTCCATTAATTAACTTTTTATTTATGTGCACCTCAAAAGGCGTTTAATGAAGCAATCTGAATAACTTATATACATCTGAGTACTTCCATTCAGCAATAAATAATAAGATTTATTCTTTTGCGATATACATTAACGATTTATTTATATAGCCTACAAATTCGTACTTTTTTAAATGACTGGAATTTAAGAACTGTATGATCTTTATAATAGTTGTTGGAAATTCTAGCAAATTTCTTCGAAGGATTAATACTTAAGAGTTATCCATTAAGCAAAATTATTGTGGTAAAGATAGCTAGACTTTTTCGCAAACTAAACCACAATCATTAGCTGTCTGAGTTAATAGCACGATAGTTTTCCTCAAACTCTTAAACCTCGTTTCCAAATGAATGCATGGCGTTTGAAGTTCACGCATTCTGTTAAATCCTAATTACTTGAATAAAAAATTTAAAAAATTAATTTTATTAATTGAATATTTTATTGCCTTTTTCAGGTTTTTAAGAATCTGGCACTAAAGGTATTGGAAAGAAAGAAAATCGCACCATTTTTCAAAGAACTTTCAAATGGAGATATCAAAGCAGTAAGTTCGGACAGTCCGATTTCTGATCACATACAGAAGCAAGATGAAAGCAGTTTACCACCTATAATTCGACTTGAAGATAACTTTGGAGGCGATATACACCAGATAAAATTGAGGATCGAAAAACGAAAACCAAAACAGAAAAGTTGCTGCTAACAAAAACATTAGTGAAAATATCTCTCGAATCTTTGAAATTTGGTAAAAACAAAAACAAAAAGTTATACTGTGCCTTAGGCAATTATTTATATAGCCAAGCCAGGACAGAATATTGTGCCTGATAGTATTAGAAAGTAGAACCTATATGATATGCATTCCATCGCAAGATTATTGGAACAAACGCTTGCTTTGCCCATCTTTGTTGTGTGTTTATACATATAATACTTAACAAATTTATAAGACAATCCAAGTAAAGATGTCCAAGTTTCGTGGTAGTATATCAACCATGGTTATCTAATGACTATATAGCTTTAATTATTAATACCTCCTCTGTGCTGTGATATTTTGTGATATCTATAGAATGTGCTTTTCAAGCATGCCTTTTTTATTTATTTAAAGGTTGTCAAACTCAAATATCAATATCGGTCAATAAAAAAAGGTTCATGTTGAAAAAAACCACAATTTCTTTTTAGAAACATAGAAAACAAAATTTTACAAAAAACATAATTTCGAAATATACAGTGTGGAATACAGTATAGAAAAAATCAACGTCAACAACAAAATTAATGGGTTTTTTTCTTCCTGGTCAAAATATCGTTTCTGATATTACTTTTCCTCCTTCGTAGATTGCAAAAATATTTTCTGGTAGTGGGGAAAATATTGTATGGATATGAATGACTAGTAATAAGCCGTTAGAAATTTGTTGTTTTTTATTGCATGTATATGCCGATATTGAACTCTGAGCTGAAAATATAGCTGCATTATTCATTCGAATGCAGGTCTAATGTTTTTATAAATATTTTTATTTAAAAAAAAATCGAAGCGATTTAAATAAATGGGATTTTTTGCAATATTTTTATTTATTTACTTCTGTTTGTGAAAAAAAAAATTAATTGATTTCTTACTCTGATCTTTAAGATGCAAGTTCAAAACTTTTATATAGATGTGCTTTCTCAGTAGTAATATACAGGGTGTCTCAAATTAAAGTTACGCTATTCAGAGAAACATACCGCCGTAACTGTTCATCCGAAAATTCTGAAATTTTGGTATGCCTTAATGAAGGGAGGGGAAAGATATTTTTCTAAAAAAAAAATTGTTCCAAATCTCACCACTAGAGGGTGTATTATCAACTATTTTATAATAAGAATTACACATTAGCTTGGAATTAATCCAATTCATGTTCGATATGATGGCCACCATTGTCAGCTACCGTCTGAAATCTGGAAAAAGGCATGTTCAACAATAGAGCGTAGTGTCTGCTTTGAAATATTCAACATTTGGCGGCAAATACTGGCTTTAAGATCAGGTAACGTTTTCGAGTTGTCATGGCAACCAGATCTTTCAAATATCCCCAGAGCCAAAAATCGCATGGATTACGGTCTGGGGATCGGGCAGACCAAGCATTATTAAAGTGGCGGCTTATTACTCTTTCTTCTGTAAAATGTGTTTCCAGAATCTTTTTTACACAATTTGCACTGTGTGGAGTCGCACCACCCTGCATAAAAAGCGTTCGGTCAAGACATAGGCGTGATTGTAGAGCTGAAACAACTACTCCAACATCGATGCATATTGCTCTTTCGTGATTGTGCATGTCACTGCACCTGATAGCGTTTGTTCCACGACGAAGTACGGCTCCTGAATAAAAGAAGCATAATTCCACACCATGCCGTTACTTTCGGTGAATGTAACGGAACATCTACGGTAGCTCAAATTCGGCAGTTATGCGTATTCACCGGAATGGAAATGAGATTCATCGGATCACAAAATGCTTCATGGCCATTCAGAATCGACCTCACACTGAGCAAGAAACTGCAGTGAGAACGTTAATCGTGTGTCAAAATCTTGTGGATGCAGCTAATGAATAAATGAGACTTTGTATGGATAATATCGTAGGATATTCCAGAGGATCCTATGCACAGTGGAACGTGGCCTATCCAACACAGTTGCGACATGGCGAACACTACTGCTAGCCATGAAGTTTGATGTTTTGTCCTCTTCCACTTGAAGTGCAACTTTCTCAACGACTTCTGAAAGAACTGATTTTCCACTTCCAGGTCGAACACCCAACGATCCTGTTTCTTCCAATTTCGTAATCATTTTCTTTAATCCTTGAGACGTCATTGGACTTGCTCGAAGGTCCTTCAAAGTCCGAAATTTTCTTAAGGCTGCTGGTGGGGAATCGCGGTTTTAATAAAACAGTTTGACTAATAAAGCGCGAATTTGCAAACTTAAAGTCATTTTGATTGGCGAACACTCGCATGAAGTTTTCAAAGAATACATTCCCTTTTATTCCTAGAATCCATTCCCTAGCTGTTAAGGGACACTGCAACATTTGCATATGCTGTAGTTTCAAATGTTTGGTTAGTTGGTTGGTTGGTTTAAGTAAAGTCGCACTAGAACTACGCATTGGGTTATTGGTTCGGGACACACTCACTTTACATGAATACGCCCTCTTGTGGCGACATTTGGAGCTATTTTTTTTCAGAAGAATGTCTTTCCCATCTTTTTATTAAGGCGTACTCAAAATTTCAGAATTTTCGGATGAATAGTTACGGTGGTATGGAGCTCTGAGTAGGTTACTTTAATTTGGGACACCCTGTTTAACTATTATCAATACGTGCTCTCAGTTACTTTATTCGTTTAAATTAAATTTGATTCTGTCTGAAAAATACCATATGATAAAGAACTCAAAACAACAAAAAAATGTTTTATTTTTCCCTTATTTCGAATTATTATTATTCCATATTTTTAATTACCATTTTTTGAAATCGTAGCATTATGTTTGTGCTTGTGTTTTCATATCTTTTACAAAACAATTAGGCCAAATTCAAATTAATTTAACAGTATTGTTATTCAAAACAAGAGAATTGCATTGTAATTTCTTAAGAAAATATCTAAAAAAGATATTTATGAGACATCTCAATAATTTGTCCTTTCCAACGATACCACTTTCATTTCTGTATAATTTTTCCCTATTATTTTTAATTTGTGAAAATATTTAATGCTAATGAATTTGAAATAAGGAAATATATCCTAGGAAATATATATTTCTTTGATAGTTAACAATCAGACTTTAAATTATTCCCACATTATTTTTTTATTTTAATACACATCTTTAAATGCTCTTATATCATCAATTTAGCAAAATACAGCAGTTGCGCAATCTCTCAAACAATTGTTTTAAAAATGACACTTTTTTGAGTGACGAAATTTAACAACTGTTCGATAACAGCAAAAGCTTCTGGTTATCCCAAATTAAAACTTTTTTTGCAATTTTCCTCAGTGAATTATACGAAATTGCTTTAAAAATATTTTTACGATATAAGTACATACAAAATGTTACCTTTTCAGTATTTCCAATATCATTTTTTTAGTTTCTTCATATGTTATCAATTCTTTATATTATTTATGGCTGATGATGTTAAAATAAAAATTGTCGTTGCTCTTTGCTGTACCACTTTAAGATTTTGAACTATTTTACCTCTATCTTTCTTTTTCCATTTTAACATATATATTTCTGCTGTTTTTGTTTCTTTCAAAGTAGTGACTCAACATTGTATGAAAACAAGCAAACATTTTTATGATCCTTACCAAAACGAAGACATAGAAAATAATTGTTCTAAAAAAAACTTTAAAAATATGCCATTAACAATATACAAAAAGCAGATATTGGTCTGACTAATTTTCTTGTTTTCTACTAATAAAAAAATCGATTATTTAGTTAATTACCTAAAATGTTATTAAAAACCTTTTCTTATTGTAGAATGATTGAACAAAATTGCGATATTGATATAAGATATATTAATGGCTTATGAAGAAAATGAACTAAAATTTTAAAAATCGTTTGGTTCAATTAATATTTTAAATTTCTTCAGATGGCAAAAAGAATTTTATATAAAATAATATTATATGCAAAAGCCAAATATATCAACGAATGAAAGATAAAATACAATAGACATAAAAATAGGAAATGAAAAAATAAAAGAAAAATTTCTAAGTGTATCAAAAACAGATAATAATGTAATCAAAAGTTTGTTAATAAGAACAAAATCATAAAAGCACCATGTTCTGAGTTATAAAAAATTAGGCTATTGACATTTACAAAAAAAATAATTTAAAAAATTAAAATGTGTAATAAATATAATTGCATGTCTCAGTCAGCTTTTAAAGCTTTAATTATTTTGCTTTAAAATTCATGATTTTAGATAATAACATTTCTTAATTTAGTATTAACTTTTTAGCAGTCTAAAAACAGTGTCACTGCTTTTTAAGAAGTTAAGACGTAATTTTGAGATTTTAATATGGTTGCTCCACCTCAAACGAAATATTGCATAGCGTTGAAATAAACTTTTAAAAATGTTTTAAATTTTGCAATTATTAATAAATTATTTCTAGGAATTCCTTTTTATTATCAAATTATACACTAAAATATTTTTATTTTAAAATAATTATGGATACGCTACATTCTTTGTCCAAATTAGCAGATGAAGTGGTTAACTTCCGAATTCGTATAGTTCTCAAAACGATATTATTTTATATGACACAGTTTCCAGTGCGATGCATGAAATTTATTCATGTTCGTATAATTTTGAAATATGATCAGATGGCAAGGAATGCTACTGAAATAACAGTCTCTCTCCTTCCATTATGATTACTCTCCACAAATTCCATCTGTCCTACTTGTTATTATTAATATTGCCTCTTTTCTGGTACTTAAACTATACAAGCAAAAATTGCATTCGATATTTTCAAGATAAATCTAGTTCCAAATAAATATATTCGCCTTTTATATGAAATTAAACAAAACACCCTATCATGAAATTATAAAGAAATAAAAGTAAGAATTTTAATTTAAAATGATTTATTATGCTGATATAGAATATATTTTTATTGAGTAAGATATTTACGAATTCTATACTGTATAAACAAGAATCATAGCATAGTTTGAAATATTATGTCTCTGAAATTTTTTGATAATTATTACTTAGACATGTGCCTTTTGATTTAGTCGAAAGGGATGATCAGATTGGATAGAACGAGTTATTTCGTTTTTGAATTAACTGGATTCTGATAGCGTATTATTGGAAATAGATGACAAACATTATTTTAGTAACTGAAACTTTGATGTAAATGCTTACAATAAATAATCTAGAGTAAAGTTGATAATACATGATCGGTAGATATTTGTCACTGATTATGTGACAATTGTTGTCAATGGATTTTAAAATAAAACAATCCATGGAACATAAACTAAATTAGCTTGAACAAAGATTATAGCTTAAATACTAATAAATCTATAAAAATTTCTGAATGGTTATTAATTAAGTTATCATTTACTCTCAAGTGAAATTTTTATTTTATCACAAAAGTGTAAATTTTGGTAAACAAATCTTACTCTCGTACTATAAAGATCTGATGACTCATCTGAATCTTCTAAAGAAAAGAATCCTGCATTATGATGTTTTCAAATTTTGTCTGTGGCTACAACAGTGGTTTTCGTCATATCATATATTTAGCATAATCCAAAAATCTAACAATAAGCAGTTGGCTGCTTGTTTTGCATTCATTTTATTTATACGTCCATTTTCAATCCTTACTGAAGTATGCAAGGCATAATTATTTATATGTATTCTAATTTTACGGTATTCTTGACTACCGATTATTAGTTATGTAAAGAAATTGCTATTTGCAGTTGCAATTGATAGATTTTTCTCAGAGTCTTGTAACCTTGAGAGCCTGGCACCTGATTTGCTGCCCATTTTTTCCTTCAATATTAAGCAGCATTATTAATCTTTATTGCCACGAATAAGTGAAGAAAGTTTTTTTTAAATATAGGCTTTTGAACTTTGACTTAACATTTAGTAAAGATAATAAGGCAGAGCTCTTCTGAGTGAACTTATTTATAAGAACTAAAAAAATTCGAAAATTGTTCATATAAAAAAAATTCAAGAAAGACTAACTTTTTTTAAAACAAAATTTACCTAGCATTTAATAAAAATATTACAATATGCGACGTAATTTCAAACTCGATGCATATAAGCTCTTGCATAGCATTTTACTTATTGCTGAAATATAATTGAACAAATGAATACTTCAGTATCTCATCATCCAAAGTAGGTTCTGCTACTCGATATAAGATTTTTTTAAAATAAATTTTGAAACAGATGTGCTTTAACGCAAAATAAGAATGTGATTATTCGAGTTGATAAAAAAATTCTGTTACTAAGATGTGATTTATCACAGAAAATTTAATAATAATTTAGAACCAATGGGAGTACTCCCCACAAAATGCTCTCTGATATAATCTGATAAAATATGAAAGAACGTTTACTGTCTTACCCACCACAAAAAATGTTGGTTATTGGGTAAAATGGAGAACGTCTTACGTAGCATAAACGAATGGAATCCCCAAATATATCTATTTGGCAAGAATTAAGCATTTTTACTGAATCTATTGTTGAACTTTGGCTAGTTTTTTTGCAATTTAATCCCTGACATGCAGTTAATAGCATTTGATAATAAAATTCATGTTTCAGATGCATTTTTCTCAATAGATTAAAACCAAAATATCAAAAAAACTTATGAGTTATCTTTGTTATAGACAGTTTTTTTGGCGGTAGCAATATTATGTGACAAAGTAAAAATGGATGTTGAAATAATAAATAGACTTGTAATACGAATCTTTGGGTGTGTGTGTTTTTTTGTCCATAAATGGACGATGACCCTTTCGTTACCTAATCTACTCCAATCAGAAAATTGCGTAATCTTTCATCCACTTAAATACAATGGTACTATGATCACGAAAACTTCTACTATCTTTTCAAAGGGGAAATCCTTAATATTTTACAATCAGTTTTCACTTTCGTTTTACGAATCTTGCCATGCGCAGTTATCCATTTATTTCTCTCCATCCGTCAATTCCACGGATAAAACGGAGTGCAGCGATTTCACGTTATCACAGACATGCCTTTCCTGATATAAGAATCATTTGCGTTTATATTACTCTAGACTTTTGATCATTCTACTCATGTTGGAAAGTGAAACTAGATGTTTTTGTACTTCCGTTCAAAGCCAAAAGGATTACAAGTGTTAAAGACAAAATGGCTGCGGATCATCGTGTGTGCATTATAATGCTGGGAGAAATGTGTAAGTTACATAAAATATATTTCAAGTCTAGTTCTGCATTACTTATATAAAATAGATACAAAAATCTTGGTTTCAAAAGTTTTAAACACATTACAGAATATAAAAAAAATATATTAAAATTTTCTATATGTACATTCATTTGCTGATTATTATTCAGCTTTAGTTCTTTTAATAGAATTTAATAATTATAAAAGAAAATGTATCCTTTTCAGCAGTGTTTGAAAATCAATCATTCGATTATATTTTTTAAATTATAATTGTATTTGTTTAATCAAAAATTAATTTAACAAAAAATAAAGTATTTCAGTAATAGTTTATATATGCTTTGATTTTTTATAAGATTATGTGTTTTTTATTTTCATAATAACTGTTTTAAATATTTGCAATTTTAGTCACTGTGGTTATTTCATAAATTAACCACGCTTAATTAATTATCATGGAAATTTATTAATCATACAATTATTAATCGCTGGTGAAGTTTTAACCTTAAATTATTTTTGAAAAAGCAATTTTCAACAATTTTGTCACTTGTTTAACAATTAATCTCCAAAAAAGGAAAATGTTTAATTAAAAAACATTTCAGATTTATACCTACCATTAATTTTTTTAAAAAAGGTGTTACCCTAATACAGCTATGAGATTTCCAAAATAAAATTAATGGAACCTAAGAAGTATATGTAATATTTAAGTTAGAAATATTTTTACATGACTTTTTTAAATATAATTAACTTAATCATAAATGAAATTATGAAAATAAAATTTCATTAAATTTATAATTAATTTGTTACTTTAAATAGAAGCTCAAGGATTTGATTTAGAGGAAAAATTCTTCCTGGAAAGTTGAAAGTTCTTTTATATGACCCGCTGAGTGATTAAACGTGGTCAAATATAAAATATTGTTCATATCTGATATACGTATTTAAAAGTTCTTTATTTAAGTTCAAAGCAACAGTTTGATTTTATAGTTTCAAAACATGGTTTTTAAAAAGTTCTGCTTAACTTCCTTTCTTCACAGAATAATAATTATTAAGATAAAATATTAATTAGTTAAAACTAAAAAGCAATAATATGCTTTATATAAAGTAATTATTT
>JAPMOQ010048968.1:837219-935598 GCA_026543055.1 Argiope trifasciata
GATTTCTATTAGATAAACAATAAAGGGTCTAAATGTGAATATTATTTGAAAAGCTTTAACATTCATTTCTAACTAAATAGATATATTTAATGAACTTTTATAATCAAACATTCACTTAGTAATCATATAAAATAATATTTTTAGACACCATTACTTATAATATGCATTAACAACCAGAATATGTACTGTTCTTGTAAGTGTTTTTGCGGTGTTAACTAAAATTATGTACACTCAGCTTTTAAATCTAAATAATAAAACACAGAAGTCGCAAAGAAAATGAATGCAATGTCCATGAAAACTGCATAAAAAATTAAAGAAGATGAAAATATAAAAATACAGATTATAAAAACCGTTAAAGCATATACACATGCTGCTGTATTTTATAAAAAACTCATTCATTATTATCACTTTTCATCTTACAGAAATAATTCCCACCTTTTTATTAGAATGGAATTTAAGTAATCTTTAATATTTTAATCTCAAAAATAAATATGACATCAAAAACAACAAAAAAAAAACAGAGATAACGATCATGTCGTGTCCATGTTTCCACGGAAAGGGGGTGCAGTAGTTTCTGAGGGTAAAGACCCCTGAGCACCCAGAGGGCAGAAGATTGACTTCTAGCTCAAATGAAGATGACACACTCATTCGCTTGCACAACCCCTTTTTACAGAGGGGCACATTCACACGCCTCACAGACAGAATACAGAGTAACAACCATGCCCGAACCGGGACTCGAACCCGGGACGCCCAGATCACGGGGAAGACACGCTACCCCTGTGCCAGAGCGACGGAAAAAAAAGCCTGCATTTGATGCCAAAAGTATTATCATGGGGCTTGACTTACTGATTTTACTCAAATTTCTTGGCTACTTAGTTGAAAAACTTTATTAAAACTGACCTGTTTTCTTGCATTCTACAGTAATTTAATAAAATCATAATTTTTTAAATCAAAAACCTGCTTAAAATAAAAACCATTTGAGCAAGGAAAAGTAAGCCTAATATTTACACTTTAATTCCCCGACATAGATAAAAGCTTCAGAATGTTTGTAGAAATACTTAAAACAATTTTCATATCATTACAACAATAAAATATATTTTTGTAAAACTTACTTTAGGGGTATTTTCAAAAATGAATTAAAATTTTTAAAATATTGTATGGCAAGTGAGATGTCATTAATGAAGATAATTTTTTTTTAATTGTAAGAAAATATAAGATTTTTCTTTTTTTTTCAGTAATATCTTTGGAACAATGATAAGGAAATCAAATGTTGTGCATTATTTTTAAGTAATTAAAAATTTTTCAAAACAATTCCTCTTAAATGCTTATTCCTTCCTTCAAAGGTATATCTGCAACAAATTTTGATTTCTCTGGCTCAATAATGGACAATGTTAAGTATCAATGCACAAATATACATTATCTCTTTCATTACAACTGGAGAGTTTTCATCTTTGACAGTCAACCAAAATGTCAAGAATACGATTATATTACGTCAAGATATATTATTTGACAGCAGATACTAATCCTCACTGGGCTTTTGCATGCCCAAAAGCCAGGAGATGATTAGGATGGTTTTAAGATGGATTTAATTAATTAGTTGGTTATAATTAGTTATTATTAGTTAGGATGGATTAAGGAATGAATTAGGATGGTTTTAGGATGTATTTAATTAGTCAAAACAAGGGTGAGAGGAAATATGAAATGAGGGGATGTTTACATTAAACAATAAAAATGAACTATGATTACTCGCCGACTGACTTAAAATAATACATTCAGAAATGACACGGTACTCACGGTACACGTAAAAAATATAGAACAAAGAAAGTATCTAACTGGCAAAAGTCGAGGTCAATGAATGAGATATAAGCGTCGGAAAGTTGCCGTCACAGAATATCAAAACAGTAATATATTAATTTTTTAGTGATACATTACGTTCCTTTTTTTTCTTTAGGGTGGGGCAGAATGGTTAGAATACAAATACGTCAAGAGTTATTATATAACTTTCTTTCTCTTTTTTTGTAAATTATCGTACCTTGTTTATTGAAAAAGATTATTTTTCAAATTTCCATATTCAAGTTTTAGTCACTCCTTTTCATAATTATTTTATTGAATTTGGCCACATTAGGAACATTTTCTTTTTTGTATTATGATCAATTAACATGAAAATGATATCTAATTATTGGCTATTAAGTCAAGATTAGATGAAAATCATTGTTAACTCGGGATGATCGAATATTCGTATCAAACCTATCGTTAAACCTTCAAAATTTCAAATTTTGTTGGCAAAGAAATTTTCTTAATAAATAAAATTTTGCACAGTTTCTATCATGTAAGTTGCTATTTTTAAAAGCTTTCTTCTTCATATTTTAAAGCATTTTTTATTCATAGTATTTTCTATTATAGAAGACCACAAAAGTACACTAATAATAGACAACTACAATAAAACAATTCTGCTGAAGGACATACCAGTAGACCTTCATCTTTGGGACACAGCTGGGCAAGAAAGATTTAAAGCAATTATCAAAGAGTGAGTCAAATGTTTTTTGGATTCAATTTTATAAAGCACTTATTATCTCGAATTATTTTTTAAATATTTCAATATACAGGGTGGTTACAATTAAACTTCCAGCATGCAACGCGTTGAAACGCAAAAAAAGCTTAAAAATGTCTAGTATAGGGCGTCTTTTCTCGACAGACATTACTCCTAACCCAATAAATGCAGAAATGGGATACAGAAACAATATTAACATTTATTGAATAGTTTCTGATCACCTTGTCATCGAACCACTTTCAGTAAAGGAAAGGAAAAATTAAGAGTACGTTGTTTGAGAAGAAAGGGGAGGAGAGGGATCCTGTCCAGTTTGTAGAAATAGGATTAGATCAGTGCGAAATTGCATAAGAGGAGCAGTTGTTAATCGTGTTCTGGATGTTGTAGGAAAAGATGCTTCAGGTGACCACCCTCATTCACCTGCAAAATTTCAAGTCGATGGACAGTGTGTTCAGCAGTATATCTATTGGTTATGTGGCTTTGCGCATGAAGCATTATGGAATTATTTAACCCTTAACTTGGGATGTGTGGTCTGAGAGACCCCTAACGATGGACTTTCGGTCACTCCTATTCTATTGTTGATTCATTTGAAAGGATTAACACTATAGCTTCTTGTTTTGTGACCTTCAACACACATGTACTTTTTCAACCAGTTTCAATGGATGCTTTTAAAAAAAAATTCAGTTATTTTATTCAACGTGGTCGCCAAGACAGCATTCCTTTTTAGTGTCCCAGTGATAAACAAGGCTTAGCAGATGATGCTGAAACTTAGGCCTCCAAATACCATCCAACTAACTTATCCTATTATGAAGCAGTGCTCCAGATACTTTTAAATGAAGCAGAAAGTGATTTTAATGGTAAGGATAATTGTATAGTTGAGTTTTTCGATAAAAGTTCGTATTCAACTAATTCTGAATTGTATGTTCAAACATAATTAATTTTTCTATTAATAATGTATTTTGAAAAAATTATAAAATGTATTAATATACCAAGAGAAATATTACTAAATTTATTGGTTGATTTTTATACTAGTTCTTAACCTGTATGTTTAAAAGGACCTAAAAAACCATGCTATGAAAGTCACACAAGCCGATATAAAAAGCCCCAATTTTACACATTATCAATTTTTTTTCATATAACTGTTGAAACTTACATTATATTGTTTTCTAAATATCTTCGTATATACAGTAAAAATAAATATGATTTAAAAGGTATAAAGTAATATGTTTTTTCAAGAATATTATTTATTGTAACATTTGATTTGAGAAGAAAATGTATGTTCCAATGCCTTTATTTTTTTCAATGATAAGAAATTTTGAAACTTTCTAAAACATATCTATATACCAAGAAATTTTTCTGTAAAATATATTGGCAATTATTCATACTAATATATTTTCATTATAAAATTTAATTTGAGTGTAAATAAAATGCGATCGCGTAGACCGCACCTCCCCAATTAAGTCCTATAATCCCCCCCCCCAGTTAAGAGTTAAGTTACTCAATGCCGCAGCACTGTCATAATAGGGTACTATCACCATCACAGCCAGAAGCTTCGGCATAAAACTTAACAACGAACTGTAACGTTATTTACACTAACCTGTTTTGCACAAAGCTTCTTCTTATTCGCAAGCATGCAAATCTCGACAATTTTCCTAGAACTGGCAGCTAATTCCGGTTTTACATTTCAGTATTTACAATTCTTATTCTGGATTGTCAATTTTGTTTCTATATTTCGTTTTCTTCGTTTATTGTGTTAAATTTTTCGGAAAAAGACGCAATCTGGTGGAAAGTTTCGAACTAAAATTTTTTTTTTTAATTCCATGAGTGCATCTAATATATAGTCTATATACCAAATTTTGTGGCAATCCATTCATCTTTTTGCTTTGCATGATGCTGTTTATTGGGGAAGTTTAATTATAATCATCCTGTAGTCTATTCCCTTCATTAGAAACTTGTCCATACATTAAAAACTACAAAAGTTTCTGCGTATGATATATTAAAGCAAAATTCTCGGAAAAGAAGTTTAAGCATTATTTTTGAATAAGAAACTGCTTTAATCAGACAGTTACTGTTTCAATTTAAGATATTTTTAATCAAACATAATTTTGGGATATATGTCCATTGTAATCAAAATAAAATAATCCGAAGCACAATTTTTAACAATAACAAAATTATATCCTGCATGAACAAGTTAATGCCACATTTGTTAAAATTTGGTCATCAAAATCATAAGATCTCAAACAATAAAACGTATATTTATTTCCTAATTGTGTGTTATTTTGAATATTGTTTCAAATTAAATAATAACGAAGATCTTTTTCATTGATTTTATTTTCTTTTTGCTATTTCGACTTTCTTTATCATATAATTTAACAGAAAATTCATATTAAGAATTTAAAAATTAACTAATTTAATTAATTATTAACCTGTTTGTTTATACATCATGCCCGTTATGATAAATATTCCAATTATAATACTTAAATGTCAAATATTTGTTTTTCATCGAATTGAATTATTCTTCGGATATTTTAATATTAATTATAATAATTAATAATTAATTCTAAAATTAGTTTCACTTTTCTGAAAAGATAAACTTGATAGACCTTAAATATTTCAAAATTTCTTTGAACACTCTCGCATCCAAAAAATGCGTTGATCCCTACATCAGCTTAAAATTCAAAAGACAACCTTTTTAATTATAGCAAAAGTTACATTTACAGTAATTTTATTATAAAAGTTTTTATTATTACTGTAATTAGTTTTCACTGAGAAAATAATTTTCTTTTGTGAAATGATAATTATCCTCGAATGTTTTAATTTTACTTTCGAAACTGATTCGAGCTTTCAATTTCACTTTCTGAAAGAAGAAAGCACTAGAAATGCCGCATACTTCAATAATATTGCAAAGGATCTTAACTTGATAATACTTGTACTTTAACACTGATAAAGATTTTGACGAATTCATCTGGGATATAATTCAGCTTCATTTTCTTTTCTTATTTTAACTCCCCAAACCTTTTGAAAAGAAAGTACTTAAAAGAGTATCAAAATATTTTATAATTTTCAAATTAATGAGTTTGCTATGTACATGAAAACTGCATTGAGCATTTTAATACATTTACTTATAATGAAAACGAATGTGTATGCACATTTGGTATCTATAGAAAGTGCGTTGCATCAATAATTACCGTATTTGGTTCACATGTATTTTAAGTAATGAGAAAGTTTCCTTATTTGGAATAATTTATAAAATTGTTTAAATTTTAATTAATTAAAAATTGTCTTAGAGTTTGGCGTATTTTGTGATATCTTCTAAATATGTAGCAACACAATTTATATCGTCTTAATTTTTTAAAATCATCTCTTGATTACACATTAAGATGTCGTACAATTTTTTATATTTTTAATAAAATCTTAAACCGACTTTTAAGTATATTTTATAACATAGTTTATATTGGAAGAAAAATTCAACTATTCATGCAATAACTTTTTAATTCTATTATAAATACTTCATTCTGCTTTTATTTTTCTTCTAGTATTAATAATCAAATAAGAAAATGTGCTTCCATAATGCTTATTTTATTTTAATAACCGTTCATTGGGTTTTTTCTTAATTTGTAATAATTATAGTTAAACTTCATAAGTACCCAATGATGAAAATTTGTTTTTAATTTCGTCAGTTTTCAAAACCTCTTGCTCTTGCTTGCTGCATTAACTACATTCTTTTAAGTTCCAAAATTGAAACAATTATGATATAATAAATTCAGAGAGAAACTCTTCGGTGTTTCTTATAAAATATCAATTGTTTATATTTAATGCATTTTTGGGATCATTTGCAGAAGGTGTAAAGAGGGACTGAAAGCCTTTTTTTGCTATTGATTTGCCACTCGCCTTATTTCGACTCTGATAATCAATGTTTCTTTAGAATCCAGACGAATTGTCATGAAAAGTATCAAAATGTGGCAAAAATATGTAATAGATATAAAAATATATAAAAATTATTTATCAAAAACAAGTCTATAAGTTAGCAACCCTATGATTGAAGACGTGAAAAAGGGGGTGGTTTTAATAGAAAAATATTAATCTGGGGAAAAAAGCGTAAATTTTGATTAAAGATCTATAAATTTGACTGTCGAAAGATGTGATAAATTGAATAGGTTAGGAGTAAATTCTGAAAATGCTGGAAGGGTATCTGTCCATTTGAAAGAAAGTTTTATATTACATTTAAATTCATATTAAATAATTGGAAATAACTAGAAAAATTTCAGATCTGTATCTGCATTATTTATTTATTTATCCATTTATTTAGTTATTTGCTTTTGAAAAATTTTATTTCCCCCCAAAAAAGGTGGTTGTAGTACTTTTTTTAAAAACGTTTCTATCGATAAAAATTTAGAGCGAAAAATAATTCTACTTTAAAAGTGTCAGTTTATCATTTTAAATAGTGTCATAACGGTAAATTTTCAAAAAAAAATTATATTTTGAAATTAATCCTTATTTTAAAGTTTTGTTTTCAATATTAAGTTTGAAGGCATTCTTCGAGGACAATTCTATAGGCAAATTATGACCGTGATCTTAACACTTAATACTACGCTCACGTCAGCTTTTAGAGCTCATGTGACCCTCTTCCCATTTGGTAAAAATGTATACTCTTTCATCTTTAAAAATTTCAATTTGCAATAATCGATTGCACTTTTTTTTGCAATTTATTATTTAAAAAATTTATAAATAATAAATTGCAAAATTTTGATTCCGTCTATTTTTTTAAAATTTATTGTTATTAAATCATTTGAAATTGAGGAATAGTACTTACTACAAGATTATATACAATCTTATGCTAGTATAAGATTGTTTTTTCTGCCGGTGAATTTTGATTGGTAGAAATGAATTTGCATTTTTGACGACCTGTTTTATAAAAGAAAGTCAAATTTTTTAAAAATAATGAAGATATCACTCTTAAAGTATTTTTTACTTCCATGTGAAAGTTACATAATTCCAAAATGTCTGCTCAAATTCAAAATATCTTCACAATTTTGTACATTTTTTAAGAATATTTATCATAACATAATACTTCTCATCATCGACAGCTCATTTTAAAAGGTGTTCCAAAATTAACTTAAGATTTGAATCGGTTACCAATCAAATCTTATGTTAACTTAATTTAAGTAAATAAATAAGCATTGAGATTAAAAGTAAAGTATTGTAATCCTATTAATAACTATTCGACAGCTGATAATTCAAAGTTTGACTAAAAACATAGCATTACGCGATAGAATACCATTTAAACGCAAGATTTGAATTAAAAGAAACTTATAAGATATTTGCTCCTTTAAATTGGGATAATTTTATTGAATGCTAAAGTAATCAGGATAGGGTTATATACATAGAATAGCACATAGATCAAATACCCTCCATGGCCTTCTTGGCCCATAGAGCTCTTTTGTTGAAAAATTCGACCATTTTGCACAAATGTGGCTGAATTTCATTTCGTGCAGTTTCTTTTTTTAATGCACGAGCTCTTGTGAGCTTGCTGCCATAGAGCTTTGATTTCAAATAATTCAATGCAATGTTATTAAATCACACGATTTAGTGAACCAAAGTTCAAAGTTTCAAACTGTAGACTCCAGATTTTCATTATTTTCGAAATATTGTTCAATAAAGAAAACGTTTTTTTTTTCTATCATGTAACACTCCATTTGTAATCATAAACAATCAGCTGTTAAATGGGATTTTTTTTAAAGAGAACTGCCTACATTTTACTGCACGAAAGGTGGAAAAATCAATGTTACTTTAATTTTGGGACAAAGCTTATACGTCTATGTAATTTTTATAATTTCTTTACAAACGAGGAAATCTGTTTATCTTCCAGGTTCTCAATTTTGAGGCCGGTTTTGATAAGTAACAATTTAAACAAATAAAACTGCTGTTTTGAATCTTTGAAAGCGCAGTTCAGTATGTTTTAATCAAATTATTTTTAATGAAGAGGTAAAAAAAGAAATAAATTGCCTCAAGATGTAACCTAGTCGTAGAATTAAAGAAATGTGAGGGTCTGACAGTTAATTAATTAATACCTAACTTCCATTGTTTGTTTGTTTTTTCTTTTCCCAGATATTACAGAAAAGCTGATGGTGTCCTTTTAGTATATGATATGACAAATCACGCAACATTCATGGAACTCCCGGGTTGGTTACGATATATAAGGGAGCAGAATGAAGAAGCTTCAATAATCATTGGTATTTAATAATATTGTAATTACTACATGTTTAAAGCACATAATATTTAAAAAATGCATCAGCAAATTTTATTTAGAAGTTGTTACAAAATGAAGCAATGAAGGTATAATTATTTTAATTTTATTCTTAGTTGGAAACAAAGCTGACCTCCGTCATCTAAACCAAGTATCCGGTACCACAGTAGAGCATTTTGCACGAGAAGAGGGATTGGAATTTTGTGAAACAAGCGCTAGGAACAATGAAAACGTAGATGAGGTAGTGACGTAATTTTTATTTAAAAGAAAAGCAACGAAGCATGTTAATCTATATCGTGACACAAGAATGGATAGAGAAAAAAGCCAACGAAATATTCATCCCCATAATTATATACTGTGAGATTATAATAATGATTTCTTTATGACCGTCGATTTAGGTAAGGGAATTATAGGAATCCTTTAAAAGAATATATTTAGATCAACAAATATTTAATCCCTTTATTGTGGATATGGAAACTTGTCGATTTCAACAATTTTACAGAGATTCAGTTGCAATATTTAGACAAAAATATTGGGATTGGATCAGCATATAAGAGAACATTTTAGAAGGTATTCAATCAGGCCTAATTAAGATAAAAATTAGTAAATGAATTAAAATTTAATTTAAATTTAAAGATATTTTTACATATATATATTGTCAAAATTTTATTCATTTATGTGATGCAATTATTTTTTATGCCAGAATATGTTATATTAGAAAGCTTTCTTTTTTTCTGCATGCATATCATCTAACTATTTTTCTACTCTTTACATATTATATCTAATGTAACTTGTGATTAAATTTTTAAATCTATTTTCTTTTTCGTGAATCAAAAGTTCCCTTTTGTATAAATATGAAAAAGTATAGTAGATTGATGGATATATTTGAAATTAAATTTATGAACTTTCCATGATTTGAACAAGGATTTATCTAAAACTAAAAAGTGTATTCTCTAAAATTATTGTATTACAGTTTTAACGCGTTAAGTTACGGTGAAGTGAAATTTAAGAAACGATAGAAACAAACAAAAATAATGAGAAAATTCTGAAAAACGTGCTCTGAGCTAGGGTCTAAATATCTCTGGCTTTCTGTTCCATAATTGTTTGTAACTAATTATTTTATTGTTGTATTGATTTCTTACATCTATTTATGAAATTTTCCTATTTCGCTGCTTGTAGCTTTTTAACATTTAGAAGAATTCAGGAAAATAAATGCATTTGTGGAGGAGTCAATACTGTTAACCGTTATTTAAATGAATGTATAAAAGTCTCAGAACTATGAAAGAATCTAAAAGTTGAAAATAACGACTTAAAATCAATACTAATAAAACTAGAAAATTTTAAAATACTGAAAGATATGATGTTGAAAACTGACAGTTTTTTGCCAAAAATTTAAAGTTTAAAAGTGTTTGCCTTTGGGGAAGTGTTTTCTCTTGGGGGACGGCATTTAGAGGAAAATTTTGAGAAGATTTCCAGGAAGTGCTGTTCTACTGCTCGTAAAATAGGATGACAAATGTGGAGGAAGATCAAGGATTAACCACCTATGACTTAGAGCCAAGCGCTTCGAAGAGAATACCAGTTCGGAGAATTTGTCAGCAATATGGAAAAATTATGCTGATGACCGCAGTCGATCATTACAAATCCTGTCGATACTGCCTTGTTCAGTGGCGGGTAGTTGGCTGCACAAGAAGTAGCATTGTAACTTGCCATTATAAATTCAGCTTTTCAATTAGTTTCATACATTCTTTTGAATTCAAAAATCGGTGATAAGCAATATTTTTGTAAATGTTGTCTGAAAATGATTCTGGAATCGTTACCTGCTGATTATTTTATCAGTTCTTGAAATTATGCATTGTTTCCTTTAGTTATCTACCACAATAAAGATTAATAAATGGCTATGCATTCAAGTTTTGATAACTTATCATAATGAGGCAACTTTATATACCGATGGAACTTGCTGTTACTAAAAGTCTTCACAAAATTTTGATATCTCGTATGCAAAATACTCAAAGAGAAGTTTGAAATTCAACGAAATTATCTCTTGCTTTTGATAAATCTCCACTTTTTACATTTTTCTGATACAGAAAAAAATCATATTTGAAACTATATAAGAAAGTGAAAACTCAAGAGCGAAATGAGCTCTATAGGGGGAATTGGGCATAGATATCTTTACAGCCAAGTTATACACTTCAGTTCAATTTTGGATTACATTTTTACAAAGATGTTTGGCTGTTAATTCTTTTCTGTGCATACGAGCATAATACCTCAAAAAACATGTTGAGATGGCTCGATGAAACTCATCAGATTTCTTTAGTTGCTAAAACTGAATACCTGTTTCAAATTTTGAACAAACCTTGATTGCTTATCGGCCTGTTACTCACATACAGGGTACGCCAGAGAAACTGATTTATTTAAAAAAAACTCCCCAATGGTGAGTTGGGTGGGTAGAGGAGTGACAGGTAGTTCTACTGGAGGAGGAAATCTCTAAATTTTTTCCTTCCTCTTGTCAGTTGCCATCATAATCTAGTCTAAAGAACAGCGGGCCATCGCCACCGAGAGCTTCTTTTCTGAAAGTCGCTCACTTGTTGCTATGCAACTTGCATTTCAGGCTTGATTTGAAATTCCTCCTCACAAATCCGTTCCTGGCCATAATTCGATTCTGTCGTGGTTTAACTCACTTCGGGTGTGTGGAATTGTCACTAAATCTGAAAATCAATGAACCACCAGAACTCCTGAAAATGACGAAAGAATGAGGTAGTAGTTCTGCGTTCTCTGCTGCTCTGTTAATTTCTGACACCACACTTCAACGAGTTCTCCATCAAGACCTTCAATATCATCCCTGTAAATTGACTGTTGTGTAAGAATTAACTAACCACGATTTCGTTGAGCGTCAAAATGCATGTGAATACTGCTTGACAATCTACCTGAAGACGCGGTCGTTTTTTACAGTGACAAGGCTCAATTTAAAATCTTTGATTTATGTCGATCGACCACGGTCAATAGTTCTCCTCTGGAGCAACATTCGCTACGCCATTGCCAACATACCGATTGATATGCTGCAAAGAGTGCGCACGAACTTCAAAAATCGACTTACTCAAGGTATGTACAATGGGGGTCGCCATTTAACCGAAGACATTTTTAAAACTGTATAAAAAATGGGATTCCATTTTCCTACCATTCCAGTTAAAGGTTCTGCTTGTCTACCAATTTACCACCCAATCCACGACGACCTACATCTTGAGAGTTAAATCCTTTTATAGTACAAGGGAGGCGGGCTGGGAATCTTTTTAGTCCTATGAGGGCATGGCTCGGTTCCTCTTGGATTGATCTTGAAAATTCACGATGTTTTCAATATTATTCATTTTGTCGCCAAAATCACCAAATTCGTTGCCAAGCTTTGAGTTCAATGACGTTGCACTCGATTAGCACCCAAAGGGCTAGTTGTTCAACGTTCTTCCCAGAGATTAAGCTGGCTATGCTGGGAAACAACTTTACAGGCTTACAACAATAGAAAGATCAATCTCTTAAATAAATTAAATTTGGTATGTGATTCTAATAGTTAAATTCTAGTTTTGTCACAGATTTCTGTTTCAAACATTCAAAAAAGTATACTCCTTTTTATTCATTACCTTGTGAAGCACAATGCGCAATGAGCAATTAAGGAGCTAAACAAAAAGTGTACCATATTGCTGATGGCAGATGAATCCTGCTGATATGATTTGTAAGGAAACTTTATTTTTAATTGCTTACTAATTTTATATATATCCTAAGCTTCTAAAAAATTGTAAAAGCTGAAAAATGTTATCAGTTATTCTTCAGTTTTTTTGGAAATTTACTAAAAAAATTATGAAGCTCCATTAATTATTTTTTTTAGGTTTTTAAGAAGTTAGCATTGAAAGTCCTGGAAAGAAAGCGAATGCCTCCATTTTTCAACGAAATACAAAATGGTGGTATCGAATCAGCAAATTCAGACAATACGGTTGCAGAGATCAGTGAGCAGCCAGCTGAAATGAGTTTACCGCCAGTAATTCGCCTTGAAAGTGAATTTGGTTGTGAGGATCAAGTGATAAAATTGTCCCTCGAAAAGCCAAGGACGAAACCAAAGAAACGTTGCTGTTAACAACTAAGAAAATTAATTTATTGTTGTGTTATACATTATATAACAAGAAACCCAGGTTTTGCAATGTCTTTGTCGACAATTGTGCTTCATGACAACAGAAAATGAATTTTATCGTTTCCGACTACAAAGAGACTGTTACATCAAATGCATACTTTGATTGTCATCGCTATGTTCATGTGTATAGAACATTTAAGAGCAAGTTCATGTAGTGATAGATGTTCAATAAAATGGACCGAAAAAAAATTAATTTGTTTTCATGTCACTACACCATGGAGAATGACAAATACCAAGAAATAAAAATGTTAAAATATTAATAGGTATTCTTCGCTCCCATAAGGGCGTTAAAAATCATTAAAAGTGTCAAAAATTGATTATTTTTATTTGATTCGAATTTTTTAATTTCTTACTTTCTATTTCTATCAATCTTAAAATTGATATTTCAACTGCAAAATGCTCAATTTCATAAGAACGATAATTTTTTCACAGTCTATAACTTCTATGATTAACTCCTTTCCAAAGAGGCTGAGAAAAAGTAAATAAAAATACTTCATTGTGGGAATTTTAATTCAAACAATCTTTTTAGTCTTCTCTCAACAACTTCTCGATGCATCAAAATGGTTCGGTATATACAGCAAAAGAATATTTAGATATAAAAAAATATTTTCTTTATTTATAAAACTGAATTCTAAAATTGAGAATCGAATTCATGAGAATTGAAAGTAGAATATCAAAATTTATAAAATCTTTATGAAAGCATTTTAGCTATTAAAAATCTTTATATGACTTAAATTTCTTTAATGGCATTTTACGCTTTATTCTTACAAGATAAAAAATCGAAGTGCGATTTCAGTGAAATTTGGGTCAATATAGATTTAATCTTTTCCCAAATAATTTCATTTCTTTTCTCCTGAGGTCGTAACCTATTCCACAGTATAATGACATGAAAAAATAATTTCGATTTTTTTACGATAACTCTTGATGCTTAACTTTCAGTTTTTCAATGTGCAGCTTTTATATGTATATGAATGGTTTGCCTTCTTTAACAAGAAATAATTATCTGATCTTGATATTTCATAAAGTAAAATCTATGTAAATATAATACATTATAAATATAATACATAATATGCAAATATAATATTCTGTATATAATATACAGAATAATCTATGAATATGCAAATAAATAGATAAAAAGAAGTGATAAATGAATTTATCTCTTTGTACTATATAAATAGATAAAAAAGTGACATCAAGTAGATGTTCTTTTTTTATCTATTGAATTATTTCTAAAAGAAATTTTTTTGCTTATTGTTGAAAACTATGTGTCTTTTTGTAATATTTATTCCAATATAAAATGGATTTTTAAATACAAAAATTGTATTTTTCATTACATTTTGTTACTTTTTTTCTTGTTTCTTTAAATTTCAAATAATTAACCAAATATAAAAACTTTTGTGGAGATATATTTCATTATGACTAATAAAAAAAGATCCATTTGCATCAATTCCATTCATTCATCATTAGTTCATTTCAGGATCGATGTGTATCGTGATCGATCGTGATTTGTTTCGAACCTCGATTTCAATGAAGGCCCATCATGAAACATTCCATAAAAATCAAAATTCCCCTGCTTTGTAGCTTGTCTCTTTCCTTGATTCAATCACCCATAAGATCTTATTTTTTAAAAAAAGAAATGTAAATGTAGCTAAAGTAAATCGACACATTAGTACAAAATGGTGAAATTACGCAGTTATTCATAAATGAAATGGAGAGAGTTTATCTATTAATGCCTCGTTTGAAAATAAAACGAGCGATTTTGGGAAGGATCTAGTAAATTTGAACCTGTGCCAGATGATGAGGTGGATCATTTTGAAGTGGAAGAAATATAAGTTGATGGACACTTATGAGCTAACCTAGTTATGTCTGTCTTGCAAAGTTTGATAAGATGAAGCTATCTAATCGTCCTAAAAAAAATATTAAGCTTTTATTAAAATTGGTTATGTCTACAATTAATATCGCTAACTTGCTCGAAATTCTCAATACTTGGAATGCTGCATATTAAGTAAGTTTAATTAAAATTTGATGAAACATTCAATGTTTGTTTCTACAATATTGTTAATAATCATTCCATTCTTGCATCAGTTACTATTTGCATGCTTATATTTTTTTTCAAAATATAGGAGACTTTGATCTATATTTACTTTATAGATGAATTATTTTCAACATTCAAAATTTCAGTTTTATATTTTCAAATAAATATGTTTTTGATAAGCCGTTCATTCGAACAGTTTACTATCCCCTGCTTGTCCTGCTCATCACTATCTTCGATAACAAATATTATATTTACAGAAATTCTTACAACAAAAATTATGTAGCAAGCAGACTCATAATAGTTCATGAATTAAAAAAACCAAGGGAATAAAGTCTTCTTTTTTATGCTTGTACATATATTATGGATGTATATTGTTCTTCTAAAAAGTTCCAAGACCTAGAGAGTGTCCAGTTTAAAATACATATGTGTGTGGTAAGCCTAACAGAATTCCTATAACACATTTACATTCAAAATCATCAGGTAATATTTTGTATTTTATTTTACATTATTTTTTATATTTTTTTAATATTACGAGTAATATTTTGTATTTTATTTATCGTCATCAACAAATATAAATTTGTTGTTTGTTATCACATCTTTACAAAATATCCATTGGTGGAAATTTCAACGCAAGACCTCATAATCGGACAAGAATTAGTTATGAACCAGACAGATAAAATTTTATATGCAGTTATAACGTTTGATTTATAGATTCGTTGAAATTTTGAGCAAAAAGTCGATTATCGGTGCATTTGCATGCATGAAAGTGTGGTAACTCGAAAATTTAAAGTTAATAAACGGGATTTGGTATGTGATTTTGTTACTAAAATTTCAATTTAGTATTAAATTTTTACTAAAATTTCAAATTTGTACTAAATTTCGGGTTCAATAACGCATAAAATATGTAACCGATTTCTTTGACAGATTTTAAACTTAATTTTTTTAATGTCAGAGGGCTACGACTCAGTACCGGGAGACATTAATATGAGTTTTTGATAGGTTTAGCTAATTAGTTCAATGACTTTTTTGGGGGAGGGGGATAGCTTTTTGCCTTTCTGCAATGCTAAAGAAGTGTGACTAATCATTAAATGAAAATTGTAAAAATTCTAGAAAATTTTTACAAGAGCTATTGCATAACTTTTCCACATCAGACCGTATTCGATTTCGAAAAAAATAGTCTACACAACCTAAACTATACTCTAGTTGATAAAAGATAGTGCAAATTTCGTTTATCTAAGTAATTACGTTTTCGACACCATATTTACATGTAAACGAAAATATAAATTAGCTTATAATTATTCCCTTAAACTTGTTCGATCAAACCTTGTTACAGATTTATATATTAGATTATGAATCTGTTTATCTTGTGTTTCACTTAGTACTTATCATGTTCATAGTTGGGCAAACAGATTTTCTCAGAATGGAGTTAAAGAATGGCGATTAATCCTTAATATTATTTATCTAATCTGTCTCCATGTAAAGATTTTGGAAGCAATCACTTTTCCTTTTATATAAAATATATATTTTATTCCAAACACAATAACATCGCGCATCTTGTCGTTGGGATACTCCGCATGTGTTCCTCTTCAAAGCCATTTGATTGATGAACGGAGATGAAATACTTTGCATGCACCCTTCAAGAGTATAAGAACTATCGCTACAAACTCCTTCAAACTGCCAAAATATTTGATCCAAAGACTGCATATCTAATTTCATTCGCCTGCTCAAAACGTTTCTGTATTATCGTGTTTACAGAGAGACAGACAGACATAATTTTAAATATCTGTTTTTTGGTCTCGAGTATGTCTAGCATATAGAGATTCATCAAAATTTTGGATCTGAATTTTTTTTGCTGATAAAATACATATATTTGACATTCATCACAATTTTATACTTGATATACAAGAAAATAATAAAGGTAAATGAATTCAAAGAAAAAAGTTTTTCCATTAAAATGATAAATTTATATTCATAGAAATATTACAAAATATATACAGTGCTCAATTTTATGTTCATTATTTTCAAATAAATATAATGCATTATATAAAAAATACCCATACTTCAAAGTTAAACGTAGCTGCATACGAAATTGCAGTTCCAGATATGCATTTATTATTTAATAACTAGTTGGTAACCGACGTGCTGCTGCCGCAGAAAAATAATTTTGGAAATATCGTTTGAAATTTCAAATAACTGTCGTGTTTGATTAAGAATGATATCGTAAATGAATACATTCCTTGAAGTTGAATGATATTTAAAAGAGAAGTGTAAGTAATTTTTATTTTATTCTTTTTTATTTTATTATTCAAGAGCTTTAGCGTAGGCAATACTTTTGTTTTTACGTCTTCAGAAGAAAAAAAAATTAATTTCTTGACTATCCGACTCGTAGCATCCAGCATACAACTGGTTATGTGAAAAAACTATTGTGCCTCTTTGGAGAATTAATTTGACAATAATCCTTGGTTAATAGATGCGGTAAATAGATCCAAAAATAATTTTTATATATTACATAATTTTACTAGACCTATAACCATCCTGGGAGTGCAAGTAATAAGTATTCAAAGTTTTATCACAATCGGATGAGTGGTACGGCAGCGCATATGAGACATACAAACAAACATTCATTTCTATTTATATAGATGTAATCATTCAGACATTTTCAAATATAAATCACTATTTCGGAAAATGAAGTTGAACATTTCTATCTAAATTAGTATCATCGTTTTGTTAAGTACTTCATACATAAGAACACCCTGGGCATAGAAGGATCATTTCACTGATAATTTTTTATCATATGGGAATTTTTAAAATGCTTCTTTTACGCATCAAACTCAATTTTTGTTTAAAACAATATGCCACTTATAAGTTGTATGTTGTTTTAAACATGTGCAACCATTTTAACTGAATGTCTGATCATAATATTTTCATACTATCTTGAGCATAATGAAATTAGGTTATTATTCTCATGATCGTTAGCAGTTACATTGATTTTGAGTTTGGTTTGCCCTAGGTTTGTCATCAAGGCGAATAGGTGCTTCAGTTTGTACTGACGCAGAAACCATATTGGTTTGTCTTTCCATAGGATTGCTCTGAATTTCGTCTGTACAATCGGATGATTCTACGGACGACTCTTCAGGTGACTGCACGATGCTCTTTTTCTCCAGTATTTTCAGAATTAATTTCTCAAAAACCTGAAAGAAAAAAATGTCCATTGATATTTAATTTTAAAACTTGGAAAGTAGGCTCTTCTCGAAATTTTTTCACATACTTTTTAATAAAGGTATTATAACTGCCATCGCATAAAATTTTGAAACCATGGTCAAACCCAAGGACACTGCGAGTGCCCAAATTTTTATTTTCCAGTACCCTGACATAAATAGTTTGTGCTTCGTAGTATGACGTACAAAACAAATATGTGTTTTGAACATCTTGTGTTAAACAATTGCTGTAAGAGTTTTTGACACCCAATTGCAATGGTTAATTAGGTTATCTATGTTGCTGAGGTACTTGAACCATCACGTTTAGGAGTCCCAAAATGTTCAATAAATAGTTAACCCATCAACAAAATCGGTTTAATTAGTTTGATAGGTTTAATTCAATATTTGATACGGATATATAATTAAATTTGCACCAACATAAAATTTTGAAACCTTAGTTAAACTTGTGAACACTGTGAGTGCCCAAATTTTTATTTTGTAGATCCCTGACACGTGTATTTTATACTTAATGTATAGAGAAGAAACCGAGTAAACATTTTGAATATTTTGTGTCAAACTATTCAATTAAAAATTTGATCCCTGTTTTACAATAGTAGTAACAAAATGTTCAAGTTCATCAAATGCCCGATGGACAGTCAAGACATCATTGAATTTGGTTCAGTATTCAATATTTGATAAGTTCAACTCAATACTTGATGCGGATTTAGAATTAAAGGTTGAAATGGCTATATGCCAAATTCCATACGTTAAGCTCAAATCATTTTTGAATTATGTTTGCAGATAGACCTATAATTTGCATGTCGAAATCAGATAGAGTTATAGAGATTCGTGAAACTCTCGAGGTCGAATTTTTCTATGAAAAAAAAAGCACGGTAAACTTCGTAGAAAAAAACTACTGGTGATTGATTAATGGACTTCAAAAACTATGATTTTTTGCCAGCGTATAAAACTCCTAGAAGTTCATGTGTAATTTGTAAAACACTGAAGAATCAGAAACACTGATGCAAGCATGCATATGTAAATAAAGTAGATATGCAACCAATAACAGCGTAACATTGTAAGATCGGTAGCTTATATAAAGCAACTAGTGTTTGGTATAGTAGTTGGATTGATTCTTGTTACACTGGTATTATTGCATGATTTCAAAAGTTGTATAAAAACGGCATATATATACGTGTTGTATAATAACTATTACAAAATGCTCACGAAATTACTTTGTTGTGGTTTAATAAAAAACTAGTGATAGACTTTTAAATGTTTCCGTATTTATAATTTTAGTTAATACAGCAGACATCTTTTGATCAAATGTTAATTGATATTCAAAATGCATATTTCAATAAATGTTCAACAGTATTAAGTTACTATTTCTAACTCTTCTTTAACAGTTTTCAGCTCTACTTGTAGACATCTTTTTTTTAAACCATTTTCAGTTACAACAGAAATAAATTTTGTGCAATTTTCAATTATAAGTGAGAATATGTTTACAGTGCTTCATTACCATTTTTCAGATATTCTTTTTAGCAATTTTTAAGTTTTGTTCCTAATTTTTTACCCAATTTTCAGTGCGTATTGTACATCTATTTTGCTTAATAAAGAAAGTGTTATAGAAATTTCAATAAATTTTTGAAACATAAGTTAAAGGAGTGACAAAAAGCTGATATATCCATAGGAATATAAAACTCGTGTAATTTTTTAATACAGATTTTTTTTATATTTTTAATAATTCTTATTTAACTTATTACTTAAGAAGAAATTAGCTCAATATTTCAGTAAAATATTAGGCCTTTAGAATTAGGGCTACCAGATTCCTGAAATTCTTGTTACTTATGGGAATGAAAAAATGGAATATGAAAAAATAAATAGTGAAAAATGAATAATTTAAGAAATTTCTTCCGAAATTCCTTAATTTCCAAATAAATAATAGTTTATGCATAAGAATTAATTTATTTGCTTTATTGTTGTTGTTGTTGCTGATAATATACTTATTTTTAGATTTCCATACCGATAATAAAGCTATGGTTTAGATGTGCAAAAATCGAAATCATTAAAGTCTCCTTTATTATAGGAGATAAAATGAAACTTAATTCCTTTAAATTTCAAATGAGTTTCTGGAATCATTTTTTCAGTGCAATTCACTTAATGATACAAAATTATTTTAGGTGTGGAATACTCAACAATAATATCTTGCAAAAGTAAATAACTTATTCATAGCAATTTTCTATGTACATATTTAAATTGTTTTGAAAACAAAAGTATCTTGCACCAAATGTTTTTCCTCTAACAATGTTAATTTAAAACCCGAAGGAAGGTTTTTGTTTCCTATGGCCCTTGTCATAGACAAACCCGCTTAGAAAATGAATGATTTTAAAAGAGATATTTAGTAGAGCTATTTAGGGTCAAGAGAACGACTTAGCTACTTTTTTGCGGGGTGGGCTTCATTCATACATTTCATGCAACGATCGTAATTTATACCTGAGTCAGAAAATAATCACCTCTGAACCAATACCCCATGTGTTATTATCTCAATTCTATGGACTTTGTGACTGCGACAGATTTATACGGGCACTAGCCACCATTATACGAGTAGGTTCCTCGGCTGAAAGGGTTCGAACTTAGGGATGTGAGTTCAACGCCCCTACCAAACAACTTTCCAGGCCTAAATGTATTTAGGGATTTATTCAAAGCAAATAAAAAAGAAAATAACACAATTATTAACACAAAATAAATCGTACCTCATCTACATTTTCGTTTTCCTTAGCGCTTGTTTCACTATACTCCAGTCCCTCGCGTTTCGCATAATTTTCGACTGCGGTACTATATACTTGGGTTTGTTGCCGAAGGTCAGATTTATTTCCAGCTGGGAATAAAATTTCAAAAGTTCAATAAGATAAACAAATTAACATTTACATCAATGTACCGTTTTGCAAAAATTTCTAAAATAACTTGAAAACATCGCTAAATAAAAAATTTTATAATACGTTTATATATAATTTTATTTATGTTTTAGATATTAAATAAAAACAAATTATTAAGTACCTATGACTACCGTAGCTTCGTTATTTAATTCCCTTATTTGATTTAACCAACTTGTAAGTTCGAGGAATGTCAAGTATCTTGTCGCATCATATACCAAAAGAACACCATCAATTGATCTATAATATCTGAAAAAAAATGAAGAAAGGTATTTATTAATTACTTGTGAGGAAATTGTATTCCTGTACTTCTGAAACTAGCTTTCCTCTCACTCCATATGATAACTCTTTCTTTCATAAAGAAGAATTTGTTAATAGACCAGTCGAATATTACCTTGACATGAAAAAAGTTACATAACAACAGTATTGTTACGGATTCCGTGGTCCTTTCGATTTATTGGTTAATGAAGAAACAGTCCTTTAGTAACGAACGCCTACTTTTATTAAACACGTAGGACGCGAGTACACAGATAATGAATATACAACTGAAACGTACACACAGAAGCATGCTACAAAAAACAATAGCCCACGTGCGGTAATAACTACCGCAACACATAAATTTCCAGACAGAATTCAGCAGGAGAAGGGAATCTACATAGCTATTCTCTACCGCTTCTCCAATCGTCCGCAATTCACTGCTGTCATCTCGCTTTAGCTGCATCCAACTGCCATCTCATTAATGAACGACTGGCTACTTCTCACACGATTTATTGCTGCTTCTATAATAAACAACAGGATTCGGCGTACAGCTTGCGCAATTCAACAGACGCTTGAGATCAACCAAAGCTCGCGCTTCGCCATTGATTCGCTATGTGACTCTAAACTTTCTGAAGATTCTTTCCGCGATTGTCTTAAAGTTAGACTGCCGGCCTTTTATAGTACCTGGTGCCGGTCAGAGAAGGTTCTGGAGCAATCAGGCATATCTCGATTCCCATTGTCTTCATGGCAATATGCTGGAAAATTCCAATAATGTCTATTTTGTCACCAAAATTGCCAAACTGATCAGCAAGTCTCCAAATGATAGCCAAGTTTGCCTTGAAGCCTTGAAAAAATTAATGATTCTGCATCCGATCAGAATCCATCAGAGCCGCTCGTTAAACTGTCTTCTCAGTGACTGAACTAACTATACTTGAAACAATTCAGATTTGTAACAGTATTATTGCTTTAAGTTTATGAAATGTCTATCCAAAATAAGCTTTTAAATTTGCATAAGATATGTTAGCGGATGAAGGAAGAAATGGAAACACCAATTTTTTCTATTTAAATAAAAAGCTATTGGTCTGAGGGATGAAATTTTAAATTAAAAAAAAGCATTTATTAAAAGGACATATAAAATTAGTTGTCATTTATAATGACTTAATTATGTCAAATGTAAAATTTATAGAATTTTCTTTTACTAAATAGTGAATTTGGAAAAAAAATTTCATGTAGGCCAATTCTTAAAATTATATAAGCGTTGGAATTCGTATGATGATATTTTTTTATAATTAAATATGTAATTTTTTGCATTTTAGGAAATTAAAAACTATTTTATTGCAACATTATTTTCAAAAGTCATTATCTCAATGTTTAGTTTGAAGGGAAACCTAAATGTTTAATTTAATTTTTAATAATAAAAATTTGGCACTTTACAAACTGACTGATAAATATCTCTCAGCGATTTATGTTGACTGGGAGTCTCTTGTTTTCCCAGTAGCCCCAACTAGAGTCAAGAGTACGACTTAGCTATTTAATGCCTCACACTCTCTTACACAACCTCTTTTTTACAGGCAGGCACATACACACACTTAATAGATAAAACAGAAGAAGAACAACAATACCCGAACCGGTATACGAACTCGGGACGCACAGGCTAAACCAGGCTTGGTGAATTAATTTTTTCTATAAAGTTACGCACTTATAGTAAGCAGCGAAAAAAAATTGCAACAATTAAAATTTTTTTGAAAAAATTAATAGAAAACACAAAATAAAGTAATAAATTAAAACGCAATAATATTAAATATTTTCTGTTTGCAATTTGTTTTTCTTTACAAAAAATTTGGTCCCCAAATGATTGCTTGTATCCAAGCCCCTTCCAAGAGAAGGCCGGGTCAGAATCAGATCGAGGATCATTATTTTCTGAGTTGGAAAACATCATTGAATCGACAATTAACAGAAGAGCAAAATACTTGGTTATTCTCAAGGTTGATATTCTAGTGTTTGCGCTTTTAACTAATTTATTTGAGGCAACTTTTGACTCTGAGTAACTATATCCAATCATCCGGTTGACAGAGTAAAATGGAAAGACGTATTAAATGCTGATCAGATTAACAATGATTATTATATTTAGATCAGCAATAAATATTATCACTGTTTATATGCAATTATTATTTGTCCATCGACATCATGCGTGAATGGAAGAACTAAGTATTTGATTGATTTTAAGGCTGATATTCAAATATTTGCCTTATGAAAATAGCTTGATACTTGAAAATTCGATACAGCAGCATTTGAAAAAGAAACTAAATTTTCATAGGTGAATACATAGAAGAACATTAAATAAATAAATGTAAACAGTGTATGAAAAAAGTGAAGAAAATTGGATTCAACACTGAAACATCATACCATGATAAGGTTTAAAGTTCAATTTGTTTACATTTATATTATTTTCAAAATTTACTCTTATTTTAATAACAGTAATAATGTGCACACACAGAAAGAAATATAGATATTATTGTTGAATCTGTTAATGAGTATAAATCCAATAACTGAAATACTTGTTCTAAAATATGTTTAAGAAATGAAATTTATGAAAAAATATTATGGGAAATCAGATAGATAAGACTATAAGAAGAGCTGAAATTCATGACCAGAATTTCAGAATAAAATTCATGAAACTCATGAATTTTATACGTAAAATCATATGACTCTACGTATAATAATAAAAATACACATAACACATGATTTAAATGAAAAAAAATCCACACCCAAATTTCCATTATCTACTACCAATTGCAATACTTCATTACTAAACAAATTATGCAAAATAATAACATGCTTCAAAAAATTAAAACACGAAATATTTACTTACGAATCGACCAATGATTTGTACCTTTCTTGTCCAGCCGTGTCCCAAAGTTCAAGTTCTATTTGTTTGTCATTAAGGACAATTGTTTTCGTGTATCTTAATACTCCTAATGTACAGTCTTGCCCCTCTGTAAAAGAGAAAAATGCAAATTAAAAAAATACTGAAAATGCAGCGGAAGTTTCATACATATTTTTAAAAAATTCTCGCACATTAGTCAATTTGTCTAACATTGATTCACTTAAAAGAATTTTTTTCAATTTATATTAAAGCCCCATGAAAGCTTTTCATAAAATTTCATAAAGAATTACTAATTAAAAATTATATAAATGGGACAAAGGTTTGATTCTTAGATAATTCTAATTTAAAAGAATAAAATCCTAATATTATACATTTTTCCTTCGCCAATATAAGAGGCTAATACACATTCACTTTGATCAATATTTACCAGTTTAGATAAACTGATTACGATCCACGTATAAAAGTATTAATATTACTGTATTTAACTGTTAATAAAGACAATAATATTTGCATGTATATTTTGGTGTTCTTATTACCTGGTAGCAATAAATAACATAATTATGAAAAAGAACTTTTTTAATAAATGCATAAAAGCATTCATCAACTAAAACTGAATTTTACTGTGAAGGGCAGATTAATAAAATATTTTAGACATATCTCCATTTAAAAGTTCATCGAAATATCACTTTTTGTTTTTCTTCCAGCTTGTAACATTTCCATCGAATATATTTTATATAACAAAAAGGAAATCTTGGGGCAATATTTAAATACATTTAAAAGATGAAATTAGGCATGTATTTATATTCAGATGTCCAAAATATATACAAATACAGTATTAATTTTTCGCAATCATTCAAGAAAAGTATTATTGATATTCAAAATATTAGATTTTTTTGTATCGTATTTTTTTAAAAAAATATTTAAAGCAATGTAAGCCTTTACGTTATATTAGGCATTTTTAAATAGATAAATAATAACCTTGCATAAGAAAACTTGAGCTTTTTCCGTAGATAAAGCTTCCCATTAGAAACTGCTCGCGAATGACTAATTGCAGCAAAGTTAATTGTAGTTAAAGTGATAAAATCTAGTCCATGAAACCAATTCCAAACAATTCGTCCTCATAAGTTACAGAAAAGTTAATTCTTTACAGAAGTGAAATGTAACATAAAATTTAATAGACAATAACAATTTCAATTTTTCGAATTTCCCTAGTTAGAATAATTGCATTTAGATATATCCGGTCCAAATCTACATCACACTCTGTGTTGTGATTTCAACCAGGTTTATTAATAGGGTTAGGGAGGTAGAAAGAATAATTTAATTGAAACTTACCCACAAAAACGCCTTTGCTGAATCGTAAGAGCAACGAAGTTTTTCCAACTCCTGAAATTTTCATAAAAAATTCTTAAGGTCACCCTTTCGTGTAAAAAAAAAATAGATCATTTTCAGTTTTAATTAAAGAAACAGTTTACTAATTTTGTCAGAAAAGAAGACAGTTTAAATTAAACTATTGGGTTGTTCGGAAAGTCATTTCGTATTTTTTTGTCAAAATGAAAAGAAATTTTCGTTTAATGAATAAATTATTTATTAAATTATAAAATTGCCATTCTGGTCTGATACCTTTTGCCATATTTTTGGTAGTAACATGATTACACGCTCATAAAAGTTTTGGTCTTTGCTGTAAAAAAAAAAACTGATCGAGGTGGTTTTTGGCCTCCTCATTTGAAGGAAAAATTTTGCAAATCAGTTCTGGTACTGATGTACTGTTAACACATCTTCTCCACACATATTGGCTAATTTATTTCTGGCTTGACAGCATTTTTACCTTTTATATAGCAAAAAAGAAAAAAATGACGAAAATGCTGTTTATTGCTCTCCATATTTAAAAGGGCACCATCCAAAAACTACTGCGAAGAATCAGCTGCACTTTTTCACACTCAAGCCTTGCTATATCAGCTCTTAAAACATAAAATGATTTTGCGGTTTAAGTATGAAATTGGGTGCGAAAAATGCAATTAAATCCTTTGTCAAGAAAAAACGAAATTACTTTCCGAACAACCTAATAATTTAATATAAATTTTTTTAATATTAATTTTTTCTAGAATTAATAATATTATTGTTAATAGATTGTTTAGACGGAATTGATGAGTTATGGGGTTTATTAATGAGTTTTTTTGAAAACTACACATTAACAAATTAATAATATGAACATTATTTTGCTCTCATTATATTACTATCATTATCTTCCGACGTGCAAGATTTTTATTTATGAAATCCTTAATTGTTTACAAAAAGGAATAGAGTATGGGAAAAATTATTTAAAATTTAACAAATTCCATTTTAGAAAAAATTTAATGTTTATTTTCCGAAATTCACCTATAATCGAATCAATTTTTATAAAGGAACAAAATATTTATCAATAAATTATTTATAAATTCGTTTTCAATAGAGTTGCCTTGAATAAGTTAGTATAAATTAATAAAATATTCCATAATTTTAGGATTTGAAATTTTAGATTAAATTATCATGCTTTCATCTTTAACTGTGCCACAATGGTGTGAACCAGAAAGGCTGTTAAAGTTATCTTTTCAATTAGGATATTATTCATTTTTATTAAGTAATTTTTAATTTCAAACTCAACAAATATTTAGTTGTAATGCGATTTTCTAAAAATTTTAGTGATTATATATATAAAGGATAAGATGAATTAAGAAGTTATGAAGAAAAACATTTAAAAAGTTAATTTATAGTTTAAGACTTATAAAGAAAACCATTAAAAAAACATTATTCATAATTTCAGATTTTCAACAAGTATTTACTTGAATGGGTATTTTGCAAAAATTTTTGTTATTATATATAGAAAGGAGAAGATGAATTCAGAAGTTATAAAGGAACGCAGCAAGAAAAATGTAATTTCTTTTTGTGGTAGGGGTAAACAAGCCCTCACCTTTCTTGTAAATTTTAGGCCACAGAATAGATGTTCAGGTGCTATGCAATAAGATCGAGTTAAGAATTAGATTCATATGTTGCATTTATTTTTTTAAATCATAAAACCAAAATTAAAAATTTTATTAATTAAATGCATTACACAGGGTTTTTCAAATCAAAAATTTCCACAGTATATTTTGAAGTTTATTAAAATATGCAGACATACACGAATTGTTATATATGAATAAATATCAAAATAAAAAATGTACCTATGTAGTAACATTTTTTCCCAAATAACTGAAAAAAATAAAGGCATAGACTATATTCCGAGTAAATAAGACAATCGTTCCCTCTAAGTTATAATAGGAAAAATTATAATTTTCCAGGTATTTACATGTTTATTTGTTCAAAATATTGATTGAAAGATTGTTTTTAATTAGTGATAATAATGGTTATATGATTAATACGGATATCATATACAGATAAATTCATGAAAGTAGATTTTTTTGCAGCAAATAATTTCCAGCGACAAATCAAAATTGTTTCGATTCAATAAACATATAAAGCTGAAATCAGTAAGTGGGTTTTCCTTTAGTCATTTTCTGCTGGTGTGTTACTTTTAAAATGTTAATCAACCAAGATGCAAAATTATGTAAAATGGAGAAGAAAAAAATGTAAAATTTTCATAAGGTGGAGATTTGAATGTTTTCAAAATACAAGGAACTAATGTAAGTTTGTAATATACAGCTATACTCTGTAATAGTCCTATCAGACCAATTTTAACTTCCTAGTGTATAAAGAGAAAATAAGTATAAGTCAGTGTCGAATCTCTGCATTTTACTTCTTCTTGAGTTTAAAATTGTTTTCTGGGCATCTATAAATATAGTAATTTTATACCAAATCCTGTAAATATGAAATTCTCGAAAAGATCCATTAACAATAACTCTGTCTATCTGGTGACGTGCATATACTCCAGGTTATAAAAAAACATAAGAAATAGAATGAACTTGAAATAATATTTTATCATGAAAGCTGTCAATACAAGAGGTGTTCAAATGAAAAGTTGCGAAATGACACTGTGAGTACAAATAAATATTTATTCATACACCATAGGCCCGATCACAACGATCTCATTGATTAAATAGTGGAAGAATTCATTGTTCCCGTCCTGTAGCCATGACGAGACCCAGTCTTTCCCAGAGTCCTTGAGTTCGCCGTCCAAGTTTAGCTACTTTTGGAATTCCTTGAACACAGAAGAACCATTAACTGCGATGTACTCCGAAGACTACTCAGGCCCATCAAACACAAATAGGCTGGACTGCAAACGGAGGGTGTGGTTCTGCTTCATGGTAACGCGCTTCCAAACGTATCCAGATTCACACTCACTGAATAGCCAAGTTCAAGTAGTACCAGCTCGATCGTCCACCCTACAGCTCGGATATGTCGCCTTGCGTTTTTCATGTCTTTGGTCTCCTGAAAAAACATCTGAAAGGGAAGTGCTTCGACTCCAATGGCGAATTCAAGGACGCTGTGAAGGACTAAATTTCGTCACGGCCATAAGAATTCTGGAAATATGTTATCAAGGGAATCTTAGTTCTCAGGCTTATGGTGTATATTTTCAATAAAATCATTCATAAAATCAATTCATAAAATCGTTCAAATAAATCAATAATTCATTTATATCCACAGTCTAGTTTTGTACCTTTTCATTCGAATACCTCTGGTCAAATTTTGAACAAAGTTGTTCTAGAATATTATTTCAATTGAACTGTCTATTTGTGTGTATGTGAAAGAGATAATCAAAAAGTAAACAAAGTAAAAAAATAAATCGCTAATTAAACTTTATTTCTGTATAAATTTTTCTGCTCAATATACAGAAGAGAAAAAGCTTCTATTACAAAATGAATATCTTATTCTTTTCAGTTTACGATGAGTCCAAAAACTAAATTAGCTATTTACTGTAGTAAACGCAGAGAAGAGTAACAAAAGATATTAAGTAACATTACTTAATATCTTTAGCATGAATCAGGTTCAAAACTATTACATTTATCAAAATCAAATGATTCAATATGATTTCAAATTACATATAATACAGTTCAAAATACTGAAATTGAAATAAATCATTTTAAGAAACATGTTTCGAACTCGGATATTGAGCATTTGAGCAAAACATTGACATTTGGAAACATCTTCTTGTATAGTAAAAATATATAATGAAAGAATTCTTAAATAATAATATTTTCATTTAAAAAATATTTTTTATTTCATATTTTATATTTAGATTTATCCATTATATATTGCTTTAAGGATATAGATATTCCTTTTCTAGATTTATTCTTTTTAGTTTATATCTTATTTTCATTAGAATCTCTTAATTATGAATTTACACTAAGATGAAGATTCTAAGCTCAAATTTTAAAAGTGCTCTAAAATTTCAATTTTAAAATATAGATATCTAAAGATCTAAGAAAAAAGAGAAAATATTGTTAACGAATATAAAAATAGCATGTTTCAATCATCTTGTGACTGAAATAGTTCTGCAATCAAGCGATGTTTTATCAAAACACCCCAAAATATTGCTTGTCATTTAAAATGCTATCTAAAACTATTATCGTTTGATACGCAGTCTTGAAATAACTTTCGAAATTACTGTATTTCAGAAAGGGTAATTAAGTTCAACAAAGCTTTTCCTTATTAAAAGTTTTCATTTACTCATTTAAACAAAAACAAATTCTTCAAATAAACTCTCAGAATAATGTAAGTATTTTACACGATATATACTTAAGTTATTCTTCTTTTTCATTTCGAAAAAAAATTCTTACAAAAAATATCTGATAATAAAAGTTATTCAAGAAGAAAAGAATATCTTCCTCCATAAAAATAGGTACTCATAATCTGAATGTAGAAAAGATCAGAAAGAACAATTCTTTAAAAGCTAAGTTTTAGTGTCTAAAAACTCTTCTCAAAACATCTTAAGCTTTATCTGTTTTTAATTTTAAAAAAACAAGCTTCTATTTTAATTTTATTGGTGAGCTGAAAAGTAATTTTTTTATTTCAATAATTTTGAGCATTTTATTTATTGACTGAAAAATTAGCAGTATAATTATTAACCAATCTTTGATCAGTTTTTAAAAATTTTTATTAACAGCCAACGAAATGAGTAAAGAATCAAAATTAATTTGAGTTTAAGGATTAGACAAAAATTATTTCTAAAAAAGATAAAGTGACAGATTTTCGAACAGATTATTTAGGGAACTGTCAGGGAAAGCTTTGTTACCGATGTCGTTGCTGAAAATATATATAATTTTGAAACACTGAAGCTGTGATTCTCAACCACTGTGCAGCTGCACTTTAAAATGCCGCCAAATTTTAGAAATGTATATAGAAAAAAATCATGATACTTTTTTAAATTACGAGTAAAATTTGTTTAAATTGCAGTTCAAACTATTCATAAAATTGTTTTTGACCGTTAGACAACAATAGATGAGAGAAAATTATTCATTATTTTTCAAGTTTGGGTTTTTTTTAAATGCCATGATAACAAAAAAAGCTTTTAAAATATTGTCAGAATTTCCTACATCGTACTTGTGTACATTCTTATTTTTAGGATTAACCAACATAGAAATGAAGAAAAGAGCGGGACTATGAAATGTAAAAGACGGTATGAGAGTAACATAGTTGTTACGAGCGCTATTGGCTGAAAAGCCAGATTTTACTTTAAGAATACTAGAGCTAGAATTTACTTTTAGATGTCTAAAACCAGAATTAATTGCGCGCGAAACTAATGTTTTCTTTGAGTGTTTGGCAACACCTTTTTTTAGAATTGTAAATAGTTTTTAGAAATAAATGGAGTCAGATTAACTACGTGTGGTTATTGTTGTCTTAAAAACCACATCTTTTAAACGCATTAAGAGGAGAAACGACTGAATGATATGAAATTCAGATAGAGTCTCAACATTGTGGTGAACCCGAACGTGATAACATAAAATACGGTACGTCTGTTTTTATTTACAATAAGAATTCCAATTGTGTATCGGAATAAAAATGGATGTGTTCGTTAAGAAGCGAATTCCTATTAGATCTAATTTTACGAAAGCGTATAATGTTCTGGTTGAGAAATTAAATGATTATGAGTCTTCGGAAAAAGTAATTAAATCACTTTTCGCCAATTTGGAATGAATTTATTCCGATTTGTCTCAATTAGATAATGAAATATGTAGTTTTCTTTTGGAAAATCCGGATACCGCAAAGTATGAGGAGGAATATTTGAAAATCGAGGAATATAGCACAAAAATGACTGATGCGAAAGTAAATGTGGACATTTATTTGACTAAACTTTCTGACGCTGAAAGAGGAAGCGTTGGCTCTATTTCTCCTGGAATTAAAAGAAAACTTAAGTTACCTAAAATAGAACTCGTTAAATTTAACGGCGAAATTAAGAATTGGCTGGCTTTTTGGAATCAATTTAAGCTTATTCATGATGATTGTAAATTAGAAAATGAAGACAAATTCCAGTATTTAATTCAATCTGTATGTGAAGGAACTAGAGCACGTGAAATTATAGATAGTTATCCACCTACAAATGCGAATTATTGCAAGGCAATAGAAAGTTTAAAATCGCGTTTTGGTAAAGACGAGTTGCTCATTGAGTTTTAAGTTCGTGAACTACTAAAATTGGTTATAATAAATGCAACAGAAGCTAAAAGGAAATTAAATACTTCCCAAATTTATGATAAATTAGAAACTTATTTAAGAGCTCTAGAATCAATTGGATTAACATCAGATAAGTATTCAGCTATGCTTTTTCCCCTCGTTGAATCCTGCATACCAGAAGATATTTTCAGAGTATGGTTACGTAATCCTGTTGTAATATCTAATCATGACTCGGAAAATAATGTTTATACAGAAAAACTGAAAAACTTGCTACTCTTTCTCAAAACAGAAATAGAAGGAGAGGAAAGAATTCGCTTGGCGAAAACGGGATTTGCACCGAAGATGTATAATGAGAGAAAAGAAAGAATAACACGTTCTGATCCTGTGGCTACTGCTACAGATTTGTTTACAGGTGGTATAGAAAAACGAAAATATATCCCCATTTGTATTTTTTGTGAGAAAAAACATGAAAGCAAAGAATGTTATTATGCTAAGAAACTTGATTTAGAGAAAAAACAAGAGATTTTGAAGAATAAAAATTGCTGCTTCACTTGTTTAAAGCCTGGCCATAAATCAAGAATCTGCAAGTCGAATGTGCTGTGTTTGGTTTGTAATAAAAGGCATTGGACTTTGATGTGCCCAGAATCGCCAACAAACAATACAAAGGTCAAAACACCTGATTCGGAAGAGGATCTGAATATCAATTTGTCTAATCATTATGGCGCTGAAGAAGTTCTCCTTCAAACGTTACAGATTAATATTAAAGCAGGTGGCAAAACATGCAGAGTACGAGCTCTTATTGACAGTGGTTCGCAGCGATCATATTTATTGAAGAAAATAGTCAAAGAAATGAAGCTGAAACCCATTGAAGTTAAAAATGTCCAGCATTCAGTGTTTGGTGGATCTACTTTAGAAAAACAAGAGCATGGGCTGTATAAGATAACCCTTCAGAATTTGAATACTGGATCTAATTACGATATACAAGTCCTCGATCAGCCAATTATATGTGGAAAAATACCTCGGATCAAAAACGGAATCTGGGAAAAGGAGTTAAAGGAAAAGAATATAATACTATCGGATCAAGGCAAAGGTTGTCCTGACATTGAATTGCTGATAGGGGCTGATTTTTGCGGACAGTTTTTCTCAGGGAATATACATGCTCTAAAATGTGGATTAGTCGCATCTGAAACAAAATTCGGTTGGTTGATCATGGGTAAAGTTTTTGAAGGAAAAGAAGAGAATACTTCGGCTCATCTGGTAACTTCAATGTTAATACAAAATAGCTCTATCGCTGATCTTTGGAAATTAGAAACCTTAGGCATTATGAATCCAGTGGAGACTAAATCCAAAGAAGGAATGGAAAGAAACGCAATGAATCATTTTATGAAAACGGTGGATAGAGATGAAAATGGCAGATACGTAGTTAAGTTACCTTGGATAGAACCAAAAGAAATTCTACAAGACAATAGATCCACAGCTGAACAACGTTGAATTCAAACTTCACAAAAGTTAAAAGACGAAGAGAAATTTGAAGAATATGAAGCTGTTTTAAAAGAGTGGCTTGAGGAAAATATAATAGAAAAGGTCCCCGAAATGGGCGAGAGGAAACTAAGTTATTATTCGCCTCACAGAGGTGTTTTTAAAAGGAGCTCTACAACAAAAGTGCGTCCAGTGTTTGACGCTTCTTGTCGAGCTAAGAAAATGCCATCCCTAAATGACTGTCTAGAAAAGGGACCAAATTTAATTGAGCAGATTCCTCCCATTTTAAGAAAATTCAGACAAAATAATATTGGAGTCATTTCTGACATTAAAAAAGCGTTTCTACAGATTTCTATTGCAAAGGAAGATCAAGATGTCCTACGATTTCTCTGGTGGGAAGATTACGAAACAAGGAAATTTGAGATACTTCGACACCGCCGTCTTGTTTTTGGCCTCACTTGTAGTCCTTTCCTTTTGGCAGCAGTTCTGAATCATCATTTAGAGAAAACAAAACAGCATTTTCCAGAAACCTACGAAATATTGAAGAATTCGTTTTACGTCGACAACTGTGTGACATCCGTGCGCAATGCAGATGATCTTGCTCGATTTATTCAAGAAGCAACGCTGTTACTTGCCAAGGCTTGTTTTGATCTTCGGGGTTGGGAACATACAAGTGAGCCAGGCCAGGGAAAGGCAGCCGCTCCAACCTCAGTACTTGGACTTTTGTGGGATCGAAATGAAGATTTTCTTTTCTGTGATTTACAAAATGCTGACTTTAATTTCGATGTTTGCAGTAAAAGAAGCATTCTGTCAACAACCCAAAAGATATTTGATCCACTAGGAATTTTATGTCCTGTAACAATATGTTTAAAGCTTTTGGTGCAAAACATTTGGAAAAGGAAATTTGGTTGGGATGAAATCCTACCAGAAGACATTCAGAAAAAATTTAAAACTTTGATTGTGGATTTGAAATTGCTGTCTGAGGTTAAGATTCCCAGATGTGTAAAGATCAATGGCCGCACAGACGGACTAAGTCTTCACACCTTTTGTGATGCCAGCAAAGTTGCATATAGTGCAGTTGTATTTTTAAGAAACACTTCTGGAGAAGATGTTCAGATATATTTCATAGAGGCAAAAAGTCGAATAACACCTTTAAAGGTTGTTACAATACCTCGTTTGAAATTATTGGCCTGCTGTATTGGAGCTCGATTAACTTCAGAAATTAAAAAAATCTATGAATTTGAGAAATGTACAAACTTTTTATTGGTCAGATTCTTCTGTAGCCCTTTATTGGATACAACACGAGGATCAATGGGGTCCGTTTGTGAATAACAGAGTAGAAGAAATAAGAAGACTTTCTTCTAAAGATGATTGGAAGCATATCCCTGGGACTTGCAATCCTGCTAATCTCTCTTCTCGAGGCTGTTCAGTACATAGACTTCTGAAATCGAGATGGTGGGAGGGTCCTCAATGGTTAAGACTTCCAGAAGAAGAGTGGCCAGCGACAGGTTCTGAGTGGAATCCTGAAGAGGTTTTCCAAGAAAGGAAAAAGAAGATCGTAATGTTGGTCCACTCTTCAGATCTGGATAAATCTTGGTATTTGTACAAGTTCTCAAGGTATACAAGAATTGTTCGAATGCTAGCATGGGTGCTACGATTTATACAAAACTGCCGAAATCCAGTTAACAAGCTCAAGGATAATTTAACTGTAGCAGAATTGGATGCAGCTGAAAGAAGGGAGATAAAAATCGTGCAACAAGAAACTTTTAATAATGAAGACGTAAAATCTAAACTTAAATCACTCTGTGTGTTTAGTGATTCTGATGGACTAATTAGATTTAAAAACAAAAGTTACTAGACGAGATGATGAGGAAAATTTTAGATATCCTCTAGTTTTGCCTTGCAAGCACCCATTAGTGGAGAGATTGATTCTGGAACATCATTTGATCTCTTCCCATGCTGGAGTTCAAGTTGTCTTGTCAGATATCCGGCAAAAATTTTGGATCCTACGGGGTCGCAAGACCGTCCAGAAAATGCTCTCAAGATGTATAAGATGCAAAAGATATATCAGCAAAAACTTTGAATCAATTTCCGCGCCACTCCCAGAAGATCGTGTACGGGATGCTGCGGTGTTTGAAGTCACTGGAGTAGATTTGGCAGGACCGCTTCATTTAAAGGATGGGAAAAAAGCCTGGATCTTGCTATTTACGTGCGCTGTGTACAGGGCCATTCATCTGGAATTAATACAAAGTCTTTCAACGAATGGATTTCTTTTAGGTTTTAGAAGATTCGTCGCACGACGAGGGCGACCTAAGACCTCGTACAGTGATAACGGAACAAATTTTACTGGAACAAATAATTTGATGGGTTCTCTTGACTGGGACAAGATTGTAAATGAAGCTTCTGTTTTAAGAATTCAGTGGAAATTTAACCCTCCAACACCTGCTTGGTGGGGCGGATTTTTTGAGCGCATGATCCAGATGGTGAAGAAGCTTTTAAGAAGAATTTTGGGAAAAGCTTCGCTTTATTATGAAGAGATGTTTACTATTCTTTGTGACGTCGAAGCCAATATCAATTCTCGACCTCTGAATTATATGTCAGAAGATCCGAATGATTTAATTCCACTGACATCCTCAATGATTCTTCAAGAAACTACAAGGGTGGGAGTTCCCGATTTAGATACTTTGGATAAAGTAAATATATCCAAACGATATCAGTATCAACAAAAATTACGAAAGGACTTGAGAAAAAGATTTCGAAAAGAGTATCTAAGCTTGTTGATCCAAAGGAAGCCAAAGAGAAAGGATTCAAGACAAGTGAAAGTGGGAGATATTGTTATAATTGAAAGTGATATTAAAAAGCGACTAGACTGGCCTTTGGGAAAGGTTATCAACATGTTCCCTGGGAAAGATGGTTGCATCAGAGTAGTAAAGCTGAAAACAGCGAGTGGAGAACATGTGCGTCCTGTGCAACGTTTATATCCATTGGAATTAGACAATGACGATCCCGTTGTTGTGAGAAATAACGAACCTGTTGCTTCGAATAAGGGTACTGAAATTTTGAGCTCAGAAAAGGACTGTGAAATAACAACTAGAATTGGAAGAAGAGTAGTTAAACCTTCACGTTTCAACTAACTTTTATATATCCTTTAACTTTATTATATCCTTTTTAAATAAGTGCATTTCATGTTTTAACTTCTTACAATTTTGGATGTAATATTTTGTTAATTTGTTGAGTCATTTTTATTTTGTATCCTCCTAATTTAAAAATCAAAAGGTGGGAGGATGTTACGAGCGCTATTGGCTGAAAAGCCAGATTTTACTTTAAGAATACTAGAGCTAGAATTTACTTTTAGATGTCTAAAACCAGAACTAATTGCGCGTGAAACTAATGTTTTCTTTGAGTGTTTGGCAACACCTTGTGTATAGAATTGTAAATCGTTTTTAGAAATAAATGGAGTCAGATTAACTACGTGTGATTATTGTTGTCTTAAAAACCACATCTTTTAAACGCATTAAGAGGAGAAACGACTGAATGATATGAAATTCAGATAGAGTCTCAACAATAGTCATTTTTATAGCAAAATTATCGAAGCTCAAAGCTCAATTTCTCATTAAAAGTAGTGTTATTATTACATTGTAATTCATCCCTTAATAAACGAACTAGGTTTCTTTTGTAGTTCATATTATATTATTTTATTTAAATTTAAAATTATTATCATAAACTATTTTACGAATTGAACTATAAGTAAGTAAACAACTTTTAAACATCATTTTATTTGTGTGTGTCGTCAAGTTTGGAAATTGTTAAAACTGTGTCACGTCAAAAAACGGTTAAGAATCAATTTACTAAAGTATCCTGATTATTCACAGATGCAGTAATTTCTGACAATAAATGCATGGAAAAAAATAAAATCATACTTATAAAAAATACTATTTGATGATAATATTTCCGGGTGAGTTAAAAATCAATATGTATCAAAAAGAAGTAATATAAAAAAAATTTAAATTTCTACTTAAGTAAAAGAAAAAAGAATAAATAAAATTTTTACTTTAGTTGCTTTTTATTAAATAATTATCAAAAACTATTGGTTTTCTCAAGAAATGAACCCGCATTCTTCACCTTCACGTGAAAAAAGCCGATCTCCTTGCATTTTACCGATTGAGCTACAGACTGATGATTTCGATTCTCGTTACAAGCTGCTAAAACTCTTTAAAGTATTAACTATGAATTAAATTTAATTAATGAATTAATATTTGAAATAATATGTTTAAGCATGAAGTGTCTTCCACTACAAATTTTAAAAAAATGTATTTGAACTTGAAAGGATAAATAAAAAGTATTACATTAAAGATTGAGAATTTGATTAAGATTATATGTATATATATATATATATATATATATATATCCTGTATGTGTAACAGATCATAATATAACATAACATATATAGTAAAAAAGACAAAGAAAAAATGCATAAACATTTAAATACATTGTTTTAAAAATAAAATTATACATTTAATGTCAGATATAAAAATTAAATAAAAGAATAATAAATTAATATATTTGACAGATAATTGTAAATCAGATTTTATAAGTATCCTGACCAATACCAATGTTATCAATAATTAAAATATGTTTACATATCTTTTATACATTTTTTTTTTCAAATTTTTAATGCCTTTGTAATTTTTGAGATATTTTCTTTATTTGTATTAAAGTAAAGATTTTAGTACAGGTCAAAATAAAGAGTAAGATTTACTTAAGAAGAATTACACTAGAATCAGATTCAGCAAAACTTACCACTTTCACCCAGCATTATAAGTTTCACTTGGTAATCAACAGACATTTTGCAAATAATATATCCTTTCGGCATATAACGAATGTAATGTTTATATCCTTTTTGGCTTATAATGAATGTATCACGACATTTAGTTTCATTTCTCTGATTGAAATGGAGGGCCTGACTTCAAGACCGATAAAAAAAATCATTCTTTTGTTATCAGTGCTTATATCAGATAAAGCGCTTGCACTCTGTGCAAAAGTTTGTAAATTTTTTTCATGTTGGGGAAGAAAAAAATTAGTATTATGCGGATTAATACAGTTTCACGAAAAACTTAATTCGCAATAAAAAATATTGTTTTCAAAACATAATGAAAAAAGCTGTAAATTCGTTTTTTTTTTTTTTTTTTTTTTTAAAGTTTTGTATAACTCCGTCTAAAACCTTAATGTTTTGATTTTGCTTTAATGCTTCTAAAAGTCTAAGCAAAGGACTGAAGTTCAAAGGAAGTAGTTCATATCTAACCAAAGGACTGAAGTTTATACATCATTGCTAAAATCCATTTTGTCCATAATGAGCAAAGGAAAATAAAAACTAAAAATATATTGAGGAAAATAAAAATAATGAATGAGCTAATAAAAATAAAAATGGTTGAATAGAATCAATGACTATGCATTATACTAGAAAAAGTGAAAGTGAAAAGGGACAAAAAATTATTCGTAAGCACTGCTAATCAAAGGCATATCAGGTGATTGAATTGTGATAACAATGACCTTCAGTAAATAATATTATTTGTTGAATAGTTTTTAAATCAATTTTTAATTTTTCTTTTCGAAAGTGAACGCCTTATTAACAGTAATACGAAGAAAGAAACAGTTGGCATCTTCTAGGCAGCTCAATAATGGTAAAATTGACTCTAGATGTTTCAAAACACTTCTTACAAATTTCTGAAATTTACATATCATCTTAACTGATCTTAACTGAAATCAACTTACAATGCTTAGTTATAACACAATCAGTAATGTGCGGTACTGGTCTCGCTTTCATCTATTCCTTCGACTAAAGGGCATCGGAATTTTCAAGCCTAAATTTCTTTCGGAAAAAATACATTTAAATATCTCACTTTTCATACTGATTATCAACAGCATTTCATTTATTATAAACAGCAATTTTATCGAAACCTACTTTTAATATCCGTCATGGATAGTTTCTCCATTTCTCTTTTGTAACCTTGCAAGAGTTGATCATTGAAATAAACAATCCAATGTTATTTAAAAAAGATTTTAACGAATAAAATCTTTCTATTTGACATTTTTTTCTTTGCTCTTTGCTTTCCTTGTTATGCCCATTTAAAAAAAATTGCCAAATTGTAAATTTCATCTGTATTTTCTATCAGTTGTATTTTTCGAATTCAATTTACGTGTTTTGGTAACTACTGATTCAACCAATTTTTGGAATACAATCGTCTCAATCACTGATTTCTTATATGTAGGGACTTTCTGACTTTATAATTCATTACCATAATACTATTCCCCCCCGCTAATTGGAAGAAGATTGATTAAAATGCTTACAAATAAGATTATTGGAAATCTTGCACAATAAAGCTATGAAAATAAATAGTAACTAATTCAACCGAAGATACAAATGTGAAAAGAGTATTTTGTCTAACACCACCTCAATAAATCTGATATATTAGTGCTGATATATTATTCCGAAATTCCGATGCCTTTTAGTCGTGCTCAAGTGCTGAAGAAACAGATTGTCATCGGAAACAACTGAAGCAATTTTGATACTTTATAATAGTTTTTAAATGTCTAGTACCCAAATTTATAATTATGAAATTAAATTAAATTAAAATGCGATTTATCTCAAAAGGATTAATCTTATGTCTTTTTTTTTTTTGAATTACGCTTTCATTTTATTAGATTCCTAAATTTTTTTAATCATAATTAAATAAACCAGTATTTACCCATTTTATAGCGTTTCAATATCTCTTAACAATGCTTGGAAATAACGGCAATTATCAATATCTTCATCTGTTCTCTGACGTCATATCGGAAAAACCACTTTAGATACGCTAAGCGATAATAAATAAACAAATCGGTAAAATTCCCGGATTAAATTGACAATTTATAAAAAGCTTTCTTTATCAGATTCGTAGCGTTTCTTCCCTCTGTACTTCCGCTTTCGCTTTTTCATGCTTAGGTCAATCTTTCTTAAGGAAACAAGTTGATGTATGATTGAATTTGTATCTATGTATAAATAACAGAACTCTTTACTGGTAATATTGAGATATGTTTCAATATTTTCTTTAACTGCCAGGAAATCGTCATTTCAATATCCTGACTCTGAGAAATTGTGGCGATATATTCAGAATCTTTTAATTACTAAAAAATTGCACGACGAAAACTAAATTCCTTTCAAAGTTATTTCTAGTTTTTACTAACCGTTTTGGTGACCAACTGATTAGCTGAGAATATTGGTTGCTTTTAATTTCAAGTGTGCTTCTTATACATAATCTCATAATTCCCGTAAAAAAGTATTTTCAAATAATGAATAATAAGTATGAAAGTCTTAATATCTTAAAAGTCAGAATTGTTCAACAAGGGATGTTCAAATAAAAAGGCACGAAACGGCACATTATAAATGAAACTTTACTTGAAGTATTCCCTTTTCAAATTATTTTTCAAGGGACCAAACAATGAACATCGCAGGACGACATGTACGGGCTGTAAGGAGGATAGTCGAGCTACTCCCTTCTGAATTTGGCCAATTTCGCATACTTGACCCTAAAGACGTGTAGATCCGCATCAGCATGGAGCAGAACTATATTCTCCCGGGCCCGGGTCTTTTCTTCTTGCTGGACCTGATTAGTCTTAAAAGTGTCTTACAATGCACATCTGAGCTAATGAGTCTTCTGTGCTCGGCAGTTGTGAAGGACAGAGTCTCCTTACGGCCACAGGAATTCTGGAAACAATGAATGGTTCAGTTCGTTAATCAATGGGCTCGTTGTGCTCAGAACTACGATGTATACATTGAAAAAAGATTCCATTTGTAACCACAGTGTCGTTTCTTATTCTTCATTTAAACACCGCTTGTTATTAAAATGAGTCAAATAATATTTTTATTTAATTACCAGCTTGAAATGTAAAATTAAGTATTATTTTGTTTAAAGCGTTCTAAATGCTGCACTATTTTATGTTGCTGTTAAAAAACCTGCTCAACCTTTCCTATGTTATGTTAGAAAGAACATGACGCAATTTAAACTCAAATCCTTATTAAACAGAAAATGCTATATAACTGCCTGTCAAAGTAAAATTAGAAATTTATTATAATAAGCTCTGTTTGTCTGTGTGCGTGTATATATATGTGTGTGTGTGTGTGTGTGTGTGTGTGTGTGTGTGTGTGTGTGTGTGTGTGTGTGTGTGTGTGTGTGTGTGTGTGTGTGTGTATTCTGTATGGAATTGGACAATGTCCATCGGTATCGATCCTCGTGACCCGAAAATGAAGGCAAAAGAGACATACCAATTTTAACAGTAAAACACACAAAAACAAAGCAATATTAAAAACATCAACAAATAAAGCAAAAATATATAAAATAAAACTACATAAGAATATTCAACCAAAAATTTAAACGAACTACTCAATTGATTAAGAAAACAAAAAGGGAAAGAACAGGAGAAGAAATCTTGCCATATCACCCCAACTGCCATCTCAATTACAATACAGTGTCAGGCAGAGAAAAAAAGATAAATGGAGTTTCTGAGAGCCATCCATTTTACTAATATTTCATCATTTCTTTTTTTATTAAAATATTAAATATTATACTATATAAAAAAAATTATATAAAAATTATTTAATTATACTTTTTAATAAAAATATTATATAAAAATATTTTTATTAAGATATAGTTTTTGGAAAAATCATCATTGTTTAATTTTTTAATAAAACTATTTGTTGCTTTTATAAATAAAATTTTGTTATTACAAAAATTGTTTTAATTTCATTTAATTGTGAGAAAATAAAATTTTTAAAAATTTTAGAGTTAAGATTAGGGTGATAATTACAGAGTTTAATTATTTTAAAACTGAATTCGTCTCTTTTATCATAAATACCAACTATTGTTTTATCATTAGCAATTTCGATTATCAAATCCAAATAAGTAGCTTCAAGAGGATTTTTATTTGTTTCTGTTAAAATTAATTCTTTAGGATAGCAATTAGTAAGAACATTGGTATTCTCTAAGAAATCAAAATTAAATCATCAATAAATCTCCATCCATTTATTAAGTAATTTTTAATTTTTTTTTTCTCGTAATAATGCAAGAAAATATTAGCTAAAGCACTTGAGAAAGCTGTACCCATAGGAATACCCTTAACTTGTTTACAAAAATGTATACCATTGAAAACATAATTTTCGTTAATATTAAAATTGCGCAAAATCAGCCAGTTATTTTTATTAATGATATTTTCATTTAAATATTCGTCATATATAAGAGTACAGACATTTATTAATTTCTCAAGGGGCACGTGGGTATATAAATTTTCAAAGTCAAAAATTTTCAAAGTAATTTTATTAATTTTGTTACCTTTTAAAAATTCCAAAACACTTTTGTTATTATTAATAACAAAGCTATCCTCGTCTTCAATTTGATTTTGGGTAATTTTTAGGTATTCAAAGAAATGTTTCCCCATGTAGTAATTATAAGTATAATTAAACTGCCTGTACTACAGGTTACAAATCTAAATTTGATTGTTTTTTTACGAAATTTTACAGTTTGAAACAAATAGGTATACTTTAAAGAGCATGTTTTAATTTTGTTTTTTTAGCGAAAGCTAACATCCTTTTGTCCAATTCAATTTTACTAATACTAACTAAATCCTAAGTCTCATTGGAATTATATTCATTGATTAATAGTTCGTTATAATAATGTTTACACATTATACAGAAATTATTTGCCAATTTATCTATTACTGGGATAATAAGTTTCTCTTTTAAATTTTTTTATTTCGTTTTTTAATGATTTATTAATATAAATTGCCCGTTCTTTTATTCTGACTTTATCCGCATTATACTTTGCTTTAATTTCTTCAAAAATCTTTATTTTCTATTTTTTGAAACTTTCTGGATATTTCCTAGATAATTAAGAAAGAAAAATATCTAGATCCTTCCCAATAGAAATTAAAACATTTTTACAGTTTCATTTTTCTCTTAGTCTGAATTTAGTTCCCCTTTCCATTAGATCTCTTGAAGAGCCAGAATCTATCATTTTTAAATCCCCTGATTATATGCCCTTCTTCAGCATCTACATAATGTTTATAAATTTCTTTGTAACAATAGTGATCTAATCTATTTATTATTTTATTTAAATTTTTACTATAGTCGCAAATTTTTTTCTTTAAAGTTGCTGATGGTTGTGTGTGTATACATATATTGAAATATGCATATTTTTTTTAAATTTCAGAATACAATAATTGTTAAAAATGTTCTATCCAGATTACGTAAAATGATGCATGTGTTTGTGTTTTACTATATAGTATGTTTTTCCGAGAATCTCGGCCCATTGATAGTGCACATGAGAACAATCGACATTCCATAATTGTGAGTGTCAGATGCTTAATGAAATTACGAAAAAAGGTTTGAATATCACTGCAATAATAGGATCTGTAGTTATGTCCTTATCATGTTTATACTTGGTAGAATTGTGCTGTCATTTAGAAGAGTTTCTTCGCTTCTGGTTTGATAATTTTATAAGCAGAATTAGAGACATTTAATTATCAGAAATACCTTGAAATTACTTACTGCGGATCATCAATTAAACTACATAGTTTTTCCTTCCCATAGTTCCCTTCCAAAAGCTAATTTTATCTTTTGAATTTGATAACATCATTGTTCCCTTCCAAGAAGTTGATTTTATCTTTTGAAGTTGATAAAACCAATTTTTAGCTTTCCAAGAATAAGTGAGTCAATCATCCTATATTGTTCATTTATTTTCTAAACCACGTGGATATTAAGCAAAATTCTTCTTCCTTTTTTTTAGATTTTATCAATGGGAAAATTTGAGTGATTATATATATGATGCGACAGTAAAGTGTTTTGAATATCATGGCAGATATGTAATCCACACTGGTGTGCAAAACGTAATCAACAATGTAAATTTTCAACAGATAACGATGAAATTGCAGAAAAGGAGTTATTGCGATCAGTACAACGCTCAAGACTTACAAAGAAAGCGCAATTAAAGACATTCGCTGCAAGTGCAAGTGAGATCTGAAGTGAAATATGTATAGAAGCAATCACCTGGACAACTTCACACGTGGAAGAATGATCATAAAGTCGGAGTAGGGGTATAGTTGGACCATTGAATCTAAAGAGTACGGAATCAATAACGTTTGTTTCAATATAACGTTAAACATTCTAATGTTATTTTTAATATGAATTACGAACAGATAATATTTATTCTTTTGTAATTCTTACTGAATTGATTTATTTTAATGAAGATTATTTTTGGAGAGAATTTTATCAGAACTAAAGGTAAAAAAAAGTAACTACTTAAATACTGAATTAAAGAATTTAACTAAAATATGGATTTAATTTTGCAAAATTAGTCGTTGTCGTGGAAAGAGTCAGAGACGATTAGGATCAGTCCAACAATTTTTTTAAAAATATAGTTAAAACTTGATTAGCCACTTAATTAATGAATCTTTTAATGAATAATGAGATTAATCATAAAAAAATAAAAAAGATGTAGTTGGAATATTTTATAAGTAAGACTGTAAAATAGTTGGAATATTTTATAAGTAAGACTGTAAAATATTTACAAGTGGAAGATGCACACATGATTGAAAAGCGAGTCTAAGAGAAAGTCATTAGATTCGGTCAAAAACAAAAAAAAAATGAGTTCCAACAATATAATCATGTATATAACCATTCTTAATAGGGTCAAAGTGCCAGTTTATTCTTTGGGTAACTTATGCCTACAATTTATACAAAAAATAAATCGGACAAATAATGACTACATAGTTAAAGCTAAGGTTATTGACAATTTATAATCCTCTGATCCTCTCTCAGTAAAAATGAAGAATGTTTTAATATAGATAGAAGAATTTGAATGTAGTGTCAGATTTATCAACTCAATCAACCAAGTTATTTCTGTGATTCAGAGAGAATTTATGCTCATTGTACTCTGTAATTCTATCTTGATAGGTTGCTAATGATATAACAAGGTGCCTTTGATTAACTCTTGCGCTGATACAGGCTCTATCCGAGATAGTGGATTTCGTGATTTGTCTAAGTATATTTCTTAAGCTGGAGCATCCTAACAGACGAAAGAAAGAATTGCGGAATTTCGAAGAGATTGCACTGTAAATAATTGGATTAAGTGCTGCGTTCATGTAATTCAACAATCTGCAAATGTGCATTAAAATAAGACTGGTCTCCATGCCCAGGTTGATACTATCTTTCGATGATGCAAAAATCAGCCATATTGTGAACACCCTGTAAAAGAAAAGGCAATTTTCTTAAAAGTAATCTTATAATAAATTTTCTTTCTGAGAAAGTTAATAAAATATTTCTTTATGGTTCAAAAGAACAATATAACAACAATTTTATAAATTTAAAACAAAATTCTTCTATTTTAAACTGAATTATGTATATTTATAGACAAATTTCCTATCTACTCTAGTTTGTGGAATCATGAGATTTTCATATTTTTCTGAATTTCCCGATATGCATTGGATAAAAATGAAATTAATATTTTCAAATACAGATAAAAATCATTAGAGTTAATACTTAACCCTTTCGCGCCTACTGGCACATATACGTGCCAGCAAGAAACACGCTCACTTCCCGACCGACACACCGGCGTGACAGAGCCTTTTCTCGTTCACGGCCGGCCGTCACACATTTGTGCCAGTGTCTTAGAACGTTTTAAAAAATATAATTTTCGGCACAAGATGGCATTGTATGTCCATATGGTTTCAGATACATGTAGATCTGACCTTCTACTCGAAATGAGAGAAGCATGACTCACATACACGTGGTTTTCGATTATATAAACATAGGAGGAAATAAATGCTTCCGATTGGAATGCTTTATGACGGCTCATTAAATTCGCACGTGGTATTTTATTTATAGTAAATAGGGAGTTTTATTTTCGCTAGAGTTGGTTATTTCGGTTTGCAGTCCAGTCTTCAGTGGATAATTAGATTTTGTAGACGTGAATTCTTTCTGTTTTTACCGTTGCAATGTCGAAACGTCATTAAAGTATGTATTGAAAATAAAATGTGTAAAATATATATTTAAACAAGAAATGACTTAAGTAAATAAAATATGCATAAATGTGTAAAAAAAGCATATGCCATTCAAATTCTATACAGAGCATTATTAAACAATGCGTAGAAACTTCGGTAAATTCATGGATTTAGGCTTAACAGCAAAAAGTCCTCCGGCCCTGGACAGACACTCGCAAAAGAAACTGCCGGCCTCAGCGATAAGCGCGCGTTAGCGATTCCCGTCGCGAAAGGGTTAAGTGTGTATAAGCATAAATGCTGTACAAAAAGTAAGCTTTATAAGCATACGTTACAGTTTTAGTATTAACTCGCGCAACATATTTTTTTGTCATGACTGCTTACCGGAAAGGTAACAGGCACAAGAAAAAACTGACGATTACCGCCACTAACATGATAACAACTTGCTTTATGTGTTTCATTTGAATCACTTCATTAGAGCGGTACAATATCTTGTTGCTTTTCATCAGATGTCTGCAAATATGACAGCAGACAGCAAGCAGAATCAGAAAGGGCAGAGCATAGAAGACGCTAAAGGCCAATAAGTAATACAGCTTTTCCCATAGTTGTTCGGTTCTCATGTAACAGATTGGCGCTGGATCTCCTGTGAGAAGATCTTTTGCAGGATAATAATGCATGGTTAAAAGAACGGGCAAAGTGGAAAGGACTGCCACTAGCCAGATGACCACTATGATAGAAATTGCCCGCATCTGCGTACACTTGTAGCCGGCCATCAGGGGTTTGCAGATGGCATAGTCTCGTTCAAAGCTGATAGCCAAGATGGTGAAAACTGATACATGGGCCGCCGTCAGTTGCGCATAAGGAAGGACTTTACCTGGAAGAGAAAATAAACATGTTCTAGATATCTATGAAACTAATTTATTTCTTCAAATATTTTAAATAAATTTAAACAAATGTTTGAGCAAATTCTTCAGTATCAATTTAACCATGAGCCTCAAATACTAGGCATGATTTTATTTTATAATCTTTTAAGAATTATTAAGACATAATTTTCTTGGTTTTTATTTTTTGATTCTGATAAAAGATGCGTATTTTGCAAATAGATGTTTAGTTTAGTTATATTATTTAGAAATGTCATTTTTCAGGGGCAACTATCTTGTTAAAAATCATCAGAATATAAAACAGTTATTCTTTCTCGATTTTTGTTATAGTAAAATCATTGAAAAACTGCATGAAATTTGTATTTTCATGATGTCCATCTTACCAAAAGAAATGACAAATGAATAAATTTAGGTATTTAAATTTTTTGGAGCCAATATGTTAATATTGTGCTGGGAACTCTCCAAACACCCTGTTTAAATCCCAGTATTGTAATTCCTGTATGAATTCAGTTGCATATAAACTCAGATATAATGAAATATCCCCCCCTCCCTTCCTCACATTGTTATTATGAGCCATGGCGCTTACCAAAGTATCTCACATTTTTTCTGACCCAATAAATAAACATATATTTTACTATTTGTATAATCTACTACTTGTTTGAAAAAGGATTATGCGCAATGAGCTATAGCCTCCAATGAACACAGATTTCATTGAAATTTATCCATGAACATAGATATGATATTCATTCACTAAATTTGAGTGTAAATATCCATACATGTAGCTAGATACTTACACTTAAATCTTGCATGAATAAATAACAGAACATCACATGCATAGGATTATAACTTATAGCATCTAACTTGCGATACTTCTTAACTTAAGTGCATTGATATTTCATCATTTAAATATTCAAAATTTATTAGGAAAAGTGACAAAATACAATAATAATACCATCAAATAATTTGCAAAATGTTGCCAATTACATTCTTAGCATTCGATACAGGTTCTGGAAGATTTTATAAATGATCTCCTAAATAGCTAACTAGCAACTGAAAGTAAAGCCTCTTAGGTACATATTTGAAGTTTGCAAGGATATAGATGGAGAAAATGGTAAAAGGTTTCAGTAAAATGTTTCAACATAAGAGATTTATTAATCTTTTCAGTTTAATTTTTCCTGTGCTTTGTAAACCTATCTCCTTAGTGATGGTAATAAATGCAATTTTTTTCAAAAATTCAAACCAGCAAAATAAGGAGCTGATTTTAAAGTTAAAGATATAAATAAATTTTAATTAGCTTAAATTAAATTACTTGAATTAAAATTATATTATTAATATACTTTTAATTCAATTTTAACCAGGTAACATTTTTCAAACTAGAAATATGTTAGAATGTTTTATGCATCCAATAATAGGAATAAAGATACATTTGATAAAGTGAATTACACATATTAAGAGGAATACAAATTCGTAATAGAATAATAGGCACTTAAAAGTTACAAGTCGTAAATTGTATGATAAATGCAATGGAAAGATGGAACAATGTAAATAACAAACCATAGGAGTACAAGTAAATGTCTAAATTATTTGTATTGCTATTCATGCTGTTACATTAGTGCGCTATTGTAAGTTTGTTTCCCATTAATCATGTATTTTAGATGGTATAGCCTTTTTTTATTATTTAACTCATTGTCAAAGAGACCTTTTCGGTTTACGCATCAAAGTCTTAAGAAAAAAAATATTACCCGACTTTTAAACATAATAGACGAAGGCCTTATACAATTTGTGGAAATATATGCAGACGAGCCCCCCAAAAATTGCGGGTTTCTAATTGTTGACTTCTAAAAAAGAAATTAGAAAAAAGAAGAGCAGTGGAAAATAAGCTATTTTCTGAGTTATAAAAAATAAACTAGTTTCTGATTATAAATTGTCAAATATTATCTTATATACCAGGCTTTGAAAATAACGAAGCCATGAAAAGTCAGAATACTGCATAGTTAAGAATAGATGTGATTTTGCACGTACAGTCGCCAATGATGATTGTACTGCGCTATTATTACGGTATTGATAAATTGCAATCCTAAAAACAAGAATATGATGATTTTAAAAAAATGTGCTTACACAATTCTTTTCCCAGCATCCAGGAGTATGGATCCGAGTGAAGTTCCACAAGAATCAATGGCACGCAGGTTCGTAGAATTTCAATGGTTCGTAGAATTTCTTAACTCCTTTGTCTTCCAGATGACGGTTACTACGAGGATGTTGCCAATCGTGCCGAATATCAAGATCAAATAACACGCCACTAATGTGATGATTTGGATGTAGGGGAGCAACTCTCTACTGGTAGGAATCCTCACACTGGAAGATCCATCTGTACTGATGTAAGCTAATAGATAGGTAAAGTTGTCGAGTGCTGGTTCAAATTTACTTGAATTATCCCTGTCCAGAGGCATTTTTCAGATCAGTATTAATTTAGGATGTAAACTTTCCTACCAATCTACAAAATAGTAGAATCTTTCAAAAAAATTTCAAGATATGCACAGATTAGTTAATACATTCAGAGAATCGGAAGAAATGGTATATTGAATTATTTTTATGCTGTTTCAGTCACTAAAGGTCCTTTTAAGATTTAAAAATTTTACATTTTTTTAAGTCTCTCCAGTTTCAAGAATGTTATTAAATAAAATATTTATTTGGCTTATTAATATTTTAAATAAGTAAATTCCCATACGACCATGTCAAAAAACCGAGTTGTGAAGCCATGACTGTGGTTGGTGCATATATTAATATGATAATGAACTATAGACACAAGAATATATGTAATATTAAAATTAAAAAATCATGATAAATAAAAAAATTAAAAAACATATGAAATATACATAAATAAATAAACAAAAAAAAATTTGTTTATTTGTTTGTTTACTACTTTCTTTTGAAAAGATGTGGTGTAATTTCCATAAGAAAGATTTGAAATAAATAAAGGTATAGATGTTTTCTTATTTTTTAGAATAGAAAAAAATATTAGAATAAAGAGTGAGAATCTCGAAACGTTTTTTAATACAAAACATGTGAAACTCTAAACAAAATCATTGTAACATGATAATATTTATTTAGATAATAATTTGATATTCTAACCCTATCTTTATTTTATTTTCAAAAATTTATTGTCATTTATTTATAAAGAGTACATAAATAATATAATTAGTATGATCATATCGAGCATGCATAGAAACAAAGCAATTTTTTTTTAAAAAAAGTATGCTAAAAGATAAAAGTACTTTGAAGTAATACAACTAATTTAAAGCTTAAGCCTAAGAAAAAAATTAAACGTATACCTTCAAAAAACCAATTTTTTTAATGATAGAACGCAAAAATATTAAAGAAAAACATTGGCTACATAATTAATTTATAACTGAAATTTGAATTTTATACTTTTTATTTGGAAATAATATTTAAGTAATAACTACGGGCCAAATTCGATAGCTCTAGTAATTAATAAGTACAATTTTTGAATTATGCAGGTTTCGTGGTGCATCACTCGATTTACATATAATATTCAGCTTATAAATATCGGCATGTTTAAAACGTATATGGATTAATCTTGCAAGTGGCATAATTTTTTTTTCCATTTCCAAAATTTCTGATAGAGAAAGCATTACTTATTATGTAAAAAAGAACGATGGTTTGTGAAGAGAATTTCTGATTTTTTGGCAATCTGGAAATCAATTCTACCAATCAACAACATTTTAACCCAATATTATATTCTCTTTTGTATTACAATTACATTACAGTATTATTCAGAGATTTAATTATATGTAGGATTTTTCATAAAGTCATTTGAATATTTATCATTGCATAAAAAATAAAATTTAAACAGGCTCACATAAGAAATGAAAATAATATCTTTAGCTGATTTCTAATTGCTTACAAATAATTTCATATTTAGCTAATGCGGTCATCATTTTTAATTTAATTTTCTTATCATTTCAATTTATATAATTTTATTTAATGATTTATTTTATTAATTTATGAAACATTTTTTCTTTATTTTAATATAATAAATAAACGTTCGTACTTTTAAAATTAGAAATTCACAGTGGTTTTATAACAAATCTAATACTATAATACGAGGAATGGTTGCCAAGTCGGAAATCGCCCCAGAATTAATAAACTCCGGTAAACTTGGGGGTCTGGGGTTTTTGGCCACGAGGAATCGATTGGGGCCGGTTCTGAAGCGCTACGGTCGAGCATTTCGGAGTTACAGATAGGATATTTTCAAACTTTATTAGTTCGCCAAAATGGCTACTTAAATTTTCAAGCGGTAACGTGCTGCCATCTATAGCCAATAGGGCGAACTAATAAAGTTTTATGTTTATGTTGTTATAGGTTTATAATATGTTTCTTATGTATGTATATATGTTTGGTTTTTCTAAATAAATTTGTCAAAAATATTGAACTTCAACACACTTCAATCTTTACCTTCACTTTACCTTTGTATAGAATAGTTCCCTTTCCAAACTCTAATTTTGTTTAGAATAGTTTACAATGGTGCACTTTAACCGGTTATCTTTTCACCAATGGTTTCACAAATTTTCTTATGGCATGTATTGTTTTGATAAATCACAATTGAAAATTTAAATCTTCGAGTTAGCTTCGAAACCTGTTTTCTCCGAGCGGAGCTCGGTCACGCGCTGGTTTTAATAATATAAATAGATTGAATAAATATATATTGAAGGGAATAAATTGTAAAATCTTGTATAAGTAAATATATTCATAAATTTTGGATTTTAATTTTGATATTTGGAAATTTTTATTATCAAATTTGGTACCTGGTCAAAATTGAAGAAAAATCTAAATTTTTTATTCCATTTAAAATCAGAAAAAAAATTTAAAGACAATATTGTAATTTTCAGTATATAACCAGAATTATAAATTGCTTTTTAGTAAGAATAATTTTACCTTTTCAACTCAAGCCAGCATTTTGGCATTAAAGTACATTTATGATCATTCGCACTATTTTATTCCGCTGTACATCTTGCCGATTCTAAGTTGCATTCACTGAATGATTCACTGACTATACTTATCGACTCTTGCGCCGGGACGGAACTAATCGTCCACCCACTGATCCAAATAAGGGAAACATCTCTTGAGGCTCAGATTCGAAGGGTGGACACGGTGAGGGGGGGGGAGAAAAAAATTTGTGTCATCGTCAAAACGTGAAAGTTAAGACTATCTACTTTATCAAGAGAACATCGTATCATCAATAAATTAAACTTAACAAATTTAAATGCAAGTTGTAATATTTTTATCTGCGAGTAGTAATATCAACTATTGAATTCTGAAAGTAAACAATTATTAAAATCTTTTAATTAAATGAGTAGATTATTCACCTATTCTGAATTTTCCTCTTATCTTAAGTGAAAATTATAGAGAAATAAAAAAATATATGTGACCATCGTCTCACCATTTTTTCTTCTCGTTTTGAGCCTAAACGTTCTCCCACTGGAGTGATGCGGAAGCTTAGAGGCGGGTGTCAGGTCTGATGTCGTTCCCGTCATCTGAATGCGGCTCAAAATTAAGCGGTCCGTCCCAAGGTATCCATATTTTTGCTTTAAAACTGGATTCTAATGTAAATGAACTCTCTTTGTGCAGGACAGCTAACTCATTAACAATTTCACCTCCCCCCAGAACTTATTTTTTGTTTGTACACACAGACACAGTCCATCCACAGTGTGTAACGCAGTGAAACAGGCGGTGGAGAATTTGATTAAAAGCCCGAAATGCTAAAGAAAAAAATTAATCGGTATTAAATTACAAAAAAATGTCTAAAAGTAGACAAAAATACAAAAATTCTGAACTATTTCAGAAAACAAAATTTTCTTCAAAAAACGTATGATCAATTTCACGACATTTATGTAATTAAAATGCAGATATGCCAAAAATTACTTAAAAAATAAAATATATCACAGCTTGTTTGATTAATCAAAACATAAAATGTTAAAGTCTTTTAAAAAAATCAATGTCTGCATTAATGTTAAAATGCATCAGTTTATAATTTTTCATCAAATATTCTTCCTTTAAAAAGCACTTTGCAGATGAAAATGAAAATCTTTTTTTATTCTGATTAATTAAATCATGATGATGCAGGAAAAAATGTTTAGCAGTTCCCAGTTAATCATGCACTTTTGTTCACTTCTGTAAATCTTCTTGGATGATATTTTTTAAATTAAATATCATTAAAATTGTTGTGATTGATATTATTTTCTGAACAGCAATGTATTATTGACTAATTTGAAACGACATAACTACGAAATAAATGTCAGAATTTAAGTAATTATTAAATTATTAATAATCGATCCAATGAAAGCCTAAAAGAGTTAATCTATATAAACTTACTAATCATCCTATAATATTGTAAGCTGTTTTAGTTGAATTCTTTTATCTTATATTTTAAGGAAGTGCGAGATACAGAAACACTAATTTTTTTCCAAAAGGTTTAGCAATTTACAAAGTCCTTAGCAAGCCCACTGTTAGGAACATCAGTAATTGCTTGACCAATCACAGAAAGATTATTATTTTAGGATAAATAAAGCACCTTTTAAACTCAAAATTACATTCATTTTTGAAACTCTTCAGTGACTCTACAGACTACTTAAATGCATATTTATTTTGGCTTCTTGTTCCAAAGTACACATCATAGCTTCCACTGTTATAGCAATATTGAAAAGTTCTTGATTACTGAAGATATACTGCAAATCCTATGTCGCCCCCAACCTTTAAATTGTCCTTACATATGGTATTAAATAAATTATCAAAATTATTTGATTATTGCCTTTTTGGTGACGAAAGATTTTTGTATATTTTTCTTATAGTTTTATGGACAAGCTTCAATTATCTCTTTACAAAATCAGATTTAATGTGTTTTTGTCATCTATATTAAAAAACTAATGTTTGGTAGCAACTGGGAGTTCAAAATCGATTATACTGGAAATAAAGCACTTTTATTGAGAAATTACTATTGAGTAAGAAAAATAGAGCAAAAATGGGTCAGTTAAAGTGCAAAGTTTTTAAGGTGTTTTATACCCCATACTAAAAAAAACACAATTTAGATATTTTTATTAGAATTGAAATGCGGCATATTCTATGACAAAAACTTTTTTTTTTCGAAAAATTAATTTTGATATTTATAAAAAATCTTTTTTTCTTAATTTTCATTAATGATTTAATAATATAAATCTAACTAATTCTAATCCCAGCAATTCAACAACTGCCCACATTTATTTTTAAAAGCTTCATGTTAGAGGAAGTTCAATGAACGATCCAGTGACCTTATCTGTAACTGATTGCCTCCAACAGCTACAACAGCGCCCACCGAAGATAAAAATTACAATAAAGATCAAACGAGTAATGAATACATAGCTTTTGAACGTTATTCATTTTTATTTTATGTTTTATGTAGTGTTTTGAATTTAATGGTTTAACCTTGTTTGTGAAGTAATAAAACTTTGAAAAGTAATAGTTAAAATAATTATTAATTTACTATTAATAAACACAAATTACGATTCACATCACAAAAGTGCTTTTTTTATTATTGAAGATTTTTCTACATCATGAATATTTGTTTTCTGCTTCAATAAAAATATAGCAGAAAGAATTTTTCATATAACAAGAATAACTTAATTTATTAGAAAATGATTAAATGTTATTGGCTTACATTTAGAAACTGTGTCTGAAACAAATTACACATACCATATTTCTGTAAAAGCAAGAAATTAGATCAAGTTAAAAGAGGCGACTGTCACAAAAAGCAAAATAAATTTCAATTAACTGATGGAGCGTCTGAGACAGAATCGAAGAACAGAAGAATATTATTGATGAAAAACATAAGGTAAACTATCGTAATGGAAAGCGCAAACATCGTTCTGAATATATTTATTACAGCAGCGTTATTTTCTTTCCCAATGTTATTGGAGTAGAAATTATTTCATGAAGCTCAGTATAATGGGTCATTTAAGCTATGATTCCTTTAAAAAATAAATCAATAATATATATTCAATTTATAGTACACTGTTTAATATACAAATAATAAGTTAAGCAAGTTAATTTAAAAAATTAAGGTTCAGTTCGAAGACTCTTATAGTTAAAAAATATTTATTTAGTTCTCAAAATTTTGAATTATAAAATAGTACGAAAATCATTTTTGGAAACATTTTGGGGTAAAATTATATAAAAATCATTTGGTAGATAAAAACCACGATTTGTTTACATTTTAATTGAAATCCCTTAAAGAGATTTCGTATGAAAATAATAATCAAAATCTTATTATTTATTAATTTGTGGTCATTTCCACCTTTATATTTAAATCAATATATATATATATGTAACAACTATAAACGCATTAAAATAATAAAAAACCCTTTCCTAAGTCAACACAAATTATTCGGTTATATTCCTTTCTGCTTGGCTTATTAAATTTCTGTGGCCGAAACTTATGAAGTTATGATGCTTTCAATGATAATCTCTAGGAAATACCATGCTTTGTTAATAATTTCTTCCACGAGTTCCTTGTTAAAATCGTCTGTAATAAAGATATTCATAGCTTCAGTCTCAAATGAATAACACATTTTTTTTTTCTTCTTTTTTTGTTTAAAAATTTTTTGGCCAAAATGTTTTTGCTAAATTCAACTAATGGGACTGGAAGAATGTATACAAACTTCGACTTTTTAATTTTTTCAGCAGTACGGTTAAAGATTTAAATAATGCAAAATATAATTTATTATGTCGTTTAAAACATTTTTAATCGGAAGCATACGTCAACCAGTTTATAACAAAATAGCAAAGCTGATTTATTAGAGACCGAATAACAAATTAGATTCGAAGCAGATTTTTAATAACAATTGAATTTGTTTCTTTAAGTTTCAAATCTTATTTTTTCTCGCCTATTTCTAAAAATAAATCTACGCGCATCCATTCAAGAAAATGTTTCTCTGAATAATCTAATAATTGATATTTCAAAAATTGAGCAATAAAAAGAAGATATAAATGAAAAAGAAAAAAAAGGAAACGGTTAAATTCCCGGTTGTAATCCACAACAGAAAGAAGAAACTTTTGTTATCACAATAGTAGTGATTCTTTTCTCCTTCAGTTTAGTTTCACTTTAAAATGTGCGTCCAAGGCCTCACCTTTCAGAAGTAAACTCGTTAGCACTCGATTCAGTTATCGTTATTTAAAAGCTTCTTCAGTCTGATAGAGAGTTTCATAATTCTACAAGATGACAGAAAATCGTCGTTTAAATGTTGTAGTTCTCGGAGAAATGGGTAAGTAATGTTTTCATAATATTTTCATTTTTTTTATAAGTATTTATTCCAAAAGCAGAATCGCCATTTAAAATGACTTCTTATAAAATGTGTCCAATTTCATGCATTATGTTATATTAGATTAGAAGTTTTGATCTTTAAAAAATTAAATATATATTTTATATATGATTTCATTATTAAAAATTAGCAAAAAATCTTCTCATTTAATAATCAATGAAACGAAAACCAAGTTATTTATTTAAATATTATTTTTGACGAAAATAATTATTCACATTATAAGAGCAAATCTTTCTTGTCTATTTTTTTAAATTAAAATAATAGATACAAAATATCAAGAATTATACATTTTCAATAATTCTGAACATTTTTTAATTTTAAGAATTCGCCAACGTCAATAGAAAACAATATTTATAGTATTACTATACATCTTCATCGAATTAATCTTTAGAAGAATGTGCATGCATATTGTTTGAGATTTATGGCAACAGCGGGTAATACTATCACTCAATGCTTCTTTAATACACGATATGTACTTGTATTAAATAATACGCTATCGTAAACAAGAGCTTGAGGATCGACGCAAGCGCATTAGTGATTATTAATAGCCAATCGTTTTCTTTAGAAGTAAATCCTTTGTGCTATTTGTTATGAGATAAATATCTCCTAACAGATTGCATAAAGTATTCGTCTAGAGTAAGTTGCCTTAAAATAAAAACAAAGCATTGTTTCGGACTAAAAGATTTATGTACAATTAGTGAAATAAATATCATTCTTAAACTTATGGTACAACTTGATTTTTTCGGCAACTGCGATAAACCGCCAAGTCATGTAACAAAAGCCAAAAGTAGACCAACTAAGAGTAACCATATACACTTTCACTTTATTAAAGCTGCCAAAGGAAAACGCCGTTTCCATTCGCTTTCTACATTAAAAAAAAAAAAAAAAAAAAAAAAAAACAATATCCCACCAGAAATACATTCAACGTGATTTTATTCCATCTTGGGATTAAACTACAAGTTGACATCTGCAAAAAGAAATAATTGAAAATATTTCTTAAATAACGTTGCCATTCTGAAAATAAATAATGAAAAATATATATTCATTTTCAACACACTTTGAAACTTAGTATTTTGGTGTCCTTTAAATACCGGTTACCATGGATCATTTATATTTCAAAAGAATGTAATCGAATTCCTTGGCTCCTGGATTCTAGAATTCCTGACAAAAAAGCATCTGATATTCTAAATTCTCTGAATTAATTTATTGTAAATTCTCTGCAAAAATATAACTTTAAAAAGAAAGTATAACATTCTTTTCACAAAACATTTTTATTAGTTACTTTCAGAGTTCATTTCAAAAACAAAAGATTAGCACTTTTGGACGGTTTTGCATTACGATGTTGTGATGTGAAAGCTGTAAGATAGGCATATTTCCGAAATTTTTTCATAATTTTAGATGTTTATTCCAATAAATGCATTTTTTTATTTCATTTCTCCGCTTGTCATTTTGAACAGCACCATTTTATTATAAATAGAAACTTTTTATTTATTGTTAACTAGTCGTCTTTGACTTATCATCTGGTTGATATGAGATGAAGATTATATTTTATTTTACTTAAATCATTTAGATATTTCATGCCCATGATTCTATCAAATTGTTTGTCAAGTATGACAATTTTTTTAATCATCAAAGTTCAGAAAAAATGTGTTCCCCTATTTAATTAGAATCGATTAGAAAATATTTTCTAAAATTTTGCAATGGCCTAAAATTTATTTTTTGTGCTAGAGTATTTTCAAAAATAATCACGAGAAATGTAAAAAATATGCATAATCTTAAATAAAATTTCAAAAAAAAAAAAATGAATCCGAACTATGCATATCCACACTACTAAATTTTGTAGATGCAGGTCGAACTGTCAAGCCCAGGTGTCAGCAGCCTGCGGCTATTTTGAATGTAAAGTTGCAGTTCCTCCAGTTCCAAACGAAAAATTAATAATTTACATTGAAAACACTTGGAAAATAAGAAAAAATATTTTTAAGTATCTAATCTCTCAATAGCTTCTAATAACATAATCGTTAATTACAGTGCTACAGTTAACATGATCGTAAGGAGATAAATTTGAATGACAGATAGCTACTTCTATTTGAACTGTATAGTAGATACCACAATGAAACTAAATGAACTAAATCTAAAACTGCAAGAAAAGGGCAACCCAGCCTACATTTTGCTTGAAGAACAAGCAATAAACCAGAGTTAATCAAACTTTCATAAGGCATGCAAAGGCAATGCTCCCACTGATTTAATTATTTATATTTGTGCTGTTATGTGAATGAAGATTATTCAGTATTTAAAGCCATTTATTTTAAATTAAAAATCAAATATATATAAGTAAATACTAAAATCGGAAATTTTTAATGGTTCTCTAAAAACAATTTTTTTTTTATTGTTGCTTTTGGCTCTTTTGTTTCAGTAGGTTGCCGATTCCTTGTCTAGCCTGCATAGCGTCATCACATAAAAACTGACAAACTCACATTATCTTTATAAGTAGTAGAGATAGAGATTTGGCTAGCTCAATTTCGTGGATCAGTTGCTGTTACAGTACCATCTTATTCTGCAGATAATCATTTATAGTAGTGTTAGATAAAAAGTAAACACTCCATTTTTCATCTTATCTCTGTTTTGTTGCACATTCTCAAAAAGGTAAAGAGTTTTCCTATTTGTGAATTCAAACTAAAGAAGTATAGATTTCTAAGTAGGGGGTTATCAATCAGACAATTGATAAATAAGTTAATTAATTTTTAATTTTTTTAATCAATTGGTAAATAATTTATATTTTAGGCATGTTTCTTCTACATAATACATACATGCATATACACTCACCCATACGCACACGCACACACACACACACACACACACACACACACACACACACATATATATATATATATATATATATATAATAGTATTAATAGAAGGAGAGAAATTTTTTTAATGAAGACGATTTTTCGCCAGACAATAATGACTCTCACGGTCTGGACTAAAAGTACACAATCAATCACCTATGACTGACGAGTTCCGAAATTAAAAGTGCCCATTCGCCAGCAATTGATGTGGTCTGAATAGAAGTATACTCACAGGCACTGGTGACTAATGCGATTTGGAAGAAAAGTATATTGTTATTCACAAATAACTGACAAGGTGGGAAAGAAAAATAGTCAGTCGGCATTCAGTGATATGACGTGAAGGAATGTATATTATCTTTCATCACGCGATCTTGACAGAAAGCATAGTGTAAGTCACTGGTGACATTATGCTTAAAGTATTAAATTACTGAATGAAATCAGTACGGAATAAAATGCCATTAATCAATTTGTGAACAAAAATTTATTTTATACAGTATATCTCAATTTTCGCCGAATAACCTTAAAATGCAGTGTATTTCATATATGACAAGCTGAACTACGAATTCAATCAATAAAACTGTGGCATATCATGAAATAGTTCTGATATTTCTTAGGACTCTTACAAATTCATTTTATTTTTAACTATATATGAAAAAAATAGCATTTTAAAATTTTAAATGTTTATTAAATCTAAAAAAATGTTTTTGTAAGGGTCCGATAGTTATTTTTAATTGCACAGTTTAGTCCTATGAGGTTGGATTTTCCTGAAATTGTCCTATTTATTAAAAACTCTCTCTGCTGATAGGATGTAAAGTTGAAATTTAAAGCTGAAAAATAATTCGTGAAGAAAAGCGTAACAACTATTCCGTTCTGCTTTCGTGCACTAAAAATTACTTAGAATTTTCTAATTTCTTGAATTCACTGACTAAGCGGGCTTATAAAGTTCAGGTGCATTTTTTCTAGATAGTTCATAAATAATTATTGAATATACTGAATAATATTTATATTATTGAAAATTATACTGAATAATATTTATATTATTCAGTATAATTTTCAATGTGTAGTTTTAACTCATTTTTTTCTATATTTCTGTTTTCCAGGTGTAGGAAAATCATCTTTGCTGGTGCGCTTCGCAAAAAAGACATACAATCGTAAGAAAAAATCATTATTTATATAATTTTTTTTCAACTGTGTTAACATATATAAATAGTTTTGTCATCTAAATAGACACATGAATTTGGAATGAATTTGCTTTGCTAAATCGTTCTATTCGCCTTTTAAAAAAATAATTTCTGTTTGTGAAATACATAATTTGTGTATTTTTTCTTCATCATCAATTTCAAAAAAAGTTCACTTTAAAAAATTCATTAATAATTATTTTAAGAACTAAGTTTCTTATAAATATTCACTGACATGACATCAAAGATAATTACTTCACACAAGTTGCGCCATATTTACATATTTACATTTCAATTCATTATATAACGCGTTATGTGCGTAAACGGAGCATTGTGACTATGCGGCATCATTTTAATTAGTTCAAACTTGAGTTCTGAAATGTGAAAAAAATGTCCAATGAATCCCTCCTCCGAGAATTTGGTAATATAAACTAAAATAGCCTCACATATTAAATATCAAAAAATTATACTTTCAACCGAATGAGGCATTTTTTTCCACGTTTTAATAGAAATACTATGCTTTTAAGTTTCCAAAATTGCATTTTACTGTTATGGTAATCTGTTTTACAACTATGGAAATTCAAGACTTTTTAGTAAAATTTAATAATTGAAGATAGAATAAGAAATTGGAAAGTATTTTAATTGCTTTAATTTAATTAATATTTACTATTCATTTTTGTATAGCATTTTCCACATGTAAATGAAACCATTTTAGAATATTTTTGTGTGGATGTTTTGTACTGATAATTTAAGTAATAGTGAATCATTATAGCATCCTCATTTTCGACTCATATTGTACTTTTTGAAAATAAAAACATATAAATTTTAATAAGAATAGATATTAAGCTCTAAAAGCATCCCAAGGCTAATTAAGATGGAAATTCTATTTTTTAAGGAGGTCGAAATATTCACTTTTGCAAATGCTAGTTGAAGTTCTTATTTTAATAGCGATTCATTACGGTCAGAATAAGAGTGAGGGGGGAAAGAATTCCAATAAATGAAATTTTTAAAAAAGAACCAAGCTTAATAAAAGAATTAATAACTTCCTTTAATTATTTTTATATCTTTCAAGTAGATTGAAAAGATAAACTTTAATTTTTCTCTAATTTCTTTTTCACAAATTTTAATCTTACCAGCAATTTAATTAAAATTCTTTACAAAATATCTGTCTGAAAGTATTCGTATATTTTATTTATAATATTTTCTAGTTAATGAAGTAAAATATCGCTGTCACGATTATCCGCAATCAATACATATAGTTTATAAACTCTTATGATAGGTCAAATTTATAATAACAATATAAACAATATTATAAATATTTTAATTTATCGCATAATCAAAATTTTCATTAATTCTGTATAGTTAATGATAAATCCTGGCTACTTGTATTTAAATGAAATCATTACAAAAAAAATCTAAAGTCAAGGTTAAAAAAACTAAATGTCCTGCCAAATACTTTCTGCATTATTTTTACTAATTAAATGTGCCGGTATCTTGTTACAGTCAAATCTGCTTTATTTTACTTACCAATGTATTCAATCAGCAGCATCGGATGGTTTCCCCAAAACGTTATATAGTCGCTAATAAATGTGTAATCATTCCTTTATAAAAATACAGACCTTAGATGGATAAAAATGTAGAGAAGATTTATTTTTATTAATATATCACGGATTCTTTTTCAAAATTGCTGGACCTACAAAAGAATCTTCAAAAGCATCCTTAATTGAAAAATTATCATTTTTTATTTCTATAATTTTGAAACACAGTTTTTATTAATCTGAATTTTTATTGAAGCGTCACTTTTATTACACCAAATAAACTGTTAAACGTTTCATTACATATCTAATTCTATGATGTTTCCAACGTGTAAATCAAATGTTAGATCATTTAGCATACTGAAGTACCAATAAAATAACTTTCTACTGGTCTTAGCACATACCCCCACAACTGTCGTTGTGGATGTTCTTCAAGCTAAAATAAATATCGATAAAAGACTTGTTGACCTCATTCTCTGGGATACAGCGGGCCAGGAGCAATTCAGAGCCATCGTGCGAAAGTAAGTGAAAACTTACCTAATTATCTTTTTATATTTAATTTAATTATTTAATTGCTCTTTTTTCCTTTAGTAAAAGAAAATGAATTTCAAGGAACAAAATTAATTCTAACATCCCTTAATATAACCATCATTCTATTGTATTTTAAATAATGTCCAAAGACTTAAAGGACGACATGTTGAAAACCATGCGAGCGGATTTTCAAAAACGCTTAGCAATATTATTTAAATATAATAAGTGGATATCAGGGTCACAATAAATACTGCCTTCGAAAATTACAATATTTGATTCTTGCATTCACTTACAAAACATTATTCATGATTAGTTTCTAAATTTATATAACGTTTATTAAATACCAATACCAGCAGAGTCAAATGACGTCATAGAGGCATATTAAAAATAAATATATGTGTATGAAATTGCAGTAAAGCACTATTTATGCTGTAGTGTGCCTATCATAGCATCTTACAGAACAATAGAAAATGTGTCTAAATTTTGTGTTTATATCTTGTACTCTGTATTTTCATTATCTGCAAATTTTAATAAAAAAAATTATAATAATAAATTATTTTATTGACACTTTTTTATTATTTTATAAATGTTTGACAAAGTAAGTATTTGATTTTTTTTAAATTTTCTATCTATTGCATCCACATTTTTTCGGTTCTATACGTATGATTAAGAAAATGATATGCACATCAAATTACTTTTTTAATCATTTTTAAACTAGCAGTAAGTAAAAGTATTAATGAAAAAATCGCTTATAAATACTTATTACCATTAAAATTAATTCCAATACTTCAAATGTTCCTTGAATTAGAGGAATAAAATTTTTAAAAAAAATTTCTAAAACAATTCGTATAGATTACCATCTGTAGACTGTTAAACCTACTTTACGTTCGACTAAACTTTCTATTTGAAACCTATTTCTTAATTTATTTCATATCTACTATCCTCTACCTGAATGGAACTTTTGATGACACCTCTCTCAAAACATTTCTAATAATATTTTGCAGCTTTATTAATTAATTATGTAAAGCTTTGGATTTAATTCCTGTAAAAACATTTTGTAAAACAACCTGAAATCCGTAAGATGATTTGCTTACATTCGATTGCGTCATTTAATAATCTATATTAATAATAATGGTGTATGAGTATAAGTTGGCGTTCTATAAAACAGATCGTTTGATAGCTACTAACTACCAAATCCGCATGCATTGTAGGTCGGGAATATGCATCTGGGAGCAACTTCTTTAGTTTTAACTGAATTTTTAGTTAATTAAAAATTAAGTAACATTTTGAACCTTTTTTTGCGATAACTTCCAAAAATACTAATGCACAAAAATAAATATTAAAACGTTTAAAAAAAAATTTAATATATTTTTAATGAGGCTAATTTAATAGTCAAGCAAACATTTGCTAAAACTTTGTAATTTTTAAAAGCAATTTTTTTTGTATGATTTCCATCAATAAGGCTATATTATTGCCATAAAGTTCAAACTGTCTCCAATGTTTCCTCTATTATCTGATCGCGTATTTTTCATCCATTGTCTAAACTTTAGGAAGAAAGTTTCGATTTAATATCTGTCCAATTTACGAGACGTATAAAAATTTATTATGCTTTATTATTTATAATATAAATCATAATTGATTCTTATTGATTACTTTAAGATTATTCAGATATAAGCGTGCAATTCTTCAGTTGAGCAATGATTTCTGATCTTGCACGTATTTTCCATTATATAAATATACTATGATATGAATAATATAACAAACATTAATTGATTATAGTTACTTCCGAAAAGCCGATGGTGTGTTACTAGTGTATGATGTGACCAGCCTCGCTTCATTTACTGAACTTCCTAAATGGTTATCTGATTTAAGAATTGAAAATGATACGGCTCCTGTTATAATAGGTAAGTAGAAAATCTATAACCTTAAAAAAAGTCTTTGAAAATAGCATAATAATAGGAAAATCTAAAAGTTTTATCTTTTCGTCATTTATTGTTTCTTTGTTAATACATACAGATAGGATTCATTGCCAACATAAATGTAAAAAAATGAAACTGAAAATGTTAGCTCTTGCAAATATTTTACATACAGCTACGTCTTTTACGAAGTAATAGAATAATACTGCTCTTAAGCTGAATATAAAACTTGGATTAATTGAAATTTTGCAAATAAAATTTTAATGTTGCCTAAAAGAAAACCATTTCTCAAATTTGAACAAAAGCTATGGGGGAAAAGAAAACCTTTCCTCTTTACATATAATTCTCGACTCTATCAAATTTTTGTTTGGTTCTAGTCCAAAACCTTCTTTCTTTCTAAATTCTACTTTTATTTTTGCAATGAATATCTTCTACTAGAACTTCTTATCAAAATTCTATAACAATGGAAAAAAAAGTTTAAGCGACTAGGGTACTTAAATCAACATGCGTGCACTAAAAACAAATCAGTAAAATGTCACTTAACGAATATCTCTTATGAATGATTCGCATTACGAATAAGACAAAATGTTAAACCCTTACTTAACGAGCGATGAACAAATGGTGAGGAGACAGTGTGAAGTTACATTCTGAATTGATAATTCTGATTAAAGAGAATCCTTATATATATATCTACATGGATGACGTTTTAACTGCATAAAATTGTCGAATGCGCCTTCGATTGGTTTTGGCGAATGCCACGAAGACTTAATCAATGAGATTGGCCTTTGGCCAGAACTATTCAGTTAAAGGCGGTTAGAAACAATATCGATGTGCTGGTGGACGAACATAGCCAGAACTTCCGAAGACTTTATGGAGTTTCATTGTGTTTCACAACAACAAAAAAATGCAGAAGTCTAATACTAATCTAAGGAAAGCAACAATATTCCAATGCATCGTACGTTGAGAAACATCAACTTGATTAAGCAGCGGCTGTGGGCGCTAATAATTCATTTAAAGATAATGCTGTATCTCATTATCGCAAAATTTTGGAGCATAATAGCGAAAGGCAAATGTCTTTAGACAATTTTCCAGTAAAAAAAAACATGCGTTATGAAAAGTAAATGACATATTTATAAAAATTTTGAGTACTTTTTTACAAAATAATACAATTTCTTATTTTGCATGGAATCTTATGAGAAAAGGGGTTTCTTTTAATGAATGTTTTACATTGCGAGTAAGATTCGAAAACAAATTATGCTCGATATGTGAAGTTCTGCTTTACATCATTTTGAGAAACGTATTAGTTCTCATTTTAGTTTAGAGTTACAATAATTCAATCTGACGCTAAATTCAGTATCTGAAATACGAATCAAAATGTTCGTAATAACTTTAGGCCATATCGGTAATCATATCAGTAAAAATTAGAAAAAGAGGCATTATCCTCTCGAATTTCAAGTCTTTCTACTTTTTGTACTTAGCTTTATAGTGCAGTGAAGGAAAAGGAAAAAACATTCGGTGTATATGCATCTGCATGATGAGTTGCCTTTTCCCTTAGATCAACTTCATTGAAGTTTCAACAAAAATCTGTAATTGTAATATCAGGATCACATGTTAAAATTCATTGCTTTGGTGAATTTATTTATTTGATTTCAAAGTAAAAATTCACATTGGTAGACAACGAGTTCTTTTGATGTATGTAGTTCAAAACGAAACATTTTTGACTCAAAGTATTCATATCATTTTTTATTAATCTCGTTGATTGTGTTGTTGAGTTATCGTATTCAAATAAACAAAACAAACAGATTTTCCATAGATTAATTTTTCCCAAAGTTTCATATAAATGTACAACTTTTCTGTAAAGAATATATATAATTCATTTTTCTGTCCAATAATATTTCTGAATTAACATGTATCCATTTGAGTTATGTGTTGTTTCTCTACAGTCCAGACCGTTGAAACATAATTACTTAAATTAGTACATATATGTGCATATGAATGTACAGGTGAATATGTGCCCCACAGTGTGATTTTTTCTTTGAATTTTAATCGGAATTTTCTTTCATGAAAAATTGGCTGATTTTCTGGTATTTTCCACGAGAACATTCCAAATTCTTACTACACGAAAATAAATTTTCATCGTTTCAAAATTTGATTAATTGTGTTTATAATGACACCAAATTAACTGATATATGGATGTTTCTTGAATTTTGGCAATTAAACTTTTTTAACTGATGATAGATTACAATATTGTTCTTAAATTCAACCAGTTTCTATTGTTTCATGAAATATTTAAATATTTTAATTTTCTAACACTACTGCAAGCTGAAGAATAAGGAATCTGTCTACTCTGCTTGTAATTGAACAGATAAATTAGAAAGTGAACTCACAATATCTGAAATTTAAAAGACAGACGGATAGGACTATTATTTTATGATTACGATATGATGTCATGGCACTAGTCACCATCAGGAAAGTTCACGTAGCCACAGAACTTAAATAAAACAGTTAAAATAATATGGCTTTAATGTTAGATAATTTGGCAGAATCATAGACATGATGTTATATCTACACAATTTAAAGGTAATTAAGAATAATTAATATTTCTGGCGAATCAGCTGATCCCTAAAAATGACTTGTAAGTTTGCTGTAAAAACTGTTGACCATAATTATTTTATATAGTTTCTCACTATTTTTCTTTGTCTTTAATAATAAATTGGTTGAATTCTAAACGGCTATTTAAAAACAGTTGTGGAACATACATAAATAAACACGATAGCTTTTATTTACTTCAAGGCAAAGAAAATAAGAGAAAGTTTTAGAAATTATCATTAATTTTTTTTCATAATTAGCACATTGTGTGCGGGTACATTTCGCAGCGGAATTGTACCGGTAGCGGGCGTTTTGAACGTAAATTTAGTTGTTCAATTAAATCTCAATAGATCGAAAATTATTTCCTTCTTTAACCAACTTTTCGTATTTTATATTCAAATATATAAATAACAGCCTTAAGATTTTTGTAAACAAACAATTTTGTTTTTGTGGATAAATTTATAATAGTGTCGTAAATAAGAAAAATCAAATAGAAATCATAGTATATAGTTTTAATTTTTTCGAATTTTGTTAGATATAAACATTTTTACATTATAAAAAAAATGAAAAGAGCAATCATAAAACTAATAATGTTTTACAGTATGGTAACGTACAAAGCATTTTCCTCAATGAAGAGGTACACGGCAAAATTAACTCTTTTTCGCAAGGATAAATGAAAAGTTAATTTTGAATCTAAATTGATTTTTTTAATCAACCTTCCCGTTTCGCATCAGCTGATGTAAAAACTAGTTTTTATTTGTCTGAATTTTTCCAGAATCTATGTAGTAAACAAGAACAATCAGTTTCGATTTCCTGTATATACCGTTATTTTTGTACCCACAAACAAACCAAACCACTAACCCGTACTAGCGCATGACCGGCGCTGAAGTATCAATCGTCAGAAAACGTACTAGTACGCGTCCTGCATACAATGTGTTAAACATGTTGTTTGTGTCACTCTAAAATTTCAGAGATTATGATTTCCAATGCATCAAGGTATCAACGAAGATCTGTAATGTCTTATGTACAAAATTAGTTTCAATTATTTGATCATATTTCTAGTTGCTATTTTACCAGAAAAAAAGATTTATTAAATTGAAAATGAAAAAATATATATATTTAAAAATTAAAAATTGCCCGTAATCAGAAATTCCTTTAATCATTAATTTTTAAATTTTTAATAAAATTTTGGTTACTTCTTAGCATTGAAAGAATTTTATTTCTTTAGTATGACTAATAATATTCATGTATATATTATTTGCAGTTGGCACCAAGATTGATAAAGCAGGCAATAAAGAGAAGGTTTCTGTTGAAAGAGTAAAGGAATTCGCGAATAAGCATAAACTGGATTTCATGGAAGCTAGTTCTAAATCCGGTGAAAACGTTGACAAAGTAAAATTTCGTTTTATTTTGCTTTATTTTTATTTCCAAGAAATTTAATTTACAAATTATATTTATTGAAAATAATATGTATTCTATATTATAAAAATCTTTATTTGAAAGATAATTTTAATTAACTTCTTTTTAAAAGATTTTTTGTTGTTGCTGGAATTAAATTAGGGGATATACTGTTCAATTCTTCTTGTTTTGTTTATTTTGTATGTTGTTCTTCTGTGCATCATTTTTTTTTGTTTAATTTTGAACAACGATACTTCTGAAAATATCTATTGATTAGATAATTAGTATATTGCATGTTTTTAACTAATACAATTTATTTCTTATTTGAAAAGACTTAGAATTTTATGGCCGATTTGTTTTACTTATTCCTCGATGTACTTTAAATATTATATAGTTATTTGGGCCTAGTAACAATTCATTATTTTAGCAATTGCAAAATTTTATTTTAGAATTATTTCAACGATTTTGTTAAATTCTCATTCCATCTGAGTGGAGCGAAAAGCCAATCTGAGGAAAATTGATTCAGAATTCTTTAACATCCATAATAATAGGTAATGACATGTATCAAAAAGCAAAAAATAAATTAATTAATAGCTTCTAAAACAATCTTGCCTAAATTTTTATGAAAACTTTAAAAACTATTGACGTTTAAAGAAAATTGGGGATAAACTGGCATAAAAACCTTAAGAAATATGTTCAGTAAATTAGAATTTTATTCATATGTATAATTTATTTTAACTTTAATAAATATTCGAAGAATTTCTTATGATGTTGATGGCGAATTAATTTCTTTACAGTATTACTTTCAGACTCGGGATTTTACAATTTTATTATGACATTTATATTTCTGATATAAAAAAGTACTTTCTACTTTTAAGCAGATCAAGGTAAAACATGTTTTAATATCTTTTGTATTCTTATTTCAATATTTAAAACATATTAAACATTTTTGTGATGGTGTTATAACTTAAAAGTTGTAATAAAACAAAAATTATCATCTAAACATATCAATGACTTATGAACTAATAAAATCATCCACTTATATATTATGTTTTTTAGATATTTGAAAAATTAACCAGAAAGATGTTGAAATCAATTTCCACTGCCAAGTCTGAAACTGCAAGTACAGAAGTTGGTACGTTTGTGAATGGGACAGTACATTCGTCAAGAAGTACCCAAGAAGATGACACAAGAATAACGCTGCATGAAACAAAAGCATTGGAAAAACCCAAGAAAAAATGCTGCTAACGAATAATATCTCCAGACAAATTAAAACCTGAAGTATTATTGCTGTTAATAATTCATGACGTTTTTGCCTTTATTATTCAGGCATTTGCCTTTTGGACTTCAATGCCTATGGCAGATCACATTATTCACAAATCATCTGAGCATCTTTCTTAATAAGTCAATGGGGAAACCAATAATATTCAAAACGTAACAGATTGGCTATAATGGAGAAGCATCAATGATAAGGGAACAATTAATTCATACAGAAGATCAGAACCCAATCTGGGTTGGCAAGTCACTGATATCTTTCATTTTGCATTAATTAGTGCTTTGTTGATTTCTGAGGTGACAAACAGTCATTGGTCTTGCGCATTTTCTTTCATTTCTTCTCATTTAATTTGTTGAATTTAGGAATTTTATCATCAACAATTATTTATAAAAAAATGTTATTTAATTATTCATTTCATAAAAAATGCAATTAAATTGTAAATAAATTTGTTTAAAAGAATCATTATTTTTGTATTATAACTGTACAGCTTACTATAAAAAAAGGAATTTATAATGTACAGAAATTGAATTATTATTAAATACAAGAATTGAAGCTAATATCTTTCTTGTCTCTTATCATATCACTTGCACATAAAGCTTTTATACAGAATTAACAAAAATATCTCTTATTTTACTTTGTAATGTATTTATTCTTAACACAATAAAATAAAAAAGTGAATAATTATTTTTCAAGGAGTGTCATTTACAGATTACTTATATTTTCTAAGTACTTTTTCTCTGAATCAGGGAAGGTTTAAGCACTTCTTTTCTGAATCAGGAAACATTTCATGAAATGTTTATTAGCTATCGATTTCTAATTTCGATAAATCGATAAGATATTTATTATCGATAAGATATTTTCACCTGACAGCGTTAATGTAATCATATACTTATAACAATCATTATAAGGTTGCAATCATCAACATTTAGCATTTCAGTGGGGTTTGTCTTCAGAAAGTACTATTTCAATACAAAATGTAAAATTATTTAAATTAGTTAATATGTCATATTTATATCCGATTATTTCTAAATATTTTTAAAAGCTGTGACTGATTACTTTTTAAGACACATAAAAAAAAACTATTTCTAAACTGTCAAACATTTTTAAATGGTTCACTATGTCTTCTAAAATAAGGTTTAAAAAATAGTTCTTTGCATAACTATGTAATAGTCAATTTCATTCTTTTATGAACAGTTGAAAACAATCATTGAGAAATTTTGGTTTAAAAAATACGAAAGAATAATAATTTTATACGTCATTTCTAAGCTAATTATCAGTTTGCAGCTTTGTTTTCTTATTTCAAATGATGTTTTTGTATTAGATATTTTAGTAATTCCTAATTTGTTTTTACGAAAACAGATTAGATGAAGAAATCAAGGAAAATAACATAAATTTTATTTTCTAACAAATAATTTTTTGATGACAAATTTTATAAAAACATCCACGATACATTTTAACATACTATTAATTATCAAACAAAGATGGACGAAAAAAACAGAAATAACTTATTTATTTACTAGCCACCTTTTGCGGCCAATTGGTTCACCAAGAGTAATGCGTTCTAAAATTTTCAGTTAAATACTTATGCGCCTTGCTCTCTTTATAACTTCTCAGCCAAATATACTTAAACTTCGATAGTCACGTAACTCATATTATTATAGAAGCTTTACGATTATTCGTTCCTTGCACTGTATATCTCTTTGATTAGTAGTAAGCTGTCGTGAAATTATGAGGAAAATATCACATTTTAGATTGTTCCGTAGCATTAAGTTTATTTTTAAACACTTTTCACGGTTTATTTTACAATAAGAGGTAATTTAATAATTCAGTTTGAGTTTTTGTCAAAGTAACGGCAATCACTGGTACACTCTTGGCGTGCTCTTGCAAGAAATTCTACTGTCATTTTGTGAGAAATTAATTACTGGAAAATATTATTATTATTTTTTTTTGAATTCATTAAAAGTAAAAACTGTATTTATAGGTTAAAACATTGTTTTCAATGAAAAAAATCATTTTTAAGAGGATTTAAAAAACAATTTTGTGCTGTAGTATTTTCGGAAGCTATCGCAAAAAATTCCAAATGTTGACGTAATTTTTAATTTAAGTTTCAAAAAAATCCGTCTAGATTTAATTTTTCATCTTCCAAAGTAAATATGTACATATCAAGTGCGGTATCTCTAGATCATATGGTCTGGAGTGTAGGGCACTAATTTACACACACACACATTCATTCATATACGCAAAAACATATTCATTTGATTATCAGCTTTGGTGTAATTCCGGGCATTGATTGGCCAGAAATTGTTATATTTTTTAAGGAGTTTGAACGAAAAGATCTAAAAGAGTCCTTTTTAATTATAATAATCCTTTTTTTATAAATCTATCAATTTTAATGATTGATTTAGAAAATTGATTGATGTAACAACTTTTGCTTAAAATATTAATTACTCAAATATGACTCGCAGAGCAAAGTATGAAAAAATCTAAAAATCAATGCATTTTTTAAACTTAAGTTACATAAAAAGGTAATTATTATTATTATTATTGCAATTATTTAGACCAAGTTAACTGTTCTAAATAATATGTATGCCTATTACTAATGATTTATAATTCAGCCATTTGGCTCGAATTTGAATGCCTATCCTGCATAAATTCAATCATGTATCGTAAACAAAAAGCTGATTTATTGAATTGATTATATGGATATTGCAAACGATCTTAGAAACCTTTACCTCATATTTATTTTTTCAGAAAAAATAACATTCAATATTTATTTAATTTCATCCATTCACGTGCTGAAAGTCACATTTTCTTCGATATAATTTGCAGTTATAGTTGATATAATTCTTAATTTGAACTTCTGTCAGTATGACAGCAACACTTTAATAAAAGCTTTTTTTTTCCATTTCACGTTTATCATTTTTCGTTTGTTGTAAAACTGTATTGCTTTGTCCGAAATAAATTGTTGAAAAATATGATTAAAATATTTCTTTTAAAAATTCGTTGAAAATAGGAATTTAAGTTATATGTTGAAATACTGGTACCATTAGAAAACTAATTTTTTTATCGTTAACTTAATGTAAAAATTATGTTTGTGCGATTATATTTTCGCAAGTTATAGCGGAAAAGCGCAAAAATTTCACTTAATTCTTAATTAAATCAAATTCTAATTAAAAATTCGAAAAAATCGCTCAGAGGTGCTTATTTCCGACTCCCAAAGTATGCATGTGCCAAATTTGGTAGCTGTAGGTTAAACGGTCCGGCCTGTAGAGCACCAACATACACACACGTTGAACTTTATTATAAATACTTGCCGCCTTTGGCTACCTGCTGGTTAGCCAATCTTACTGCTATTTAAAATTATAAGTTATATACTTTATGTAATGTCAATCTTAATGAAATAATTTATGTAACTTGTTTTTTAATTGCTACTTTATCAAAATATTTTCAAATTTTAATAGTCATATAATTTACTCAAGCAGTTATCTTAAGCCCGTAATGTACTATATGTCTCTCTAATTATTTGTCAACTTTCGCAAAATTTCAAATTTAAATTAAAGTGGGAAAGGATTAAACTGCAAATTGATATAAAAAAATTTTTTTACCGAAACCAAACATTTTTTAAAATATAAGTAAAAGAGAATCATTATTCATACTGCTGAAAATTTCAATAATTGATATATTAATTCAAGAATTATTCTACAAAATTTACTTAGATTCATCATAAAATTCAATTTTTAGTTTTACTTTCAAAAGGATTTAAATGATGCGAATATTAACATTTTATTTTATTTTGATCATTAAATATAATCAAAAATTTATTAACTTCAAATTTTATACATCTTTTAATTCTAAGGAATCCCTTTCTACGAAATACTCTTGACACTTCAACTTTCAAATAAATAAATGAAGGTTTATATCTTCTGCTATCAAATTTGATCTATTTATGAAGTTTTGAGTAGAAATGTTTGGGACATTCGATATTTTCATTCTTGGGGCCAGTCAGTCTTGAGAAATCCTGAACGTTGATTGGGGTATCATCTTTGGAATGGTTGATGAAATAATTTAAAATTACTAGTTTTTATTGAATAGTGATCTTTAAATATTCCTAAATCAGTCAGTTTTAGAGATTGAGTTGTCTGAAGCTAATCACTTTTTATTTAAAGCTAAACATTCTTCATTTTAAAATCATTTATGGACTCGTGTTACATACTATTAAGTTATTTACTTCATTTAAACCTTTTATATTGATGTATTTCTGTTATTAAAGTTTTACAAATCAGCCTTTGGACCTTGAATTGAAAAAATATGTATATGAAACCATGTTTATCTTAAATAAAGCTGATTTATTTAATTAATAACATTGTAAAAGTCGCAAAACATTTTCTTTTTAGGAAAAAACATGTTTCAATTTATTTTATTTCCTACAAACGCGTGCTGAAAACTACATTTTTATATGTTTAATTTCAATTAATTTTTTTTTTAATTTGAGTTTTGGTAAATCTGATGGCAACATAAAGATCATTTTTTCCTTTCACTCGTAACGTGCTCGTGCAGATTAAATTTTATTGTTTTTTCCGAAATATATTATTGAAAAATACAGGTAAAATATTTCTTTAAAAATTCGTTACAAATAGAAGCTTAAGTTAACTGATACCATTAGAAATCTAATTTTTTTTATTTGATGTAAAAATCATCTTTATGCAATAATATATTCTGAAATTATAGCAGAAAAACGTCAAAGCTTCGCTTAAATTTTAACTAATTCAAATTCTAATTAAAAATTTGAAAACAGGGTTCGGAGGTGCACATTCCAGAATTCCAAGGTATACATGTACCAAATTTGATTTGACTTTGATTGGGTATCATCTTTGGAATGGTCGATGAAGTGGTTTAAAATTACCCATTTTTATTGAATAGTCAGCTTCAAATATTCATAAAACAGTCAGTTTTAGAGAAAGAGTTTATTATCTCTTTTTAATTAAAAGCAAAACTTTCTTCATTTCTTAAAGCATTTATAGTCTCATGTTACATACTATGTGATTATTTACTTCATTCAGATCCCTTTTGTAGATGCATTTCTATTATTAAAGCTTTTCAAATTAGCCGTTGGACCTTCAATTATATATATAACTATGTTTGTCTTGAATAAAGCGGATTTCTGTAATTAATATTATTGTTAAAATCACAAAATTTTTCTTTACATTTTCTTTTTTGAAAAAACATATTTAATATTTATTTCGTTTCATGCAGACACGTGCTGAAAATTAAATTTTTATATGTTTAATTTACAATAATTATTTATTTTTAAATTTGAGTTTTTATCAATCTGATGGCAACATATTGGTGAAAGATGATTTTTTTCTCTTTCACTCGTATCGTGCTCGTGTAGATTAAATTTTATGTATTGCTCAAAATATATTGTTGAAAATATAATTAAAATATTTCTTTAAAAATTCGTTACAAATAGAAGTTTTAGTTAACTGATACCATTAGAAAGCTAATTTTTTTTTATTTGATGTAAAAATCATCTTTATGCAATAATATATTCTGAAGTTATAGCAGAAAAACGTCAAAGCTTCGCTTAAATTTTAACTAATTCAAATTCTAATTAAAAATTTGAAAACAGGGTTCGGAGGTGCACATTCCAGAATTCCAAGGTATACATGTACTAAATTTGGTAGCTGTAGGTCCAGCGGTCTGGCCTGTAGAGTACCAACACACACACATTCAGCTTTAGTGTAAGTATAGATAGATAATGCCAATAATGGAACTTATTTTTCAAAAATTTTAAAGAAAAGATTCATATTTGAAATTCAAATTCATATTCGATTTTGTTCTAAAAACGAGAATACTCCGGCATTATTTTCCATGAATTTGATGTAATTCAAATTATCTCTATCATTATCACTCGATTCAAATGAAATTCTGATGTAGAAGTTTACAGTGGGGATCAAAGGGATAAGAATCCGTAAAGTTATTTATTGACAATTCTCAAATTTAAAATTTGTATCATCAGTAAACTTGAAATTTATTATTTATCTCAAATTTTAAAAAAAAATTACCTCACGATCTGATTACTGAAGTGTTGTGTGTGTAAGTCTTGTGTTTCAAAAAAGTATAATCATAATCTGATGCCAGGCATCCCTTTAAAGCAATAATAATCATTGTCTGATAGCATAAAATTTCCATATTAGATTAGCTATATTTCTTAAAATTAGTATCTTATTGGATCAAAAGTACAATGAGGTTTCCTTTCCTTTTCCTACATTCCCCCTTCTTTTTCTTTAAATACTTAAATAGAGATCTTATTTACACCTTGGTTGGGAATTCAATCATCAAAATTAATTCATTTTCCAATGACCCTTTATTCATGGTTTTAATTTTCTTATTAAATCCACTGATGCATATTAAATCCACTGGGTCAGTTAAGTGTTACGAATGCTTGGAAAAAGACTGGCAGCTCAGATATCATCATCATCATTGTTTGCTATTGAAAATTACAAGATCTGTCCCAAAATAGCCCAATTAAAATTAGCGATAGCCCCTTCAGAAAGGGATTTAATATAATTCAACTAAATATAAGAATAGCACCATTTTTCTTTTATGGCCTAATCAGGCTCTTCAATCAACTTTTGCTCATGATTATGAAATCCATAGTAAACATAGCTTTACAATAGAAAATTTGAACTTATTTCATCAGTGAAAGGGTTGTAAAACGCAATTAAATAATGATAAAAAAAAAAGATGTACATGTGTCTACTTACCCGTTCTAATATCACAGAATAAGAAAATAACTATATGTGTTTATTCACGTTTCTCTTCCTATTTTTATACCTTTAATTTAAATAATAACTAACAATTAATTTTTTAAAATTGATTTAAAAATTATTGTCCGTTGTGAGAATCAAAATTTTAATTTGATGATTTATCTAAATTTTAAAATTATGTAAAGTAAGTAAAAAAAAACAGACAACAGCAATTAAACAATAATAGATTAAAAGCAGTTTACCTGTTATATATTTTTATGATTATGCAATATCACTTTTCGAAATCATAATTTTTAGAAAGAAATTTACTTTATAATAATTGATAAATAAAAATTATTTATAACATTCATTTTAATAAAATTCTTAAATATAAAAGCGTAAAGCCCTATAAAAAGAAATTGAAAATTACATTGCGAAGGATTACGTGTAATCAATTATGTAGTTTCACTTTCCATATAATAAAGGGATCAGAACTTATAAACACGTTTTCGCAATTTCAAAGTAGTTCATTGGGGCTTTATCTAATATTAAGTAAATTAATAACCTCCTTTCACTTTCAAGTACGATAAAATAAAATCTGAATTTATGGACATGTTCTCACTATCTCACAATTCTTTTAAGTTTGTTATATAATGTTTGTTATTGATGGTTAATATTTTTCAGAAATTTCAAATCGATTTCTATATTATTTTTTAACTCTACTTTGTCATAAAGAATCGAATAAAATGTCAATCTCTATTGAATAAAAGTCATCAATTTTTCTCTATCCAAACTCGCTGGCAGAAAAACGTCAGTGTACGATTTCAGATAATATTAGGAAAAAAATAGTGAAAATTATATCTTGAGAAAAAAAAAACTTGCTTGTTTATTGTTTTTTTCTTTGAAAGTAGATGAAAGGATCAAGGTTTAAAGAAAACTATGAACTTCAAATCTAATTTTAATCACTTCTGAACCACCGCTGAAAATCAATCATTGTAATATTAACTCAAATCGAAGCGCAGCAGTTTGGATTATTCAACGATCTGCAAATTTTAATAATGGACAGAGCTATTTTTTACAACATTTATTGTTTTCAGCAAAGCCAAAACATAACTCTGGGTGGAGCTGATATCAAAAATGCGACTATGGGTAAGCCTATCATTTGGGATTTGTCGAAGCAGCAGATTTCCCGCTGTTTTATTTTCATTTTCCGGCAAATGTCCAGGCATTCGTAACCGTAACAAATATTTAAACAGCTGTCTACAGAAAGCATGATCAGCGCTGGCAACTAATCAGCGTTTATTTGAAAATCATACGATTATTCAAATATTTTATTGTGTAATTGAAAAGTAATCACAATTTCTGATTTGTTTTACTTTATAATTATCGGTAATGTTAATTACTCTTCGTATTTTCAACAAGGTATTACACAGACGAATTTTTCTCTTGAGAACCATGAGTAAAGCGTCTGTCAGCAGCTATTTAATTGAAGAGCCCAAATACTCCTTTTTGAAAGAACTGGGATTGGAGAAGAAGAATAAAGGGGTTTATCATGGCATTTGGACTGGAAATGGAGAAGTTAGTGAATTACTTTGATAACACTAATATATTATGTTCTAAAATAGATATCATTTAAAGCATAATTTTCACATTTAATTATATAAGTAATTAATAATAATTATTTATTGCGTATGATAGAATAATGTGATTACAATTCTGTATGTTAACTTAAATAAGAGTGTACTGAATTTTATTTGATTAAATTTACGTCCGATTTTAATACTTAAAATAAATAATATAACCCGACAAAATATTTTTTGCGTGCAACTATTTTTAATGGCTAGTTGAATGAGTTATATTTAGAAATATATTTAGTTTTAAAAAAATGTATTTTTTCGGAATATATTGCATCCGGTTTCTTTAACTTTTTACCATATTTATTGGTGTAAAAAAAGCATAGATAAAATCTGTTCTATACAAGAAAATTTATTTCATTTGAAGTATATTATTATATGAATAGTTTACAAATTACTGAACAACAGCAGTTGGATAAGTTTCTTCACAGAAAATGTAAAATATTGCATATTACTTCTAGACACTAATAAGTTAAGCACTAATATTTCACTCAGTAGGTAATGCTAGATTTATTTCAACTGCCTAATTATAGGGAAATGAAATAATTTTTAAATATTCACATATTTATTTTCACATCTACATAATTATGTATTATTTAATACAAAGATAATAATTGAAAAAAATATAAGTACTATTATATAATATTTTTAGTATAAATTTTAATTCTTGTATAGAAATAATAAATTATTTAATACACAAATTAAAATACATGTGTAATGAGGTTTTTATGAGATGCCATTTATAAATTTGAATCTTTGAAGTTATATTTGCTAATTTTAATTTCTTTATTTTAGACTGTAACTTCTATTTGTCCCAGTAATAACAAACCCATTGCTGATGTTATCCAAGGGAACTTAAATGACTATGAAAATGCTATAAATGAGTTGCAAAAAGCTTGGAATGTTTGGGCTGATATTCCTGCTCCACAACGTGGAGAAATTGTGCGCCAGATTGGTGAAGCGTTAAGAGAGAAAAAGTCTGCTCTAGGAAAACTTGTATCCTTGGAAATGGGTAAAATTTTACCTGAAGGGGAAGGAGAAGTATGAATATTTGATAATATATTTTTTAAAACAATGTTGGTTGATTTCTGTAATAATTATTTAATAATGATGCTTGCATATATGTTCAATTAGGACCATAAGCAAAACTAAGTAATATTCTTATTGAAATATTTTATTCAAGTGTTTTCAGTTTATGATTCTGTTAAAATTTTCAACTTACTTATATGAATAATTTCCTTTTGTTGTTTACTGGATATCAGTTGTCTGATATAAATGGTGAATACCCATCTTATATGAGTGAAAATATTGAATGAAAACAATTTTATAAAATTGTCTTAGTTTATGTACTAGTATCTTTAATCAAATACTACATTTTAATATGCACAGTTTAAAAATTGGTAAATAAGTATTTAATATTGGTTTGAATGGAAATAAAAACTATATTTCTTAGTAAAATGCATATATTATCAAAGATAAAGAATTTATTTTTCTACTAGTTTAATCTATTTCTAGTTTCCTGCTTTATTTTATAAGAAAATCATGTTTATGATTTTGTAAAATCTTGTATATTGCAAAATCATACACTATATGGATAGTTTATATTCTTAGGTAGAACAAAATATTTTTCTTAGTAAATATGTATCATATTTTGTTAATATCATATATTAAAGAAAGATCACTATGTTCCCTTTTCTTATTTAATTATTTTAGCCAAACAAGATATTAAAAAAAAATTTAAGTGAAGTATTCTTGGTATGAGCGTAACTTAGTATTTATAAGTGATTTAATATAAGCTAATATTATTAATTTGTTAAATATGGATCTCTTGAAGCTTTTTTGTGAAAAAAATTATTTGAAATAAGTTACAAATGTAAATCTTTCAATATATACTTAACATTCCTTTTTCAGTATTAAGACTTGAGACCAATTAAATAATGAGAATAATAAATAAAGGAAGAGTATATAATAAAATATCCTAGGTATTAAACAATACCAGCCATTAAAACTATTAATAAAAGATTTATTATAGATGACATTCTGGAAAGAAATATATCTTTATTTTTCTGTGTATTTCAGTTTAATGCATTTTATATATTGAATTAACAAATTTATTTTTATTATATTATACTGTATGTCCTTTTATTCCATTGAAACTCTGTCTTTTTTTATTATATAGTTATATTTCATTTTAGGGTTAAACCCAATGATTTTTTTTTCTTTCTTAGTATATAATATTGATGTTTTTCCAAACTCCTTAACAATTTTCTTGCAAAATATATTGCATATTATCTGGATTTTGAAAATTGTGTTTTGATTTCTTTATCAAGTAATGGAAGAAATTCAAACATAATGGTTGCATTTTGAAAACCTTATTAATACTCATTGACTGAATGATTAGTTTTTAAAAGTAACTTTTCTTGACAGTTTTCCTGAAAAGTTAAAATGAAGGAATATTTTTTTCAACTTCAGAACTAAATTACAGCTGTTAATCATTATGATTTTGTGTTTTTAATGTGATTTATAGAAATTTACTAAAAATTTGCTTTAAATTAACATTAACACATTATTATTATGTATTGCAACAGCACATTAACACATTTTAACACATTATTCTTTATAAAACCATATTTTTTGAATAAAAATTTATTGCACTATTAAGATTCATTAGCTCTCCTGATTACTCAAAACTGTCGTTGGTAAATGACTTAATTTCCATCCTATTACACATGTGTTTAGTAATTCTGTTGATATAGTCATATGAATATAGTCATGAAGTAACTATGTTTGCCAATTTCAGCAACTAATAAAATAAATCCTATTTTGCACTTCATTTAAACATTACAATTCATTAATGAAAATGACTTGCTTTGTATGATGTAATTTCTTGGAATTATGTTCCAAATTTAACTATTTTCCAACATTTTAAATACCATTTCTTTAATTATTTTACAGGTACAAGAATATGTTGATATTTGTGATTATGCAGTTGGTTTATCAAGAATGATAGAGGGAAAAGTTCTTCCTTCTGAAAGACCAGGTCATGCCTTATTAGAGATGTGGAATCCTCTAGGAGCTATTGGAATTATATCAGCTTTTAATTTTCCTGTAGCTGTTTTTGGTTGGAATAATGCTATTGCATTAGTATGTGGTGATGTGATGCTATGGAAAGGTGCTCCATCTACTAATCTCTGCAGTATTGCAGTCATTAAAATAATTCAGTCAGTTTTGGAGGTAATAATTTTTATTATAATTCATTTATTGAAATCTCTTTTTGCTTACCATTTTTGGAGTCTCTTCCCTTTTGGTAGCAATTCAACAAATAGGGATTAAAAGTTTCCAATACTATAGTTGGATATATTAATAGTGTGAGGTTGAATCACCTCCTGCTGATGGCTAGATGTGCAGGAAGGTTTATACTGGTGAGGGTTATTAGAATTAATATTTGCCACCTATGCTGTCACAACATTCTGATGATTTAGTTTACTGTATGGACTTTGAGTTGGTTAAGATGACTCAAATATTTTTACCATTTTATTGTAATACTATCTGTCAGCATATTTGATAAATGAAACACTCTTTCTCTTCCCTTACCCCTTTATAATAAGCAACCAGGTGGCAGCAGCTTTACGCTATAGTAATTAAAATTCTTTTATTAACTCTAAAATAAAAGGATATAATATGTTCCATTAAAAAAAATACATGTAATCATTATATACATTTCAACTGAGAAAGAGAAAGTTTGAATTAGTTATTGGGGGGAGGGGGGAGTTGAAGTATTTTATTAAATCACTTCAGGGGCTTCAATAATAAATGGAAGATGATTCTTCTTTTTTTAATCTTTAATTCAAATTAATAATGTTTTATTGTTTGAGTACAAATCTAAAACTTAAATGCCTTCATGACTGTGGCTGTTATGCCATAGAATGGGTTCTGCTGATAATAGTACTTTAAGCTATATTAATTTAATATCATTAAGTGACAATTCTCATCAAAATTCATTTTTAAATTGTGTTTTGTTCTTATTTCAATAATATTTGAAATCACTAATCATCCTTATTATTACTTTAAATTTCTTCCTTTGTACTTAGCAGGTTAAAGTATTTTCAATTTAAAAATACCTCCATCTTTGTTTAAATGGTTTAATAAAATACGTTTTAAGTTTGTTTTTCATATGTTTTTACAATTTCTCATATGACTAAACATATTCTTCAGAAGAAAAAGGGGTAATGGTAAAAAATTCAATCTAACTTTGAAGTTGTAAAAAAAAATCTCATTGATTATTTAATTGATAAGTGCCTGAACTTGGCTTCTGTTAATGTTTATTTAAAATTAAATCCTACCTTCTGTTTGATAGATGTAGTATTTTTCAATTAGTAATAGTCTAACCAATAACCTTATGAACTCCATAAGTTTTTCTGTTTTTCAGTTAAGTATGCAAAATGTAATTTTTTTTTTTTTTTTTTTTTTTTACTTTCATTTATTTCATTGATTAATCTTAAGCTAATGCTTATCGTGAATATCTTTATAATTCCATTTGGAAGTAGAATTTAGGGTTGAAGTGAAGCATAGTATACCCCCACCCCACCCCGAGTTTCTCGTCAATATGGCAATCCAACGGAACATCCTTCTAGCAACCCTAATTCTGTTTTGTTTACTTTTTACAATAGTTGAGTTGTGCATGAACTACAACTATTTTATGAAAAATGTCAAATTTAAAATAATAAATACCAATTAAGGATTTTAATATTGTTCTTTATCATAATTGAAAGATTTTTTTTTCTTTTGCAATTAATAATAAATACAATTTTATTTAAATTTGAATGTGAATGGGAAATATTTATTTTCAATTGTTAGTATGCATTTTGAAAAACTGTCTGAAATCTTAATTTACAAAATTGTCTGTGTTCTCACATTAAAAGACAGCTGCAATAGAATTCTTAGCTGTTCTTCTTCTAATTCTTTTGTTGTTGTAACATTTGCTCCATTAATAATTTGTTATCTTGGCAATTGCGCAAGAATAGATGTTGGGCAAATGTATTTTGAATATATATATATATAAAGAGTTGATGAAGTTAGGAAAGGATATTTGTACTGTTCCTGTTATCCGTACAGTCCTTATGTTCAGTATGCTGTCGAAGCTACTAAATTCCTGCTCCTGTTGCTAGCAAAGCTGTAGGAAGTTTTTTTAAGATAAAAAATCCTGCCTAATGCCTTCTTCAGACACCAATAGGCATCACATGCTCTAAATTTTGCTCTTTACACAACATACTGGCGCAACCGATTTTAAAAACCTTGTTTCAAAATAGTTAAGTTGCAATAGTAGTCCCAAAGGTTTAAAATAATAAAAATTTCAGTTACAGATTAAATGAATCTCAAATTGAAATCAAAATTATAATATTTATCTATTATGATATTAATTTTAACGCATAAAATGGTAAACATAACTGTTTCATAGAAGTGTTTGTTTTTTGTCTGCCATCTTTCTTGGCGACTTGGTATCCTTGGTGCAGCAAGGGGCACACTATTCTTCATTTTTACCAAACTTAGTTTATGATGCCCTGATAAAGGCCTAAACAATAAACATATTTCAACTAAGCTACTATGTTAGGCCATCTTTATTCATTGTGTGCTTTCTTCAGTTGAATTGTTATTAGAATATTTGATTTATTATGTTTGTATTTTTTTTATTTGACGAATTTTTGTCTCCCTTTTCAGAAAAATAAACTACCTGGTGCTATTTGTTCTTTGGTTTGTGGAGGAGCAGACATTGGGTCAGCCATGACAAAAGATACACGATTGCCTTTAGTATCATTCACTGGAAGTAGTAAAGCTGGTTTGCAAGTAGCCATGGAAGTCCAAAAACGATTTGGAAAGTCACTTTTAGAGTTGGGTGGAAATAATGCTATCATTGTTGCTGATGATGCTGATTTAGATATGGTAATCCAATCAGCTGTTTTCGCATGTGTTGGAACCGCAGGACAGAGATGTACAACTACCAGAAGGTTAATTGTTCATGAAAAGGTAATGTTTTCTTTTTAAAAAAAAAAACAAATTAATTGATTTAATTTGTGCCATCCTAATAAAATTAAGAATGTATTTAAAAATATATATTTAAGGATATATATTTTTATGTGTATGTGATACTTTTGCATTTGCAATTCTTCAACATTTTTAAATCCCATTTGATTTATTATTATTATCTGGATGTTCTAATAAATTATTGGAAATTTTTTATTTTTTTGACTGTGCTTTTTAAGCAAATATAAAATAACTACATTCCATCTAGACTTCTCTCTGAATTTCTGCACATTTAATTTCTTATTCCTGCTTTGAATTTTGAGAAACCAATATATATATACTGTAAGATGTACAGCTCATGCTCTGTATCTTTTTATATGTTAAATGTTTGTTTAGTTGTGTTTTGTCCTTTTAGATATTAATAAATACATTTTACATAAAAGCTGGTCTTTGCCTTTTCCCACAATATGAAGACGATGAGAAAAAATGGAAATATAACCTAAATATTTTTAAATTCTCAGTAATATTATTCATTTATTTGTAACAATAAAGCAATAAATATTATTCATAAATTGTACTAATTGTATTTTTTTATTTGCACTTAATTCTTTACACTCTTTTCATAATCTTTTGTAAAATGAATTTCAGGATCACTCCTCCCCTCCCCCCATCACACACACTTATTGAAAATGATACTTGGAATTTCTCATGATCATGATTATGTAAAGATTATTTATAAATTCAAACATGTTGCCTTTAGCAATTTGAGATTAAATATCATCAAAAATAGTAATTTCATTCCTTCTTCTCCCCAATATTTTGATATTTCATTTATATGATGTTTAAATCAAAAGCAACCATTTTATTCTTGTAATAATTACAATCTTGAAGAATTTAATTGGGGGGGGGAGGGAGGATTATAATTCTTCTGATTGAAACTTCACTAATACAAATCAGTTCCCCATTTTTTTTATTGTGAATTGCTATTGTATAGAATGTGAGTGGTGTGATATTTATAATAGTGGATTATACCAATGTTTTATTAATTGGTAACTTTCACTGTTGCTACCAAAAATCAATTTATAATGAGAATAATCAAGCCAGATTATCTGAATAACATCTTATGTTTGTAATTTTGTATGTAATTGTACAATTTTTGAAAATCCTCTATTAATCAGATGCATTTGTGCTTTAAATTTTGATAGGTATATAATGAAGTTGTTGAAAGATTGAAAAGGGCATACACTAAGGTTAGAATTGGTGATCCTATTGAACCAGGCACTCTTTATGGACCAATGCACAATAAGCAAGGAGTTGAATTATATTTGAAAACAATTGAGGAAGCTAAAAAAGCTGGTGGGAAAGTGGAGTATGGTGGAAAGGTATAAAAAGCCATTTTTGTATCACTCTATAGTATATAAAATTGAAAATTTATTTATTTTATTCAATTAATAAAAATATATAATTTTTACAATACTTGACTGATTTGATCAAAATTTTATACTCTGTTCTTTGACAACCCTGATTGTCAAAAGAATTTATTTACTACATTATCAAAAAACATAAAATCTTTCAACTCTCTATTTCACCTCCTTTTTATAGGGACAAAGGAAAGTCGAAGTTTTTATATTTTTATAAGTTGGATTGTCAGAAAATCGAACTTTTATATAGATACAATTCATTGAACTGCAAGTTGCAAACTCTTAAGGATATTTCTTCCACTGTACTTCTTACTCTATGGCATAAAATTTATTTTAAAAAAGGTACGATGTAATAACAAATATAATTATCCAAATAGTTGTTAATCTGCCCTACTAAATAAATTTGGACAATATTATAACTCTTATTGACACTTGCAACCAAGAAAAGGACAGTGGCCAAATTCTCTTTGAACTGTTTAAAATATTCAACTCATATGACAAACCTATTATACAAGCTTAACCTTAATCACAAATTAATATAGCATCTGTTAAAATTTTTCTGTAGAAAACAGTTTTTTTAATTAGGGGCTATTAGTAAACTCTTTTTCAACCATTGAAAAATTTGGTGTACTATGACACTGTTTATTTCCTTGCATTTGAGAATTATCATTTTTGCTAAAGATCACAATCAGTGCACATTAAAAAAAGAAACTATTGAATATCTAAGCCAAAGAGTTATTTAAGTCTTTTCTTGATATTTATAAAGTTAAAATTTAATCATTTAATAACACTTTTATCAGTCTAGAAACTGTGACTCTTGGCTAAATATATACTGACAAATACTAATGAGGGCAGTACTCAAAGAAACTTTAAATATGTATTTGCCAAATGCTGAATTCATTTTAAATTTTGTTATTATTAAGTTAAATGTATGTTTGTTTGGTTTTAAAGTTATGACACATTTCCTTTCTGACACTGAAACAAAGCTATTAAAATAAATTAATTTACTTTATGTATCAAAAATTGCTCTTCCAGGTTTTGGAACAACCAGGAAATTTTGTTGAGCCTACAATAATTACTGGTCTTTCTCATGATGCTGAAGTTGTTCATCGAGAAACCTTTGCTCCAATTGTATATATATTGAAAACATCAAGTGTTGATGAGGGTATTAGATGGAATAATGAAGTAAAAGAAGGTTTATCTAGCAGCATCTTTACTCAGAATCTTGGAAATGTTTTTAAGGTATAGTTAGTATTTATTTTTTCCTAATCTGTTAATAGTTATAATTTATAACTAAGAATAATTTGAAAAAAAAAATGCAGCCCTTTTCTCCTTTTCTTAAAAATTTTTTTGCAAGATTATTTTTATTTCTGAGATGCTAGCAAAGTTGCATTCTATTCAGATTATTATGCTTTGTTATATTTTAGTGGCTTGGACCCAAAGGATCCGATTGTGGTATTGTGAATGTAAACATTCCAACTAGTGGAGCTGAAATTGGAGGTGCTTTTGGTGGTGAAAAAGTGAGATTTTAATTACTTTTAGTTTATAATTTTTTACTCAAATTATAAATGAACTATTAATTTCAGTGTAAAAGGTTAAATATCATAAAAAATAGGAAAAACCTTTCACTTTATTCTGTTCCCTATATTGCTTCTCTACTTGAATTAAATGTTTTGTTATTATGTTTGAAAAAGTAAACTTATTTGAAAACTTTTTTTCCCTATGAAGTTAACTCATAAATAATGATATGTTAGGATCATGTATGTGCATTAACAATATTAAATACATTGGTAAATATGTATTCCCAAAATTTGTATTTAATCCATCGCAACAAAAGCTTAATTTGTAGCCATATGCCTTATAATTTGATTGGAATGAACATTTTATGAAACGTTTCCTGTCTTGGTTGAATAGTCTGTTGTTTCTGTAATTAAATCACACCCAGGGTATATATTCTGTTGAGTTTTCAAACATATCTTCAATAAGATGTGAACGTTGCTTTGAAAATCTTTTATATCCTTTATGCTTTATTATTTATTCATTTTTTATTTACAGCACACTGGTGGAGGTAGAGAATCTGGTAGCGATTCATGGAAGCAATACATGAGGAGATCAACATGTACAATTAATTACACAAAGGAACTGCCTTTGGCCCAAGGCATTAAGTTTGAATAAATGAAATTTTTATGAGCTTTTTAAAAATATACATAAATTTTGAGGGTATTTCCACTTATACAAAGTTTACAGAATCTTTCTTATATATGAATTCCACATCTATATATTACTGTCAATCACTAACTATTTTTGTTATTTGGCCAGCATTTACAGAGTATTTTTTATTACATTGTTATACTGTTTAAAAATTGAATAGTTATATATAAGCCAATTTGTATGCCATATATTTTTGTACACATTTTAACTAATAAAACTTGTTGCATATTACTTTTCTTGTTTTATTCAGAGCAGTGAAATGCTTACAAATTCATGGAGACAGTACTATATTGTTTTTGTATAAAAAATTTTAGCTTTCAATTGAGATAGAATTCTGATTTGGCTATTTTAACATTTAATGAATTATATTTAACTTTCCAAACATATATTTGTATTTCATCAATGGCTATACAAACAATCGTGTTTCTAATCTATGAAAGCAACTTCTCAATTGTGAACTTCTGTGTATAATAATTTCATGTAAATTAATGTAAAAATAACCTAATTTGTTTCCTAGACTATATTAAAATTCTATATCAAATTGGATATGATTTTCATTTCAACGTTGATAGAAATGAAAATAGTAACCAGTCCATAGAGAATCATGGAAAAGTTTCTTAAAATTTTAATAAAATGTTTCCATAATAAATGGAGTATAAAAGAGTTATGAAACTAAAATAGTGTTTTCAAAATAAACTTATAGTGTAATTATAATAGTTTTTCCCCTTTTTTTTTATTTATAACCTTAAGAAATGTTCATTGTAATGAGTTGTATAGGTTCCTGTATTTGTATGACTTGATTTAAAGAATCACTTTTTATTTTATTCTCTCCATAGCATATATCTCATATATTGTAAGCATAGTGTAAATTATAAGATATAATAGCATTTCTTAGAGCCCCTTTTTTATATCAATCAGTTATTTTATTAGATTATGTGCATGTATTTAAAAAAAACTTTACTGTACATAAGGGAATATTTAAAACAAACCTAGATTTATCTATTGCTCTATTTTAATAATAAATCAATCAATTCCTCTTTTGATAATAAATCAAAATATTGGATTTTGATTTATTTCTTATGAAATTATATTAATATTAAATGAAGGGAAAAAAAAAGATTTTAGCATCATGCATGTTTTTTTATATAAGCAAGATTTTGTGAAAGAATTATAAACAGATTTACTTTTATTAATCAATAATTTATTTGATTACAAGAGTAATTGGGAATATATACTTTCTTATATACTGATGCAAATATACAAAACTATATTATTTATTGTAGTTTTATACTCAATCTATACTAGTGTCCAAAATTTAATATATATTTCTTTTTGGACTTAAAGTTTTGACTGTTTGTCACTTGATTTAAAAATTGTGCATTGTGTAAGGATTGAATTAAAAAAAAATATTTATAATCTTCTTATAAAGGTGTATATAATGAATTTTTCTGTGTTGCAATGCATATTTGTCTTTTTTTTTTTTTTTTTTTTTTTTTTTTTTTCAAAATAGGCAATTAAGTTATCCAGCTTGTGAATAAGAAGAAAAGTTAAGCTCCAGTAATGGAGCAACTCCTTTTGCTCTGTGCTATAAATTCCAAGATGTTGATCATCAAGTCAATCTCAATGAGATTGGGTAGTATCATCTATGAAGATGAAATTTATGGTATCAGTTCAACTCTATAAAGTCGGTGATATCAGAATTTTGTTTATCTTATCAGAATTGTAGCGATTAATGTTTAATTTAGAAAAAGAATGTCATTTGTGCTGAGTATAGATCTTTAGGCTTGCTCTTTTGCTCAATACCTTTAGAGAACTTCTTTCCAACTTTTTTTTAAGAGATGCTAAGAATGAATTCTATGGAAGGACTTTGATTGTGAAGACCTTTGTAGTTATCCTTAGTCAGATACAAATCAAAATGATTTAACATGAGTCAGGAATTTTAATACCAACTGAACCAGGTTTTGAAACTTTCTTAAGATTGCCTCAGAAATTCAGAGGCAGATTCTGATTGCCTCATCTTAACAAGTCGCTTATTGTTATGGCCAATGCTTAGAGCTGAAAGCTTCTGAATTCATATCTCTAATTTATTATTATTATTTATGCTTAGGTGTTTTTTTTTAAGTTTACACAATTTATTTATAAGATTTTATGAAACTATTCATGGTCCTTCATATATAATAAATTTTCCTGCATTTATTTACAGTTTTTAATGATCAGCTTTTAAAAGAAAATGTTCTATTTTGTAGCTTTATAATTATGTTTATTTAAAAAAGGGGGACAATTTAAATGACTCATTTTTAAGCTTTAAATTAGAATTTTATAAATTATGACAAAATATCTTAATTTCTACAGTGTTGCAAGTTAATGATTATTTTATTTATTACAAATTAATTTGTAGCATAAATTATTTTTGTAATTTACCTCATGGGTGAAATGAAAATGAATAATTTTCAAATAATCAGACAAGTATTCAAATTTTCAGTACAGTATTTATTGTGATAAAAGTCCAGATTTATATGAATAAAAATATTTTATTAAATTACAAGAAGAAAATATTCATTCAGATTTATAGGAATAGTAATTTCACTCTAATTTGTTATAAAAAATGACTAGAATTCTTTTTAAAAGAAACTGTTCAAAAAATTTAATTTAACACTCATTTATCTGAAGAAATCAAAGCATCAAAATAATAAAAACTGAAAGAACTAATTATGTAGAGATGTTTTCATGGTTCGAATTTTAAGATGATAACAATAATAATTATTATTATTCTCTTTATAAAAAAACTATACTTCAAAAATGTGGTAATAAAAAAACTACTATATTTAGAATGGACCATTTAAACTTTTATAAGCAAAATATTTAAAAACAATATTCTTTGAAACTAAATTTACTAATATCTGAAATGTTGGTATTTTTAAAGTTTTACTTTATTAAGGTTTTGTATAGACATATTTACAGTTGCTCTATATTTTAACAATGCATCAATGATTACATACTTTGATTTTTTTCAACAGTGATAAATTATATTAATAAAATTCATCTTTTCTTTAAATAATTTTTGTTTCCATATATACTTTTTCTGTACAGCATTATGTACAATTTTTCAGTTAGTAAATATTAAATATATAATTATGTTGGTTGTGTGGTCAAAATTCATAGCATCCACTATCTGGTTGGTCGCAGGCTGGCTCTTGATTCACCTCTGATTGCCTTTTGCACTTGTTCTAAATCTCTAGCCAGTGTGGAAGTGTCACCATCAATTGGATCTGAAAATGATATAATGTATATCATTACATTATACAATGAATGTTATTAAATTAACTGGTTCATTTTAAACTTGATTATTAGAAGATAAATCATGTTGATTATATTACATAGTTCATCCGTGATAATGAAATTGGCAAGAGTTTGAATTCATGGTTCGCAAAATAATAATAATTTCCTGAATTCTCCCCCTTCCCAATGGACATTGTTACTTGTCTCAATATCAGTTAATCTTGGTATTGAAGATTTTGTCTTTGCACTGATTTTAGAATAAGGATTACACCTTTTCTTTTATTATTATTTTTACATATGCCGTATCAAAAAAACTGAGAATTATCCAAAATATTATTTTTTAACTTCCTATCATTAGTTTCATGTTTTTCGAGAATCTTTTCTTATGTTTTTAGTAATTATAAATTTGGTAATTATGTGGAACCATGGACCAAATATAATTGATTATGAAAAGACTTTTTTATTTGTTATTGATAATGCATTACGGCTAAAGTTCATTCTGTTTTTCCCTCTATAAATTAAATGCATGTTTTCAAGAAATAGCTGAAACTGTAGTTACTTTTGTTTGGTGAAATTACATTAGTTGTCTGAGGTAAATATCTTTGAACTTTTTTAAAAAAACATTTCAATAATGTTCGAATATTATTTATATATTACTCTTATTTCTACCCTTACAGCCTACAATTACTGAAGTATCATATTTATTATAAGATTCAGGGCAGGGATACATTTTTTAAAAAAATAATTTTGTATCATCTGCATGAAACAGCTGTTTAGTCAAAAATTCACCTTTTAATTTTGATTTACTTCCTGATTTTCTCCTGTCTCTACTTTTCGGCATGAGCATGGAAAGAAGCGGTGGTAACTTTGATCCTGGTGTGGTTGGGTTTGAATCTGGTGTAGTTCTGTCCTCAAACATCTCTTCTGCGTCGGCGTCAGTAGGGGTGTGCTGTGGAGGTGACTTAGAAGATCTGTTATTATCCACAGGTCTTGGGATTCCACTACCCCAAGAATTTCTTCTTTGTCTTCTTAAGCCCACTGGCTGTTTTTCCTCATTTTCGTCCTGATTTTCTGTTATATCTCCCAAACTAAGGGGGAAAGAAATGCAAAAATTTGTGAATATATTTTATTCCCATTTAATTTCTAAATATAATTTATGTGTATAAAATTCTATAACTCTTTGGATCATAAATTTTTCAAAGATAATGCATGCTTAGTTATGAACATGCTCTTTGAAAACAATGGCGTAGTTACGCTAAATGACATTTCTCCATTAGTTCAAAATGCCGAATATTATTATAATATCGTACAGCATTTAGAATATCGAACAACGACGTAAAGATATACACAGTAATTGTTATCCGTTTCCCCTGTCGTCATATTTAAGTATTGAGAGCATTTTTTCAATCCTCTACTTAGTACTTCTCAAGAACAATGTACGGTGAATTATATTTGCTCCTTTTCCCCATTTCTATTTTATTAGTGGCTGTTGGAAATGTTACTTAAATCATCCAGAAACATTTTAAATGATACATAAAGCACTTTATGTTAGGATTATTTTATATGCGGCAGAGACGTAGCCAGTATGAAACAGTATTGAATATTATTAAAAGGGGGAGGGGGAGGAGTCTCCTAAAGTACTTTCTTTTTAAAAGAGAAAATATTCTTCACCACACCTATAATTTATTTATCTTTTCAATAGAAATATAAGGCCTGGTAATAAAGTCTCGGTTTCATAACCTGAGAGCTACTGGTTCAAGACTCGATTTCACTGAAGAACGGTCGTGTTAGCTAGTCTGTTGCAAATCCATCTAGCCCAAATGTTCCCTTTCTTGTGTGGTGTGGAAGTTAGGAGAGGAAGTGCCAGCTCAGGTGTCGTCTTCATCAATTTATCACGTCTCAGAATTACGTCTGCCTCAAAATAGCCATAGAGCTTCTTTGAATAACGGGACGTTTATGTAAATGAACTTAACTGAATCATTCAGATTGGTAAGGTGAATTAAAGTTTCTTTGACCTTGAGACTGTTAGAGCTGTAATTATTTTTGAAACAGATTGCATTAATTTTAATTGATTCGCTTTTAACAAGTTGTTCCGTCGATAACTGATGATATAAAAGTGCTTTTTTATAGAAAATTTAAAAACACTTCTGTTAACAAGCCGAAAGTAGATTACGTTTTTAAGATGTTTAAAGCAACTCTCCTCGTCCCTATCCTCTTTAATTTTATAAGAACTGGAACTATAATGATACAAGAAAATGAAAATCTTGAGAATATTTCAGTGAAATAGCATACTGCAATTTAAGTTACTTGTTAAATTATTTTTCTCCTAAAGTACTGCAGCTATCGAAAACTCTCTCTCTCTCTCTCTATATATATATATATAATATTCATTCTTAGAACAAATTGTATTATTTTTTTCTACATCTCAATTTAAAACAATATTTCTTTATACATTCTCTGTGAAAAGAAAGCACTATAACTTAACTATCATACTGATACTGGATTTTTTTTTTTTTTTTATAAAAATGATCACGATGTGTAACATGTGGCTACATTATGGCTGTCTACATTTCACCATTTTTGGTATTTTTCTTAAAAAAAACTATGTAATAATATATTCTCTATTGGAGAAATTATTTTTGTTTGAAGGAATATCCTAGTCTCAACTAATATATCGATTTTGCCAGTTTTTATTTCATTTTAAAGCTCTTGACGCCCATATACGTCATCAATGTTCCAATGTACATTTTTTAGCTATGCTGCAAAATAAAATCTTTATATATCCTTCACCACAACAGCTTGATTGAAAAATAAAATTTAAAAAAATAATTTATTTGGCCTCTTGACGATCTCATCCAACCTAGTAGAAATGCTGCATGTTTATGTTAGAAGTATAGTTTAAATAGTTTGTTTCGGTGTGCTGAGGAGTAGCTCGTCAAACTTGATTGACATGACTGAATTATATATAATTAATATTATTTGTATAATAATTAATAACAAAATTAATATTATTAGTATAGTAGACGATCAGCTGATTGTCGTGAGCGATTAATTAAAGTTTTAAATTTGAAAGATATTGATTGGCAATAGGTTTTAAAAATAAAAATTATCTCCTTCGAGGTTACCTTTTCCCCACTTTTCTCTTGGCTGGTGTAAGTTGTTGCTGTTGCCTGTTTAGTAGGTTTCGTCCATTGTTTGTCAAATTATTGTTCAGATTATTCATATATTCAATCTATAAAATAAAAATAGTTGGATGAAACATTAAAAAAATATTAACAACTGTAAGAATTTTTTTGTTCATGAAGAATTCGTCTTTTTATGCTAGAATTGCATGATGTGAAAGGATATTAATAATGTTAAATGATATACGCTTTTATTAATCTTATCAGTTCTTTAAGTACAGTTTGTTTTTCAATCCTAATGCAGAATTACAGTCTATTCCGGTTAATCGGACCACATCGGGACGCGATCATTTTGGTCCTAATAACCGGCTGGTCCGATTACACGAACATGCCCTATGTTACAAGACGAGACGTACTATACGTAACATATTAAAATGTCATTATGACCTTTATTGTGCAGCACACGCGTATGGCGAACATACAAACAAGAACTACTGTTGCTTATGAACTTTATTCATTGAAAAATAAATTTACAAACAAATTCTTCGAAACGATCTACACGATACTCAGCATGCGAAGCACAATAAAAAAAAGTTCTTATCAAATTCAAGTCAACGTTTGAAGAACTTACTACCGAGCTGCCCGTGCTTCGGACTTCCTGCTGTACACAGGCGATTTGGGCCCTCCGGTTTTACTGAGCCTAAGACTCAAAAGTTGACCGGTCGGAGGTGTCCCGCTATCTCTGTACACAGGCGACTTGTGGCTTCTTTTTCATCTTCCCTGCTACGTTCTTTGGTCCGTTTAAACGGAATTTTGGTTCAAATAAGCGAATAATATTAGGTTTATTTACATAGGATTTGTTTCGGTTCTTTAAGATTCGGTCCGAATAAGCGGCTGGTCCGATTATCCGGTGGTCCAATTAACCGGATTCGACTGTACTTTTTTTTTTCATCATTGCTTTCATTTTAATGTCTCATTTTTTATTTTCAATAAATTGTAAATGAAAACAATATATAACAGCAATACAATATATTGGAATGTTGAATAAGTTTTCGCTGTTTTGTGTGTGTGTGTGTGAAAATTAATGCTTTATTTTGAAAAATCAATAAAGAACATGTTACTGAAAGCATTTTTCCTCGCTAGCCACTACTTTTCCCCATCTTTCTGGCATCATTTGAATTTCACGACGGAAAAATGACACGACTTAAGCTAACCAATTTTTAGTCGTTAATGTCGAACCAATTTTTAGCATCTTCATTAGAACGGAAGTGCTACTCAACCAGGCCATATATCATCGACTAGAACAAATATTAGTCGGAAGAGCCTACGTCTGGTGAATACAACGAGTGGGGTAGGACTTCCCACTTAAGCGTTTCCAAGTAGATTTTTACCGGTTTTGCAACTTGTGGCTGAGTGTTGTCATGCTGAAAAATGACCTTGTTGTGTCTGCTCGAAAAGCAGCAGTTTTTCCTTCAATATTCGGCTTAATCGCTCCATTTGTAGTCTGTAGCCATCCCCCATGATGGTTCGATTTGCTTTGAGTAGCTCCTAATAATCTATTGGGTTGGGGAATAAGTTCTTAGCGTTTTTATCAAAGACTTTTTTTTAAAGAAAATCATTAGTAATAACAACCAATTAATCGATTATGTTTTCGCCGTTGATGTTTACATCCTCCTCCCTACCTCTCGACCTATTTGTCGATGCCGTTCCGCCAAAAATCGCCCGGTCTGATTTTTAAGGCACTCGTTTTTGTCGAAGGCAACGCCTGTTATATGGTTCGACAGGGAGCGGAAAAGATGGTAATTCAACGGTGCAAGGTCGGGAGAATACGGTGGAACTTGAAGGACTTTCCATTCGAGCTTTTGGAGTGCGACTTTGACGACTTGTGCAACATGGGGCATGGAGTTGTCGTGAAGGAATATGGTTTGACCTTGTCGATGGGTTCTTTTCGGTCGTATAGTCTCTTTCTTGCGGTGTAGATAGGCTATGTAGAGTTTCTTGGTGACCGTGATATTCCTTTCGAGCATTTCCCAGTACACCATGCCCTCCCAGTTCCACCACACGCAGATCATGGTCTTCTTTAGATGGTGGTCAGGCTTTACCATTTCCGTGCTGTAAACTCTCTTGTGACACCTTCTCTGTATTCATTGCAAATGTCCCGTGCTGCTTAAGCAGCTTTTTCGCCTGGTTGAAAAACGAATAGGTGTCGAAAATGATGATTTTTACCTCCTGGATATCCCATTTCTAAGCTTTAAAAGTAATTAAAAATTAAATTACTCAAAAAGACGATTAGTACAATTTCGTAGAGCAGAAAGAGCTCTATCGAATAAATACTATACAGTTTGTCAAATAAAAAAAAATTCATTGCAAAACAAAGAAAATATAAAAAAGCTACGAACTTATTCCTCAACCTATATATCTAGCTGATTCCATCAAATGCAATGCTATGCAAAAGCTTGAAACCATGGATATTCGGATTTGCGGAAAGTGTTGTTGCATGGTCGGTTTCTACGCTTAGGGTTTTCGCAGTGTATGCATTTTTCATCACCAGTTACGATACGATGCAAAAATCCTTTTTTTCTTTGAGTTAGTTGTTAACACTTGAAAATACACGATCGACGTCTCTCGGCTTCAACTCATAAGGCAACCAATAGCCTTGTTTTTGAGTCATTCCTAATGCTTTCAAATATTTCGAAACATTCAACCTTTAATGATTCTGCTATTTCAGCTAGCGTTTGACATGAGTTTTCATGAATTATTGCTTCCAATTTTCTGTCTTCAAACTTCTTCAGTGCGCCAGTCTTCATTCAAGATAAACATTATTTTTAAAGCGTCTAAACAAATCTCTACAAGTTTTTTTAGACAGAGCGTGGTTGCCGTAAGTCTGGACAAGAATTATGTGACCTTAAAATGCAAATTTTTGTTTCCAGAATAAAGTAGTGCAGTAAAATCTCCCGCAAATACTTTTTTTTCATACAAAATTTGACATATTTAACACAATGAAAAATAATGTTGCTGGCACTTCCGCGAAACAACATACACTGAATTTCAAACTTGCTTATAGTTCTTGTAAAAAGATATGCCACTATTATAAATTAATGCAATCAGTTGCAATAATGTCATCCGTTGTTAAACAGCGAGAACTTATTCTTCTATCCAGTATATAGATATGTTGAAAATATAGAACTATTTTTTGAGTCGAGTAATCTTCTATTCTTTCTAAATGAATGGTAATAGATTATGCTTCAAGATTTCAATAGAGCTGGAATAGTAAAAATTAATTCCAAAAAATGTATCTTTAGATTTTTATTTCGATGAAGAGCTTTATAACTAATATTAAAAAGCCCCAGCATCCATTCTGAATAATACATAATTTCTCGTAAACTTCAAATATAAACAGCAAACTCAAATTACCTATGTTAATGCAACAATATTGTCTGACCTTTTTTATATAAATGAGAAATATTCTTAAAATATATGGGTCAAGTAAAATTTGAAATGCTGAATTGTATATAAAATCTCTATTAAACCTATTTCTGCCAAAGCAATTTAGAAAAAAAAAAAAAAATGTCACTGAACTTGAATTAGCAGTACACTAATTATGCCATCAAATGTTAATACAAGAATTGCAGCAACGTAAGCACTAGATGGAAAGAGGATACCAAGGACAATATTGCTACAGAGGAAAGAGATTCTGAATGGTCGAGTTGGGGATGTACTCAAAATTCAGCGTTCACACGAGATCAACTAGTGCCCTCATCTACTTTAGAAACATCATATGATCCCAATGGGACAATTGCTAACGATTGTCTCAATGGGTCAACTATTTGCCATTGTCCCTTTGCGATCCCATGATCTTCCTGAAGTAGGTGTGATGCTCTATTGCGCACAATAGTTGACTTCGTGTGAACGCCGGTTTAGACTTGGCTAAATGGCATGCAGCTGCTGCGGCTTCATGCACCAGTTTAGTGTGAATGGTTTAGTTTTGTTTGGAATCGATAATGGCAAGATTTTTATTGAAAAACTTTAGTTTCAATCGAAATTTGATCGGTACAA
>JAPMOQ010048968.1:935698-980827 GCA_026543055.1 Argiope trifasciata
TATATATATATATATAATCCTTTTTTAAATTAATTAATTTTTTTGATGTAGAGATAGATTTGTCAAATTATTGCTCATATGTTTTATTATATGAACTATAATTTTTCAAATTTTATTATATTTTCTGTATTTTATTAATTAAACTCACTTCGCCATCAGCGTCTATTATCGATCTCCAAGCTCCGTTATTCCATGTATTTGAATCAATCAAAGAATCAGAAGATCCCAGCACTGCTCTTGACGCAGTTATGCTATCCGGTCTTCTCGTCTGTTTAGCTGACCTGGTCCTAAAACACAAAACTATAATCAATATAATGCATTATAAATTATATTCTGATTCTATGATACAAATTTTTTAATAAGTGATAAAAGATATTGTGAGTGATTAACTTGAAAAAAAAATTTAAGTCATGATTTAAATGCATTACATAAAAGAGAGCAGGATATGTATTTTTTTATTGACCGATGGTGTTTAAAATTCGAGTCATATCTCCTATTCTCACATACAGATCATAAATTTGCTTTTTTTTTTTTTAAACCCTTAGGCTGATCATTTCCAAGGACAAAAATGTAGCAAAATCTTCTCATCCCGCGATTTTCGCGGGCATATGCTATTCTTTCTTTATTTAAGCGCATCCTCTTGTCCCCGTTTAACCAGTGAAATAAATTAAATACAGTATTAGACATTTAGTTTATGTTTTGGCCAACAGATACTGATAGTTGTCCTTTAAATTGCGGGATTTGAAAGCAGCTGTTATACCAATTGCCTAATGCCACCGCTATAGCTTCACTTTTTGCATCTTTTTTTTTTTTCTTAAAGAAATGGCTACTAAAACACGTTCAACGATTGACAGAGAGTATATTCCTGATGTCTTATCCGATTGTGAAAGCGATTTTAGATGTGATAGTGATGTAGATTTTCCGGACTGCTCCTCAAATAGAGATGATTCTGATTCAATGAATTTGCGAAGCATTAGCAGTGGTGCAAAATTGATATGAAGAATAGTCCTCCTCCTACTACTCAAATTTTGCATATTTTACTTCATTATATTAAACAATTAGCCGCCTTTGGCGACCAGCTGGTTCGCCATGAGTAATTCGTTCTAAAATTTTCTATTAAATCACATATTCATTAGCCTTGAAGTAATTCCAGGCATTGATTGGCCAGAAATTAATATTTTCTTTAAGATGATGGACGGAAAATTTTAAAAGAACACATTTTCCAAATAATATTCTTTAATTTTATAAATCAGTCAGTTTTAATTATTGATTTAGAAGACTGATTGATGTAGCAACCTGTATTTAAAATATTAATAAAAATATTTTGTAAAATATGACTCTCAGAGCAAAGTATGAAAAAATCTAAAACTCATTATTCTTCAATGCATTGTTTGACTCAAACTACATAAAATGTAATTATTTACTTCATTTAGATCAAATTAATAGTATTAAACAATATAAATGCCTATCTATACTTATAATAAAGCTCAATGTGTGTGTGTGTTGGTGCTCCACAGGCCAGACCGTTGGATCTACAGCTACCAACTTTGGTACATGTATACTTTGTGGGTCGGGAATGTGCACCTCGGAGCCCTTTTTTCGAATTTTAAACCATGGTTAAAATACTTCTTTAAAAATTCGGTAAAAATAAAACGCTTAAGTTATACATTAAAACACTGATACCATTAGAAAGTTAATTATTTAATCTTTAAATTGATGTAAAAATCATGTTTGTGCGATAATATTTTCGGAAGTTATAGCAGAAAAACGTCGAAATTTCGCTTAAATTTTAATTAATTCAAATTCTAATTAAAAATTCGAAAAAAGGGCTCCGAGGTGCTTATTCCCGACCCCCAAAGTATACATGTACCAAAGTTGGTAGCAGTAGGTCCAACGGTCTGGCCTGTAGAGCGCCAACACACATATTGAGCTTTATTATAAGTATAGATAAATAAAAACTAATTGTAATGAAAGTGAAATTTATTTTTTTAAAAATTTCGTGATAACATCTGAAATTGGTTTTTCTGGCAACTTAGTTTCTCATAATTCAAACCCATATAAAAATATTTTTTAAAAAGAAAAAAAAATGCACTTTTCAATTCTCCAATATATATAGTTTAAAAAAATGCATAATAAATAAGTAAAAAAAAAGTTTAAAAAAACCACAATTTTATGAAGCGATTTTGTTTCACAAATTGAGTAACCTGAGTTCATGCATGATAAACTTTTTGGAATTATTTTAACTGGTTTCTTTATGAATTAATTTTGACGTTTCACCTCAATTTTGCACTCACTTTTCATCTGAATTTTTGAAATATTTTACTTCGACAATACACTCTTGTTCCTAATGAATCTGTGCATTTTATATTATTTTTTTATATATATTAAACATATTTGTTAATAATATCATTGCTCTTAAACAAGATTTATAACTTGAACCGTTAACCTCCACCATAATATATATAGTTATTGAAAACTCTATCCTGTAAAGATAAGATGAAAAATCCAAATTCTATCATTCTATTAGGAAGCAATTCATTTTTTTAAAACAGGCATCAAAACAAATTCTTAAGCATACGCAAAGAAAACACATTTTTAATATTGATTCTAAAACAAAATATCCACTTACAAATTAAGGGATATTGTTTTTAGACTAGTGTTCTTAATATAAATTCCTTAAAATGAGAATTGTTACTTATTGAGGGTAATGTCTGATGCAATCAAACCAATGGAATAAATCACATAAAATTATATTTCGGGGTTAAACGTTCAAATTTTCTTAGCCCTTTTTTCCTCCTTCCTCCAGTAGCTTGAATTAAAATACAAAATTTAATTTCGTATTACCAACAGAAAATTTTGCATGAAATCTATCGACTTACCTTTCTTTCTGAAGTCTTTCGTTTTCTTTATTTACTCGTTCAAGTTCTCTTGTGAGAAGGTCGTTTGTAAATCTCAACTCAGCATTTTCTTCCCTAAATAAATAAACAAAAATTTAATATTCTAATACTTCTGAAATTATTTTATAATTTTTAACAAGTCTTAAGCTATGTTGGAATAACGTAGTTTGTTTCAACTACGGAACAATCGTTCTTTTAGGAAGTATGTCCCATCATTTGTGTTAAAGTAACACGACTCCACAACATTATTGAGCACATGTAAGAATAGATAAGAAATCTTTAGGTTCTAAGTGCAGAACAATCTAGAAATCTAGGTGGATTTCTGTTTTGAAACTTTATTTATCTAGAAATCTAGCTGGAGTTACAAATGATAAAATTTAAATTGAAAATAACCATTTAGTAAAAAAAAAAAAACCAGGAATTCCGTAATCAACTTTCTTTTTTCTGTTTCTAAAAAATATTCGCTTATGATTAATTTAAGAATTTAAGGCACTATATATATATTATTTAAAAAATACTGTATTTAAACGTGATGCTATATTTTGATTTTTACTGTCAACTTGTGAATGAAATTTCATGTCTTTCAAATATTCGTTTTAATAGGATTCAGAAATAGTTAAATAACAAGAATACATTGCATAATTAATTAGTTGTTCAAATTCTTAATAATGTTTATTCTATTTTCATTTGAAAATTTGTCAACCTCCAGACCTAAAGAGAGCTGGATATTCGATCTTTATATATTTAATAAAACATTGAATTTTCTTTTTTAAACAGAAACTAATTACTTGTATAGTCTTCCGGAGAAAGGAAGTTAAACAAAATGAAAAAGGATAAAAATAGGTAATCTTTTTTTTTTTTTTTTTGAAGAATTTTAATTCAACTAATTAAAAAATTATTCTGAATTTTATTTTTATGAAATAATTTCAATTTAACTTAAGAAAAAAATAGACTATACAGCCGCAACATAATGCTGCAATTTCGGAATATAGATTCTTGTTAACACTTTAAATTTGATAACATACTCCGAAATCGTTCCACAACATTTTCGTTAAACTAAACAAAATAATTCCACAAAATTTAATTTTAAAACTTTAATAAAATCATTCCTACAGCTCCATCTAACAGAAAGTGGAACTTCTGAGATACAGAAATGACCACCATGGTTGCTTTAAAAATATTTTCAGAGCTTGTATCACTATCATTAAAGGGATACTATGTAATTACTAGTTACCTTATATTAATGTATACAAGACGGAAAATAAATTAAGAAGAATATGCTATTTTCCTTCTTAAAATGTACAATATATGTTCAAAGATTAAATTAGCCCAGAAAGTTTGCTATGTAAAACATGAATTGATTCCATTATATTTAGAAAATTCGCAAATATATTTTCAGAAATAGAATTTTACCTTAAAGATTCGTTGTCATTCATGTATTGTTGAAGCATAGTCTTTAGTTCATCTGGTTTCATATCTGATAAAAAGAAAATATTTTTTTAAATTATAATTATTAAAATTATGCCAAAATATTCTCTTCTGCAATATATATATTTTATTCTTAACACATCCATAGAAAATCCACATACTTCCACCAAACAGTTTTATAATCTGGTTATTTAGGAATTATTTGATGAAACTGGGAACATTTACATAACCATATTTAAAACAAATTTATTTATTTATCAATTGGTCAGTTGGTATTATTATTTCTCTTCATTTCATACTCTTCTTTGTATTTATTCTTAACAATAAAGCAATACAATCTCGAATTTAATGCATTTAAACTAAAATAATATGTGTTTTCCTTTCTCATTAGTTTTTGTTACAATAATATATGCTCTGAACTTCAGATTATGTTAACTATTCATAACATTAATAAATTACGTCAGAATCAGCAGACTATAAATTACAATATTGCTATTCATTGTTTGGTTAATTTGTGAGTCTGTCAATGCTGCAATATTATATAGTGTGTATCGTAGAAATCATTTTCATCAATTTAGTATTGTAGGACGTGAAGTATATATTTTTTTAAATGTAACAAATTTGAAAATTATTAAAATTCTATAATTTGAAGGCTGATTTATTACTTATTGTTTATAAAAATGATAAAATCTCAATAAAAAGTCTTATACCGTTTAAATTAATGTTTATGTTTTAAAATGGTGTGAAAATAAATTAGGGGCAATATTCTAAGAATTACAAGAACAACAACAAAATTCTTTTACATTTAATTAATTAAATTTTCATTCTATTAAATACAATTCAGGGCAACATTTTAAACGGATAAACGATTAAATATCTTAATTATTAATTAATTAGAATTGAATTTAAAATTTCAAAAAAAGTCTCCGAGGTCCAAATTTCTATTTTATGAAGAATATCTATGCCAGAGTAACTTTAGATTAAGCGATCTGTCCTATATACCACGAACATACGCAGATGCTCCTCTTATTTATTAACTAGCCGCCTTTGGCGACCAGCTGGTTCGCCATGAGTAATTCGTTCTAAAATTTCCAATTAAATCACATATTCATTAGCCTTGAAGTAATTCCGGGCATGTATTGGCCTGAAATAAATATTTTCTTTAAGATGATGGACGGAAAGTTCTAAAAGTACACCTTTTCCTAATAATATTCTTTAATTTTATTAATCAGTCAGTTTGAACCATCGGTTATGCTTCCAAAATATTAAAAAAAATTCGATGATGTTGCTAAAATATTAAATATGTTTTTTTAAAGAAAGCGAGAAAGGGAAAAAAAGTATTAAATTAATGATACAGATATTGCAAACAATAACATAAATATGCCATTAAGTCGGGTTTTCAACGCATATCCTGTCTAAATTCAATTAGGTTTACCGTAAATAAAGAAGATTTATTGAGTTAATGATATAGATATTTCAAAGGATTGTAGAAACCTTTGCTTTGCATTTATTTTTTAAAGAAATTATCACATTTTATATTTATTTTATTTTATCCAGTCACGTGCTGAAAATTGCATTTCTTTAGATTTATTTTGCGATGATAATTTTTTTTTTATTTGAGCTTCCGGCATTCTTTTATTTTATCCAGTCACGTGATAAAAACATGGTTAAAATATTTCTTTAAAAATTCGTTAAAAATAGAAGCTTACGTTATAAATTTAAAACACTGATAGCGTTAGAAAGCTAATTTTTTTATCTTTAAATTGATATAAAAATCATACTTGTGCGATCATATTTTCGGAAGTTATAGCGGAAAAACGTCGAAATTTCGCTTAAATTTTAATTAATTCAAATTCTAATTAAAAATTCGAAAAAAGGGCTCCGAGGTGCACATTCCGGACCTCCAAGGTATATATGTACCAAATTTGGTAGCTGTAGGTCCAACGGTCTGGCCTGTAGAGCGCCAACACACACGCACACACACACACACATTGAGCTTTATTATAAGTATAGATATAGATCATTCATTTACTTTATATAACATAATTTTATTAGTATATTTACTTTTTTTATGTTTTGATACGTCAGATATTGATATTGCTATTCTATAACAATATAACATTGATTGATGTTCTATGACAGTATAAAATATTTTCTTATTCTAACAAATGCGCATTAAAAATAAGCATGCAATTTTTGATAAAGTAAAAAACATTTCTTACCATCTACGAGCACATTTCCACGAACAGCGGCAGCACCTTTGTTGTTCGTCAGCAGTCCATTGTCTAAGTGTAGCTGAAATAGAAGAAACCACCATTCTGAGTGCTTTTTTTTTTTAAAAAAAAAGTTTAGTTTTAATTTAGGGTTTTGACTATATCGAAAAAATGCCCCATCTGCATAATAATATTTATTTTAAAATGTTTGATAAAAATTTTTTTATTGAAAAATTGTAGCATTTGCCCAGTTGTAACAAAATCGAAATCACAATACAAGTATCTTCCAGCAGCAGATGCGGTAAAAAGGCTCTAATAAACAAATTTAAAATGTAACTGAATCGTTTTTATGAAATCCTATTTATTATACGATATAGAATAGCATAGAACAAATTTTTTATCGGCCTTGAACTTCGAAATGAATTTCCAAATTCTTCTTTGGAATGGAATAAAAACACATTTCGGCAGAGTTTAAAGAATCGACAATAGATGGCAAAACAAATCTACTCAAGGGATACTGATGTTAATAAAACATTGTGATAGACATTACAATGTGCGCATCACTAATGTTGAATTCGTGCTTTTGGGACGGTATGCGTACCACTTTTGTTGTTGTAACATGAACAAAGTGTGAATGTGAAATTTTATGTTAAATCTACAAGGACTATGTGAACTATGCAGTATGGCGCGAGGATATTTCTTTGAAGTTGATTATGTCAGTTAAAACGCTTTTTAAGCAACTACGTTTAAAAGTCGATTTTTTGAGAAAATATTAATTTTTCTTTTGATTTAATGTTTGATCAGGTTTCCTCATTTTATTATTTGAATTCTGCCACTTAATCTGTGGGGAAGTGACGATGATTTGTATACCTGCACTTTCATACGTTTACATCTATTACAAATTCAAATTCTTATCTTTGATATACATTTCTTGTCCCCCCAAAAAAGGACGAATTAAAAACCTAATACATAATTTTTGCTCAAACTTAATATAATAGTTTTTCAATATGTTTTTAATTTCTTGATGTGGGAAATGTTATATATTTATGTAAAAATATTTTATAACTGTTTTAATATCTATTAAGAAATATTTTATAGTTGTTTTAATACTTCACAATGCCAAAAAAAGTCGAAAATTTCTTGTTATTTATTAATAGAACCAAAATATTTAAAGAATGGATAAAAATACAACTTATTTTTTAGGTCAAGCCTTAGGTAATATTGTATTTTTTAAGCTCATTGTAAAATAAACCTCTTCGCTGGAAGATGTTTGCTTTATATCTCTTTTTTGCAAAAAAGACAATTCTTTCAATTCTTAAAAAAATGCCACTTTATTGGTATATTTCGGTCTCGTAGATATTCCTTCAATTATGTTTTTTTTAAATCAAAACTATATTTTGAAGCATTTTTCAAAAGAATCATCAACGAAAATAGTCGTATACCTTAACAATACAATTAATCTCAAATCAATGATAACAATGTTTTAACACCACATTGCTTTGAGATAAGATTTCAGCTAAGGGATTAAAGGATAGAAATTTTGAATTAAGTTGATGAACCTACAAATATCTCGAAGCATACTAAATTTGCCTCCGAATATTAAACATAGTGTAATTTAGAGTAAATGTAATGCTGGTTTATTCAGAGTCATCCCCGATATAAGAAACGGGATTATGAACAATTACGAATTCCCAACCAAAATACAATTTAGCAGCGTTTGAAAACAGGACGTAAATATATCTTAAGCCAAGCCATAGACATTATAAAATTATTTATTGTATGTAGAATAAACTACTAAAAGAAATGAATCAATAATTTTAAATTATTAGGTTGACTTCGGTCAGAAAAAAAAAGAAATGCCTTCTAAAAGCATTGCAAAAGTTATCTTCTAAACGAAAAGCATTACGAGTGTAATTTAAAAAAGAGCTCTTAATACAAAGTAAATTTTAAAAACTCGACTAATCACTCAGACAATTTTTAAAATCATTTTCAAAGAAAATTCGAAGTAATTTTTTAATAAAATGTCAATGATGTTTTTAATTATGTATTTTAATTACATCGTTTATTCTTCACTTATGATAATCAAAGACCAAAAGTATCGAAAAAAGTACTAGATGAGCTCTTATAAAATTTTGAATCGTTTTTTACTTCGTACAAAGGAATGGAATTTAATATTACCTCTATAGAGCTCTCATTCGGCTTATTTTATATTTCGTGAGATGTAAATAGGAGGTTTTAAAATTATATATTTATTTACAGTAAAACGTGTGGCATGTTAAGTCGACAAAATCTTTCAGCCTTTTTTTTCTATTTTGTATGGTTTTTTTTTTTGCTTGAGATGTGTTTTAATACTGATAAATACAATACAAACATATCAAAATTCTATATATCATTGGAAAATAATAATATACCAATTTTTTATTAATTATAAATAAGAATTTGCTTAACATTTTACCTGTTGCCTTAAAAAGCTGTTTTCCATGCGAAGAACACGAACTTCCCTTTTCAGACTAATTATTAACTGTTCCCTTGGATCCTGAAAATGAACAAGTATGAACGAAATTATTGATAAGAGGATGATGAAACAATTTACTGTGTTTTAAATTATGCATTTTTCCAGAAATGCAAAACAGTGGTTTACATTGGTATATGATTCTTTCTTAATGTGTTTTTCATTTTGTATAAAAATAAATCAACTTTTATAAAACCATAATTTTGTTTTTTAATCCATCCGGTATGTAAGTCATACTTTAATCTATACTTATAATAAAGCTCAATGTGTGTGTGTGTGTATTGGCGCTCTACAGGCCATACCTCTACCAAATTGGGTACATGTATACCTTGGAGGTTGGGAATGTGCATCTCTGAGCAGTTTCTTCGAATTTTTAATTAGAATTTAAATTGATTAAAAATTAAGCGAAATTTCGATGTTTTTCCAATATAACTTCCGAAAATATTATCGCATAAAAATGATTTTTACATCAAATTAAAGACGAAAAAATTAGCTTTATAATAGTATCTGAGTTTTAACATGCTTCTATTTTTTACAAATTTTTAAAGAAATATTTTACCTATATTTTTCTACAATATATTTGGACAAAATAAAATTTAAGCTGCACGAGCGCATTGCGGGTGAAAAGGAAAAAATGATCTTTTATCAATATGTTGCCATCATATTGACAAAAACTCAAATAAATAAATAATTATTGCAAATTATGCCTAAAAATGTAATTTTCAGCTCGTGTCTGCTTTAGATGAAATAAATATGAAATTTGTTTTTTTTCTAAAAAGAAAATGTAAAGAAATTTTTGTGACTTTTACAATATTATTAATTAAATAAATCAGCTTTATTTAAGACAAACATGGTTTAATATATATATTATTAACTACATCGTATGTAACATGAGTCTATAAATATTTTTAAAAATGAAGAATGTTTAGCTTTTAAATAAAAGTCGATAAACTTTAATCGACCCAGTCTCTAAAAGTGACTGATTTATGAATATTTGAAGATCACTATTCAACAGAAACGGGTTATTTTAAACCACTTCATCCATCATTCCAAAGATGTTACCCCAATCAACGTCCAGGATTTCTCAAGACTGATTAGCCAAAGAATGAAAATGTTAAATGTTCCAAACATTTCTATTCAAAACTTCATAATTCGATCAAATTTGATAGCAGAAGATAGAAATCTTCATTCACTTTGTCACGAAGCATCAAGAATATTTTGTAGAATATGATTCCTTATAACTTAAAGATGTATAAAATTTAGACAATATTTTTTTGTAATTATGTTTATAGACCAAAATAATTATTTGCATCATTTAAATCCTTTCGAAAGTGAAAATAAAACCTTATTTTATGATGAACCTAAGTAATTTTTGTTGAATAATTCTTGAAATATTACATAAATTATTGTAATTATTCAGTAGTACACATAACGATTCTCTTTTACTTATATTTAAAAAATGTTTAATTTCTTTTCAAAAAGTTTTAAATATAAATTTGCAGTTTAATCATTTACACTTTAATTTAAAAATGAAATTTTGTGAGAACTGACAGAAAATTAGAGAGACATATACTAAATACATTGCGGTCTTAAGGTCTTTATAATGCATGAGTGAATTATATGACTCATAATTTGAATCTTAAAAATATTTTGATGAAATAGCTATTAAAAGACAAGTTACATAAAGTATTTAATTGACAAAGGCAAAATATTTAATGAATGGATACTTTTTAAATAAATATTGAATTCGAATTCAATGAATATTTTTTATTTATCAACATAAATTATTTAAAGCCAATGATGTTACATAAAATATTTAACTGATAATTTTAAACAGCAGTAAGATTGGTGAACCAATGGTGGTTGCCAAAAGCGGATAGTTAATAATAAATTTTAAGTGAAAATTTTGAGTCGAGATAATCTTCCCGATTAATTTTTGTTGAAAACTGTATATTTGTAAATGTTTCCACCCCCTCTATAGTATTTTGAATCTGTTTAAAAATCATGGTTGTAAATGAAGGATAGGAATTACAACGCTTCCTGTTAAAAAAAAAAACTGATTCCAAGCTGATTATGTTGAGTGGATGAAATTTAATACCTTACCATTCGAACCATTGGCTTAGTTTTTATTCTCTTTGCTCTAGATGCATATCGGAGGGTGTTGAGTGTTTCTGCAATATTGACTCGACTTGGTGAGACACAAGCAATCTGAACAACAACAAAAAAATAATATCACACAGGGATTGGTTAATCATACAGAGATTAATTGCAGTGAAATTCTACCACATAATTTAATCTTAAATTATAATTATCTAATAACACACCATTAAAGCCAGACCACTGCCTCCTAAACTGTCAGCCAGTAGCTTTGTAAGTGTGCTGTCTCTGTACGGAATATGACTACTTCGCTTTCTGGGATCAGCGAGAGCTGAGATGCAATTTCCTGTATCAAACAAAATATAAAAGTTTTATATTAATAAATTTCAGATTATATGCAGAATTAATGTTTTTATAACTAAACTATTGAAACTAAATTTACTAGGAGTATAATACGTATTGAAATTCAAGTTTCGGGTAGTTAAGAAAATTATCTTATTTAAAAAAATTAATCAGGATGATTATTTTAGAATCACAAAATAAAACTACTTTTATGTAATCTGAAATATATATTTTTCCACTAATACTGCCTAAAGTGTAATAATTTTTTTCCTTTATAGAAAAAATATAGGAAATCTGTTATTCTGTTAATAATATCTCAAATAAGTTTATCACAGATTAATTAAAGTACGTTGTAATAGAAAATCTCAAACTCTTTGGTAGAAAGCTTAAGAAATTATGTATAATATTCTAGATACATTTTAGGTGTAATTATATTATAAGAATTGTTTTTCGTTGCAATAGGATCTTCTTTACTCACAATATTCAGAAACATTCAAATTAAAATTAAAACTAAAACTTAAACTAATTTTAAAAAATCAATTTGAAAAAATAGTGATCCAATTCCAAATACAGAATTTCAAGAATACCGAAGGGAAATATTAGCAATTACTTTCAATTTAGTCCACTTAGAAAAAATATAATGCAACAACATAAGCATAAAAATTGCTGACTTTAGCTCATTGACATTCACTATACAGCATAAGGAAAATGTAAATAAAATGTGAAAAATATGATCCCATAATTGATTTTCCTTTATGTATAGATTCATTCCCACTTCCATAAATTAAAAAAATTAAATATCATATCAATTGAAACATAAAAATGAACTATCTGAATTGCTAGGCGTCAAACAGAATTGAAATTTTTTTATTTGAATGTAACTCAGATAAAAAGAATGACAATACTTATGAACTGCAACTAGCATTAACGACGGCAACAGCAAATATCTCCATTTATTCACTCAGATTTTTTATGTGAAACATTTACTACTTTCCGCAAAAATTATTATTTTTAACACCTATCTTTAATGTAAGATTATAATTTAGGAAACTCTTATAACAAAGAAAGGGATGCATACAAGGTAAATACCACAAATACGATTATCAGATAATAATTTTTTAATATTGATATCTTAAAATTCATCGCTACTTTTCTAATATCCGTCTTTGATATATGATTATATTTTCAGGAATTGTTATGTCCCAAGAAAATATTATTTCACAGGGTGCTTAGGCTTTTTCGTTTATTAAACTGTTTGAAAGCTTAAATTATAAACATTTTGTTTCTTCCTTTTCATCTCTTGACATTATATTCTATGTTAAAAAAATAATTCTTTGTGTGTAAAAATTCTTTTTTATTGTGTGTATATATATATATATATATATATATATACACTGAAGTGACAAAAGTCATGGGATGACTGTTAATATCGTGTCGGTCCTCCTTTTGCCCAGTGAAGTGCAAAAACTCGACGTGTCATGGAGTCCACAAGTCGTTGGAAGTCCTCTGCAGGAATATTGAGCCATGCTGTCTGTGTAGACGTCCATAATTGTGAAAGTGTGGATGGTGTAGGAGTTTGGGCACGAACGGACCTTTCGATGATGTCCCATAAATGCTCGATGGGATTCATATCGGGTGATCTAGATGGCCAGATCATGCGCTGGAATTGTCTTCAAAAATCGCGAACAGTTCTGGCCCGGTGACATGGCGCATTGTCATCCATAAAAATCCCATCGTTGTGTGGGTACATGAAGTCCATGAATGGCTGCAAGTGATCTGCAAGCAGCTGAACATAACCATTTCCAGTCAATGATCGGTTCAGTTGCACCAGAGGACCAAGTCCATGCCATGTAAAAACAGCCCACACCATTATGCAGCCACCACCAGCTTGAACAGTGCCTTGCTGACAGTTTGGGTCCATGGCTTCGTGGGGTCTGCGCCACACTCGAACTCTACCATCAGCTCGTAACAACTGAAATCGGGACTCATCTGACCACACCACGGTTTTCCACTGGTCTAGGGACCAGTCGATATGCTCACGAGCCCAGGAGATTCGCTGCAGGCGATGTCGTGCTGTCAGTAAAGGCACTCGAGTCGGTCTTCTGCTGTTAAAGCCCAAGGAAGACAAATTTCGCCGCACAGTCCTATCGGACACGTCCCTCGTACGTCCCGCATTGATTCCTGCAGTTATTTGACGAAGTGTTACGTGTCTATTAACATTAACCATTCTACACAGACGTCGGCGGTCTCGGTCGTTAAGTGCAGATGGTCGCCCACTGCGCTGTCCATGATGGGATGTGATGCCTGAAATTTCATACTCTCGGCACACTCTTGATACTGTGGATCTCGGAATGTTGAATTCACTAACGATATCCGCAATGGATTGACCCATGCGTCTAGCTCCAATTAACATTTCTCGTTCAAAGTTTGTTAATTCTCGTTGTGCCGCCATAAATCACGAAAAACCTGTTCACATGAATAACTTGAACACAAATGAAAGCTCTGGAAAACGAGCTGTGCATTTATACTTATTCGCTGCGATACTACTGCCATCTGTATATTTGCATATGGCTATCCCATGACTTTTGTCACTTCAGTGTATATATATATATATGTATGTATGTATATATATATATTATCATTTCATAATTCAATAGCTGCATATTTTCTTGATTAATTTAGTTGCTTGAGAATGTTATATTTAAGATTAATTCAAATGACTCTATATCTAAATAAAAAATATGGGGTGCACGTAGTGTTTAACATGAATGTGTTCTCATATAATATAAATAACGTAATACGAACTTCGATAATAATCTCGTTACAATTAGCATGCTTTCCTTGAGGTGACATTTGTTTCTATGAATTAATTCTATTGTATATTCGCTTTCTTTATACGATACGTTTCATAACAATTTTACACAAAGTACAGTAAGTACAAACTTTTTCCTTATTAGTAACTTAGCGCTAATTGATTGATAACCGAACAATCTTTCTGGTAAATTTGCTCGTATCTTTCAACAAAAAAAGAAAGAAAGAAAAGAAAAGAAATGAAAAGGATGAAAGATAGAAAAAAAAATAAAGAAATGGAAAGAAAAATGTGTGATAAAACACTATTAGCCTTATAGAGTAAACTGCAACATTTTAGTTTTGTTTTAACCGCAACCATCTCAATTCGATATCAGTTTTCCTATGATGAAATTTTTTGCAATGGAAACTTGGGGTAACGAGAAACAAACGATTTCTTTCCTTCACCATTTTCTTTTCTGTTAGTTTATTGATATTTTAGTTAGTAAAGTAGTTGGCGTATCTATAGCAACATGAATTGTAGATTTTTAGCTTATGTGCATTCAAAGATACAAAGCAGAAATAGAAATGTTCTTCGTACTTATTTGATATACGAGCTACTAAGAAAATGAAGTTATATTTGGCGACATTTTTAAAAATGTAATGCACGCAAGTTTATAAAAATGTCATCTTCATAAACATAGAATAGATTTACATAGACTGATACACGAGCTGCTAAAAAATGAGGTTATATTTGATATACGAGCATTTTTAACATTAAACCTTGTATGCCTTAACAAAAGAAAATAATGCAGGCAATAAGCTTATACAATTGATATTTTCGTAAGTATAGCATATTATATACATATATAGTAACATTCCCCTTTCCCATTCCTGATAATTGGCATTTACAGCCAGTTGTGTCGCAACCTCAATTGTTAAACGCCTCCAGATTGTCAGACGGGGTATCTTCTTCACTAAGTGGTCATAATATCTTTAGATGCTCAACTAAAGAAATACAAGTGGGTTTTCATCGTTTTCGAGAACCTTTCAAAAGGAAGGAGTGTCACACCATCTGGATGCTAAATTTTTCCTATTGTGAAGGGGCTATAATTAACACGTGTTCCAGAATGGTCAGTTACGTGGACGCATCATTAACTGATTCCCACGACCCACAAGTGACCACTAAGAGGGTCATTTTTTTGAACAACTGTTGGGCGATAGAGAACTCAAGTGCACCAATGTGAAATGAGAGGCGGAGATTGGACGGAAATTAAATGTGGGTGTTTTTTTTTTAAAGGGGGGGGGAGAGAAACTTCTTGGGTTTCGGATTCCTGAATTATGCTCCACGTGTTGAAGTTCGATGGATTCCTAGATCTACTTCTGTATTAGCCGTGTTAACTAACAGCCTGTTAGTTTCTTGTGGTGTTATTTCTCCGAACTGATGAAGAAATTATTTCACGATAAACCTTTAACCTTCGACTCTTGTATAAATTCCATCTACTTCCAAATAATGTAAGTATCAAATATTTTAACCTAGATTATAAAAAGTTTTTCTTATGTACGTATATGGCTGTATCCATGTACATATATTCTCTGAAATTCCCCTCTCTTTTTTCATTGATTAGGATAAAAACTTAACAATATTATATATATATATATATGTGTGTGTGTGTGTGTGTGTGTGTGTGTGTGTGTGTGTGTGTGTGTGTGTGTGTGTTCGTGTGTGTGAAGATATTTTAACATTTAATTAAAATTAAAATTAATTTTTAAAGTTTTAACTTAATTAGACCTTAGCAAAATCATTCTAAAATACTCTCTCATTTCCTTATCCGATTCCACATTATCTACTTAATTTATTCAGGAAATGCTTTGTAAAGTTCTTTAGTTAGCGATTCCCACACTCAGAGTGATTGATAAAAGTTACTGACCTAAACAAATAGTTAAAGTTTAATAGTTAGCACTTATAAAGAGATCCCTGTGTGTTCCCCTGCTTTGAAAGTCACATTTTCAGAAATCCCCATGTGAAATTTAATAATCTATAAGAACTGTAAACAAGATTTTCCCTATCAAATAAGCCATGTAACAGGAGGGAAAATTAATTTCTGCCCCTTTACGTCACGTCACTTCTGCTTGGCTGCGCTGCTTGCAAGTAGACCTGCCTTTCTCCGGAGATGGAATAAAGCGAACTTAAAAAGGAATATATATATATATGAAAGGGTCATTTTAATAGTTATTTTACTCATTAATTTGTTATAACTTCTTATTATCTCTATTGCCGAATAAAACTTGGATTGTCATAAAATAAAGAAGCCAGTGAGTGTGATTTCACACCCCAATAAGGGTTAATAATATCTCTGCCCACTCCATTTAAAGCTTTCGATATTAGGGTAAACCTTGAAATTCCGAAATGTTCAGATTTTAATTTTCAGAGTCCTACTCTAAAAGTCTAGTAAAGGCTCTTTGTTTCTTAATATAATGAAGAAAACAGAATAGGTAATTTCAGTATCGTCTGTGAGAACAAACACAAAACAAAATTTTAACAAAATTCGACTCACAGTTACAAACATAGTAAACAAAAATAAGTTATCAAATTTCATGCATGTAAGTCGTTCCTTTTTCGGTTTGTCATGTTTTTGTTTATTAGAGTGTACAGAGAGATATAACGCTCAATCCTTTAACAAATATCATTCAAAATTTGACACAAGATTATACTTAAGATGCTAAAACTGTGTCTGAAATGTCATTTATCAAAGTCATTATTTTTTTTAATTATCTCACTTAACTTTATTTGAAGCATTTTTCCTGCCGGATTTCTTTCATCTCGCATACGGTATATTGAAAAAAAATATATTTAATTAATTCGAATTTATTAGAATTGTAATTAAAAAATTTTGTGTTAATCTAATAATTTGAATTCGAGATTTTGATGCATCATCATGTTTTAATTCTCTTGAAATGGTGCAAGCAATTTCTAAGATAAAATCAATCTCAAGATACAATCTCAACTATATCTCAGGTACAAACAGGAATACAATACTCAAAAACAAAACCAGCTAAATAGATAAAATTTTGTGTGTGGTATCTATATCTAAACCAATAGATTTTTTCCCGATTCTATACAAAATTTGCTGGGAGAAAATTTGCTTTTTCCTCCTTAACTTTTATTTGAACTCAGTAACTCAAGACCGCCACTTAATGAATAAATTTTGACTTACAGTTTTTATCTTTAAAACTGTAGACCTGGATCGAATTTTGGATTAAATTAATGATGAGATTTATTTTCAGGTAATGTATAATAATAACAATAACAATTATTACTTTTTATTGTTGGTGTTTATGCGCGTAATTTTAAACAAATTAAACTTGTAACATAAACAAAATTTGGTGTATTGTCTTCATATCAAAATAGTAATATTTATGAAAACTCACATTATTTCACAATACTACGAAGCTAAATTCGTATAAAATTCTCGTATTATGTGCACATAAAGAAAAGATAAAGGGAAAGGTTTTCTTAGTTTTCAAATTAAGCATGATACATTGACTTATGCTCTGTAAAGACAAGAAGAAAATTATTCCATCTAGTCGCGTTAATTCTCCGTAAACGATATTTCGGTTCTGACTGTCATTGATTAACTAACGAAAGTTGTGGTAGAAAATCTAAAGTAAGCTGGCAGAATGTTTAAGAAATAAAAAAATGCATTATTTGTTGCAATTACAGAATAAAATTATAAGTTTTGTTTCCTTGCAGGGGGATTGTCTCTGTCCGTATTGTTTATGAAGGCTCAATTCCAAAATCATTACTAAAATCGGTTTGAAGAAATACAAAAACAAAAAAAATTCAGTGCTAACCACAAAGCATAATTAACGCTGAAAGAAAATATAAACAATAATCTAAAATTGCAGTGAGAGTTAGCACAAATATTAAAAACTGCAGACCTCAGCATATTAACTTTTACTGTAAACTAGCCTACAAATAATGTAAATAAAAATGTGAAGTTTGGGATCACATAATTCATTTTTTTCATGATTAAATTTATCCTCAACGATAAATTAACATTTAAAAACCTTGTTGAAATGTTTGTTGATAAGATAGAATTGGGATTTGCCCATCCAATAATGACGCAGATCAAAAGGGCAGATATATTTTAAACTCCTCTTCGAATTACAGATTTTGATAGAAAATTATATTAAAAATGCTACTATACATTACCTAACACTAAGAGCGATTTGTTAATGTTGTTGGCTTCTTTAAGGGTTTCTCCTCGGCTGTTAGTCTTCTTCGTCTTCTCTGATCCAGCCAAATCCACTAAAAACAGTTTACCGTACCGTCTTATATAATGGGTGGGATCTTCTGAATCTCGAACTTCAGATGTCAAGGTTAGGATGAGAATTGTGTGGCTACGTGATGAATGCTCGTTCATGTTGTGGGCTCGCACTTGGCGATTCTTGCGACCTGAAAATGAAATTTCAAAATTGAGCCCAAGCAGGAATATCTGTGTTGGGATGGTTAATACATTTAAAAAAATGCATTGCTTAATAAATCTTTTTTAAGAGTAACTTTTCTTTTATTCTTGTGAATGAGATGCTCATTATCATTTAAAATTTCTTAGTACTTTATGTCGTTAATCGAGATTTGAATGAATTTTAAATGGATTTTGAATCATGAAATATTAATGATATTAAAACAAATACACTAAATTCGATGACTGAAACATTTATTACACCAAACAGATGACTCAAACATTTACTATACCAAACAATTTATGTTAATATTTCATTGGTGCTCGGATAAGTTATGTGAAAATAACACAGATCCGAAGCATTATTTTACTCTTTATTATAGCACAAATACAAAACAAAATGTTGTCTTTGATTTCAATAAACAAACTTACTCGAACTCACTGCAACACAAAAGAAATTGATGGCAGTTGATGAAGGAAATTGATGGCAAATCTAGGAGAATAATTTTACGACAAAAACACTTATTCAAATCCTGTGTCCCGTTCTCAACTCTTTGAATATGCGTCTCTCTATTAATTCGGGCGCATATTCGATATAAGTTAAGCAATAATATATTAAAGTTAAAGTAAGTAATAATGTATCAAGTTAAGTAAGAATTCAGTCTAAGTAAGTGCCGGCAACCTGGCATACGGGTAGTGTGTTAACCTGGTATACAGCACCGTGCGGGTGCTGCTAGTTTTTGGATTAAAAACAAATGAAACATTTTTTTTCTCTTGCCAACTTGAGAACATTTGATAAAGACGCGTCATCACAGAAATGAAAAAGAGAGAAATTATGATTATTATTCCAGATCGAAGTATATGCAAAACATTTGAGACCTTCGTCCAAGACTCCTTCCAAGTCTCCCGCGTCTTCACATTCAACGCTAAAAAGATTTTCTGCATAGAATCCTTTTTCTTTGGACCACCGGACAGCTAGAGGTTTTGTGGATGGATTTAGTAAATCTAAGACCTGAAATAAAAAGGAAGAAAAATTTCAGTTCGTACAATACAAATAAAAAAAGGTGTATAAAAAACAATAATGATCGAGATTTTTTAAAAAGTGACGATGTTTATAAGGAACAATATCTATTCATTACTTGATACAGCATTCGAATTATTCTGCAGGTTCAATAATTACTTTTTTGTGCAGTAAGTATTCGCTAACAAAAGTTTGTTGAATTTATAATTATAGCATCAAACTAAAATTCAAACACAATTTTAATATTTTACCACAATATATTCAACGCATATTTTTATATTGTACCAAATTATTTCTTCACGTTTTAAAATTCCGAAATTTACATTTGCAATAATATTAAATTTGTTTCCGATACATTTTTCGACATACTTTAATAACTCTTATATCCAAAATTAAAATGGAAAGGCACAAGTATTCGCGAACCGAGTTAATTACATTAAATTCCTTGGAGAAAATCTTTTATAAAATTATCTCTCTGAGCAATTTGTTCCAAATGTTCTTCAAACGTAAATTAAACTCCCAACTTAAATGATGGCAAAATCAATTTTCAATTTTGAAGGCTAAATTTTATTTTGGAAATCGGTGTTGACAAACAAGAGTTAATTCCATTGAATTTCTTTGAGAAGTCTTTTATAAGCAATTCGTTGCTAAATGGCATATTATTGAATAATCTCTGATAAGAGCCTAGGCAGAGAATAAAAAATAATTCGGATCTTTTTTCTCAAATGTAACATAAACACCCATATTCCTTTGGTATGGAAATTAGATCCTACTTCAGAAAAAAATATTAGCTATTAAAAATTATAAATATTTTTATGCAAAATAAGGAATAAAAAATTATATTTATTTAACATGTTATGTACTTTTATTTTAATCTAATTATGTATTTTTAAAAGTGGATATGTTCTAGTGTTCAATTTACCAATTTTTAAAACAAAAACTCTTTTACCTGTTCTTTGTAAATTTCCATGTAAGAAGCTTGTACTATGTATTCTATGTCTTTCCTCTGCTTTATCTGGTTAAAAAGGTAAGCAAAAGCCATGTGCACGACACCAGGGGATGGTCTTACACCTGGCCGGAGTAGATCATCGCTCTAAAAGATAAAATTTAATCAATTTAAACCCTCATAAAAAAATCTTTTACTTTAAAGGGTGAGAAAAACAGTAAAAACTTTAATAGGTTCTATAAATATTATTAACAAAAAAGACTGCTTGTGGACTATTTAAGACCAAATAGATATATTTTTAAGCTATATGCCATAGTCACAAAACATCGAATCAAAGAAATACTTTAAATGATGTATATAGCTATATTTTATGTTATTTCAATCGATAATGTGCCAATGAAACACTTTACTGTCTTCGATTCTCGTAGTCATGTTTAGAAAAATATCCTTCATACGGCAACATTTTAAACAAAAAGAACTTCTAGTCTTCTGCAATCAAATGTAACCAACTCATGAAATTTCAAATTTCATTACTTTTGATCAATGAACAACTCTCATGAAATCATTTGTTAATCTGACTTAAAGCGGCTATTGAAATGGTTTAAAATCATCAAAAATAGAGATATCCTTAATTTATTCTAAAATATATCAGAAAATAAATAAGTTAAATTATGCTATAATTGTTATCAGGATTCCCTTTTACTTGTATATTGTAATTAAGAATTCTTCTGATGTTCACAATTAGACTTTGCCTTCTATATTTTTATTGAAAAATATAGTTTTAAAATACTGATAAAATTTACATCTGAAAATTCTTATATATTTTTAAATTATTTTTCCACTTTTTAAACACAAACTTACCTGTGGACCAGTTAATGTGTAAGTTTTACCAGCTCCAGTCTGACCGTAAGCCAAAACCGTGCACGCAAACCTGCAAATAAAATAAAGGTTTAACACAACGCATATTTGGCAGATTTTTTTTAAAAAAACAGACAGGGATTAGACAATGAAAAGCAAATAAAAGTAAAGTAAGCGTAAATATCGAATTAAAACTATTTTATGCGTATCCCTCTATATATTAGGAGGAGCCTTTTCAAAAAAATAAAAAATGATTACATATTTATCACAGTGAAGAAGATAAAGGCATTACTTATTTTAAAAGAAAAATAATCTCTTATAGGGAAATAATTTAATTCTTTATTCGAAAATCATGACTTTTTAATTTAAAAAATTTCCGAAATAACTTTCCTATGTCATAATTTTTTTCTTTTTAAAAAAATTAAAAAAGCTTTTATAAATCAATCTTATACTATAATACGAGGAATGGTTGCCAAGTCGAAAATCGCCCCAGAATTAATAAACTCCGGTAAACTTGGGGGTCTGGGGTTTTTGGCCACGAGGAATCGATTGGCGCCGGTTTTGAAGCGCTACGGTCGAGCAGTTCGGAGTTACAGATAGGATATTTTCAAACTTTATTAGTTCGCCATAATGGCTACTTAAATTTTCAAGCGGTAACGTGCTGCCATCTATAGCCAATATGGCGAACTAATAAAGTTTTAAGTTTATACTGTTATAGGTTTATAATATGTTTCTTTTGTATGTATATATGTTTGGTTTTTCTAAATAAATTTGTCAAAAATATTGAACTTCAACACACTTCAATCTTTACCTTTACTTTACCTTTGTATAGAATAGTTCCCTTTCCAAACTCTAACTTTGTTTAGAATAGTTTACAATGGTGCACTTTAACCGGTTATCTTTTCACCAATGGTTTCACAAATTTTCTTATGGCATGTATTGTTTTGATAAATCACAATTGAAAATTTAAATCTTCGAGTTAGCTTCGATACCTGTTTTCTCCGAGCGGAGCTCAGTCACCCTCTGGTGTTTATAACAATGAAAAATTCGGTAATTTATTTCGATTTACTTTTCAGCTCAATAAGAAGCACACATTTAAAAAATGAAATATGTTGTATAAAGCAAAAATTAATACCCATCTAAGGCCATATCTATGAGTCTTTTTATTCCACAATGGTCAAATACTTCTTCCTGTGTTGCTTCAGGTTCGAAAACCACGTGAAAAGTAAACACACGTGGCTGTCCCACTGAATGGTCATCCAACTATAAAGAAAGAAGGTCAAAATGGGAAATTATTTCATTTAAATAACATTTTCCGAGTTTGTAACAATCATAAAAACAATTAATCCTTCAGTATGCAAGGTATCTACAAAATAAACTGAAATATTTGGAACTAAATTGTGAGAAATTTATTCAAGTAAATGTAATTTTATGATATATGTATTATTCCGATCATATCAGTTCGGTTTACATACAAAAAAATGAATTTCCATTTTCGCTATCAAATACAATATGATTCATTTTTTGGGCCAATCCAAAATATCAAAAAATTCATATATATCCCAATGTATTAAATCTTATTTTGGTATCATTTTTACAAGTGTTTCATGAATTGAATGCACAAGCATGAAAAAAAAATGGAATTTATGTTCTACCATAGAATAAAATATATGTTCTATCATAGAAGGAAATAATTCAACCATGATTCGTATTTGCAGTGCTATGCGATTCTTTAAAATGGATAGACTATCAATATACTTTTGCTAACCCTAATTTTCAAATGACCTCACTACACAATATTGCTAACCGTGAGATCTGAGAATGAAGAAGTCAGTTGCAAAAAAATCACGGCCAGTTATCCATTCGATTGTAAAATGGTGCCATATGAATGGCTGAATGCAAGATTCACATAAGGAATTACTTATATTGAATAAACACGGCAAACATTAAAAGCATCAGCTTTTGACTTTTTAAAATAAAAACGGAATAAATTCATTGAATCATGATGCTAAAATAAAATAAGAATCAAAGGGAATTGTTAATTCTGTAATCCTTTCATAAAATTGGATGGGGCAATCTTACATAACATTCTTTAGCAGTTAAAGACAAACATATGAAAACAAAAGTTTCCTGGTTTAACGTAAACAAATTTTCCATGCTTAAAATAATGAGTAGAAAAAATTTGGTATCATTTGACTGTGCAGATTGTTTGGAATAGAGGTCAAATACTATACTTTATTTTAAGATAATCATTTATTTAATAAATCACAATGATAAACTTTATTTTTGAAAAAATGCTATCATTAATTAATTTTATAAATAGTACTTAAAATAATTTTTAGAGAAGGACGATCTGAACTTTTTTTCTTTCTACTAAAACAAATCTTCAAATTTGAAATTGAAAGTTACTTTCTGAATTCTGATGGAATCTGCCTTTTATGAGAAACATTCTTAAGCCATCTTCTCTCGAATGATAAGATAATCTATTATAATCCAATAATTTTTTTAAATTAAGTTAAATTATTATAATACAATAACTTTGCAAAATTTCTTACCGCAATCTGACCTTCTGCTGGGAATCTTACTGCTTGTATATCTTTTCTTCCTTCTTCTTGGTGCGTAAGAGGTCGAACTCTACATAGAAAAAGATTTCAAAATTTTTATTATTATATATATGTGTGTGTCTGTGTTATATATATAATGTGTGTGTGTCAAAATGGAACTGAAGGATGAAGCTATTAAGGAAGTCATAAATGCAAAATTCTTGGTATTACGTTCGGACCACCACAGTTAAAAAACTAAAGCTTCTAAAAATCTATTAATAAGGAGAAAAATCCTGTTTCAAAAAATATCATTTCATCGTTCTGACTATAAAAAATTTATTTTAATCAATTCCGAAAAACACTGAGAGGAGGAAAATACCACAAAAAATTTGCGAAGCTTTAGAAAGTAAAAAGCTTTATGTGTCACAGTGACAATTAATAATATTCTTAAATAGTAATAATAATAATACAATTGGGAACGAAAAATTCTTGAAATAAAAACTATACAATCAAACAAACAGCTTGAATTAAAAAGAATTTTGCTGTTGCCAATCCACTACACTATGATATCTTATATAAAGTTTAAATCAGGTAGAAAGATCTTAACTCAGTGAAATTGTAAGATTTTCTTCAATTTAGACAAAGGTTTGTACAATTTTATTAAAAATTCGTGGCAAAATTAAATTTTTCTCCTGAAATTTTTTTCATTCTTAAACTTGGTATTTTTTTCTGTATAACTTTCCATTCATATAATATTAATTGCATATCTAAATAAATTTTTGAAAATCATTTAGAGAGTACTTTAAAACTGATATAAAGAAAATCCTTACCTGACCACGACGTGTATGTTGTCGAAATTTCCATCGTCCGAACCCAACGACATGACTGAGTCCTCGGATGCGGCCGAACTGGGCCTGCAATACAAAATTATATGAAAGTTATATTCTTGATTGAGCATATATTAAATTATATCAATCGTTATGTGTAGTTATTATAGCAAAAAACACTAGGCATTGATATGTATTTCCTATTATATGTATATGTATTTCCCGCTGTTACGTCCACAGGGAGCGTCTCTTGTTTCAGTAGTGCCAATTAGGGCCAAGAGAAAGACTTTGTAACTCTCGTATCACTCATTCGCTTGCACAACCCCTTTTTATAAAAAGGTATTCACATATCTCACAGTTAGGAACAGAGGAAGTACAACAATGCCAAAATCGGGACTCGAATCCAGGACGCCAAAATCATGGAGAAGAAAGACCCTCTACCTCTATATCAGGACGCCGGCTATTTATAATTATACTATTACCGTTACCATTATACTATACTATTACCATTCAAATTTTGAATAGTAAACCATATGGTTTCACTTTTGGAACTCGATACATATCATAATTCTGAATGTTGAATTAAATTACATAGAATAGTTCTTCACAATGCATTCAATTCGTTATTGAATATTTATTTGAACAGGTGAAAGAATTTTTTTTAACAACAATATTTCATAATAGAATTTCTTCAGACTTAAATTTCTCAAAATTTTCCTCATGTGCATAACATCATGCGGTGAAAAGAGAAAATCAACTTATATTTTAGCGTATCTCATTGGATATTTTCCTTTTGATTAATAAATTACAAAATAATAAATATTATAAAATAATGTTTTGAAATTTATCAATCTAATAAATTATTAAATTAAGAAATTGGATTAATAAATTACAAAAATAGTAATTAAATTATTTTTTAAATAATATCTTCTTCAATTATATTTCTGTTTGATTTAACGGCACAATTTGAAACATTATTAATATGTAAATAAACATGGAAACTTTTGCTTTCAGGAATTTAATTTCAACAAGTACATTCTTTTGTGCACAAATTTGAGTTTTTTTCTGAAAATATATTGAGCGAAACGGATTCCTTAAGTATTCTTTCATATAATTTAAAAAAATTAATTTAATTTACGGAAACTAAATAAATGAGAAAAGTGCCTCCGCCCGTATTCGAAGTTTTTTTTATCCCCCTAAGAGTGTATTAATTCATTAACGCTTTTTGTTACTTTCAAAAAATTATTAAGACTAATTAAAGAATCCCATTAAAAAATTTGGTTAAGAAAATAAAATCGGAAATTTTCTTTTTTCCTCTCATTAAGTGATTCTTGGATTAATACTTTTCGTCATTATGTTGATTGAATTTTAATTTCAACAGCTGAAATAGTTTCGCTCTAATCGTATGTATTACATTGTAATGAATTTTAATTATTTCAAAATAATGAAAGAATAGACAAAATACAGTAAGTAACCATAATACTCTCAACCAAAATCCATATTGGTATATAACAAAACTGACCTTAGTATATAACAAACTTGACCTTTAAAACTGTTCTTGTTTATTTCATTATTTTTGTTTATGTTCTGACCTTGTTTATTTCATTTATTAAATTTAATCACCATTCATTTTTCTTAAAAAAAGGTAAATTCTTTGATTCTTGGAAAAGATTCTTTGATGTAGAAAATAATGCAAAGTGGAAACTGGATGAGGTAAAGGAGTTAGTGACTGAACAATTTTCCCCATTTATCAAGACTCATAATTACCCAAGACATTTGTCCCTAAATAGAGACATTTAGACTGAAACGAGATTCTTCTCTATATAGAACTCATGTGATTTCTAAATGAGACGTTCATACCGCTAATATACTCTAATATGTCTACATTGGTATATTTTGTTAGGGACAACATTTAGAATTCTAAAGGAACAAGCATAATACTATGCTGTGACTGAAAGGGCACTTTTATAGTATACAAGAAAAAAAATTCAAGTTAATATAGTTTTTAAAATATTATGACAAGCCTAAATCCACAATATCATTTAGTTATACTTTCCTTTCCTTGCAGTTGTTAAAGAACTCTCCACCTCCAAAACAATTCAAAAGTTCTCGTTCTTTTCGATAGAGTACTCAACCACTAAATCCAATAAAAACTGAAGAGGAGCTTATCCATTCTAGATCGATCGATTCTATTTCTACCACATAGCTTCAAAGTTTTCTCTGAAGCAAGATAACTTTATTGAATAAACATTTTAAGGGATTATTTTTAATCAAAAACTGTTTAAATGAAATATATTATCCAAATATTGGACAATTATATTTGTAGTCACTTTTAATATCGTTTACATGACTTTTCATTTAGTCAATATAAGTGATCATATTATTAAGTTATATAATTATTAATTACCCATCTCCAATAATATGCAAAGTTGCATTTCAGTTCTTTTTAGTATACTTAATTTTACCAGTTGAAATTTTTGCTACTTTATGTAGGGTCTCAGGAAAAATTATATAATGTGTTTCTTTTGAAATCGGAGAAATCTAAAGATTGCAGATTCTCCGAAATATCAAGTTCGAATTTTTTTAATGATTATTACATTTTCTCTATTCTCCATTTGTGGGAAATTAAAATCATATTTAAATAAAAAGGCACCAACAATTATTTTATTTCTAATGAACATAATTTTACTCTTGTTCATATCTATTCTTCCTCACAATTTTAATGCAAACAATATATTTGCATATTTTTAATCTTTTATATAAAAATGTTTTGAAAAAAAAACAGTTCACTTTACATACCGAAACTACAATAGAAACAATACAGATATGTAACTGCCCAAATGCATATAAGAACATATATTTTATAAATATATATATTATGTCAATTATCAGTTTCTTTTTTCTATGATTCAATGACTTCATTTTAATTATTTATCTTTTTAATTTCAAGACATAAATTAGTCATGGCCTGTATAGCTAAAATTTCTCAATACTGACCTCGGAAATAATGCGCTTGAAAATGTTTCAGACATCATCATTCGTGATACAACTATCGTGTGCTGAATTTGACAGAACTTAAATGTATAATTACTCATAGTTAATTAGTCTCAATTATAACTCTAGTGAATTTGAATGTAATTGATGTATTGGAAATATATAATGAATGAGAATGCATAATGGAATCCTGTTTCAGAAATTTTATATTTGAAATGAAAGTTGTTTAATTTCCTAGAACTATTTTCCTAGCCTAAAATAATTGAAATTGTACCTTTCTTCATTCATTTTTCGTCCATAACATTTTATTTCTGAAATTTTCAATGAATTGAAAGCATTTTAAAAAAACATTTGAAAAGTGGCAATTCGATTAAAAGTTATAAATGATGGAGATAAGCTTTCTTGCAAGTTTTTAACAATTTTACTGAAACATATTACTAATTTGGCTTTTAACACTTTTACTTTTTCCACAACTTATTTATTGTGAGTTCAAATTATAATCAGATAACAATAATTTCTTTTATTCACGAACTATTATTTGTAAATAGGCAATAAATAGGAAATTTGGTATTATTGTTTTCTGATGGATTTGGTGTTGTTATGAAAGAAGTTGCAAAAAACGAAGGATCAATATGAATGCAGAATAAATTGATTGTTCACAATAAAGAAAAACATATAAAAATTACATTCTATTTAAAACTTCCAAAATTAAATCTAGTTAAACTAACCAAAAGGAAGTTTAAAAATTGCACTTTAATTAATGCAATTAAGAGCAGAAATTTCTTCATTTTAGTTATTTTCCTTTTCTAATTTATAATTATAAATCAAATCTTTTTCGAATTTATTTTCTTCTAGCTTCAACTGCTAGAATAAAAATTTAATAACATTAATCAATTAATTGATTATGAATAAGTTTAATCAACATTAAAATTGCGCGTTATTATCGGAATATTTCGTAAGTGATATATTTAATTTGAAAATAACATTTATTAACTAAAAGAATAATGTTAAAGTCATTCAGATATTTACACCAACACTATCTAAATGACTGTGCCTTTAGATAGTGTTCCCAACACTATGTAAAAGACTATCAACACTGTGCCTTTATTTTTTTTAAAAAGAATTTATTCTCTATCATATTTCTTCTATGCTCTTTTTTCAATAGAGTTTTCTATATATAATTTTATAAGAGAACTATTTACATTATAAAAGTAAAGTAGCATTCTATAAAACATGAATATATCTAAATGTTTATGATAAATGCTGGAATTGTGGTATAATTTTCGAAGAAACATGCATTGATCTTAGTGGATATGATAAAAAAATATGAATATTTCCGCAAAAGTAAAGAGTTCTGAACAATCTATAGAATATCGAAAATCACGGAAGAAAAATGAAGGGAAAACTATATTTATAAATCTCCAAAATATACTTATTATTTTGGAAAGAAAAAAAGTAGAATAGCAGGTAAGAATGAATAAAATCAGATAAAATATTGAAAACACAAGAATTTGGGTAAAAATTTTATTTATATCAAATCTAAACCTGCAACAAAAATTTGCTTGTAGTCTCTGCAAAATACCTACTAATTTTTAGTAATCGTTAAAACTTCATATTATATATTAATGGAATATTTTATCTTATGAAAAGTATTGCCAACAAACTGTTTCAAAAATATCTACGTAGTTTGGTTTTCTAAATATAATTATCTGTTGCTTTTTATATTTGCAAATGATATTCTTTCGCAACAAAACGTTTCCTTTAAGTAAATTTCATTTATTCCGAGGAGCGGAAAAAATAGTATTGGGCAATATAATGTAGTTCTACCAACAAAGAAATGTCACAGTTTAGAGTTAGATGATATTGTCATGGTTATTGCACGCTAATTTCAAGTATTTAATAAAATTTCCAGTTATAATTTTCATTAAGCATATCGTTCAACTCTCAAAATTCAATTTTATTCATTCTTTGACCAGGTGTGTTTGAAGAGCTTTTTGTTTTATGAAATGATGAAAAACCACCTGCCAGGAAATTTTGGCACATGAAAATTTCATTGACGTCTTTCGTGCTTGAAGATGTATGGCTTCATGTGTGACCTTGGTAAAGAACTGTCCCATTGAAAGAAAATCGTGAAAGGTAGGGCGTGCCTCTAACCTTGAAAAGATGCCATCTGGATATCACCACAAGCGAGATCAATACTTCTGTGTGTAGTGTAAATGAAAATGAACTAAATTTTTTTTCCCCTTCATGCAGATAAATGAAGCTGTTTGAAGTCGTTTTTGTACCTGTAGGTCACGCGTCATGGTAATTAGATTTATAGTTTTAGGTGCAGAAACTATCATAAAATGTAGTTTTCAGATCGTGATGAGAATGTCAATGTTAATAACAAAATAAGAAAATACTATCCAATAACATTTATTGGAAAGGTTTCAACGAATGAACTTTTTTCCCCTGATAGTCTTCGGATATTAAACAAAAAATTGCTAACATTTTATCACCATTTTTCGAAAGAAAGTTACAGTGTTGAGTTTTCTTTTTTGTTTTGTAATTTTTTAGCCTTTTCTTCAAAATATACAGGACAGAGAAAAATACATCAATAAAAATGCTATAAAATTACCACACTTGCCATACAGCTTGCCTTAATATAAATAAGAAGGAGTTATATCCACTAAACTTTCTCGTATATTCACCAATAAATTTTTTATCTCCTCTCTTACATAGAATTCTAAGCCCTGAGAAGACAGCAAATACCTTGCATAGCATTAGTGAACTACATTATGAAATATAGATCTTTGGGGGAAAATCTAGCATTTTTGCTGACTATATAAGAAGAAAATATAATTTGGAAGACGTTTTACCAATACATATTTTAATTCCATCTTAAAATTTAAACTTTAACTTTTTCAATGATGCCCATGTTCTTTTCTGGACAATTTGGTTCTTCTATTTTATTAATTCTTTTAATATTTAATGCAAGTGATTTTAACAGACAGATATATTTTTGAATATTGTAGCAATTGAATTTGTATTGTATTTTGAATATCTATTAGTCAAAATATAATATACAGATATATTTTTAGAAACATGTGTTTTTTATCTTTTTGAATTTTGTTTTTAATGTGTGAAAATAATTTTTTAATGCTGTATAAAACAACTAATAGAAAAGACTGATATATTCTTTGTTTACAAGCGATGATAAATGGCCTACGGCAGTCAATTGTATTGTGTGATAAAATGAAAAGGATTTTATTCGTTGTGGGACTTTATATAAAAGTAATTTTTGACTAAGAAATATTATACATAAAAGCATTTAAATTTCGAGCAAAGTCGGGTATATCAACCAGCTATTGATCAATTATAAATATTTCATTAAAAAAATACGATCATAGTAAAAAAAGCAACTTGTAAATTGATGCAAATAAAAAAAGAATTTAAAAGGAAATAAATGTGTTTAACAGGTTGTCTTTCAGTTAGTTTGCTGATTTCTTCTTTTCAACACATATAATTACTTCATAAAGATACAGACTTTGGTTACAATTTATATCTGAGCTGGGAATATTTGATACCGTGTAACATGACATTTTCTTATACGTCTTTCCCACTCGAGGATTTGGAATATTTGATTAATTAACGATCTAATGTATGTATGGGAGCTTTAAAACCCATATCGTGCATGCTAACAAATTAAAAAGTGGTAAAAATATGCTTTGGAAGAGGAAGGAAATAAGTAAAGGGGTGGTTATTTTGAAATTTTAATAGAAATTCAATAATTTAAAAACTAAGAGGTATATCTTGGAGTTTTTCTATTATAATCTCCAAATGCATTAATAATTACAAATATTTGTTTACATCATTTTATATATATATACAAATATACAAAAATGTCTTTGGAATGCCCGGAAAATGGTGTCCAGTTTTTTTTTTTTTTTTTTTTTTGCTGAATTGTTACATTTTTTTGCATAATTTTCAGAAATAGTGTCCCTGCTTTTATTTTGTCATCAGATACTTAATTGCATTATTGCCATCTTTGTTAAAAGAAAAGAATGAAATATTGCTTTTATTATCTCAAACATTTATATCAGGAGCAAGAAAGAGAAATGATTTCATCACGAAAAAAATGCATAATTGTTTTTATGATGCAATAATTTATCCTCGAATTACTTTTTAATGGCACTCAGATGTCACTACCTTTGAATTCATTACGCTTTTATTATCTGAAAAATTTATATCAGGAGCAGGAAAGGGAAATTATTGTATCATGAAAACAATGTATAATTGTTTTTATGATGCCATAATTTATCCTGATATTACTTTTTTCAATGGTGCTCTGATGTGCTGGTTTTAAATCCATTTAAAAAAAATCTTGACAAATCGATAATTATCTGTGAGATATCTTCCATTTGTGGAAGGCAGCCATTTCTACTCCTAAAATTAACGTATAATCAATTAAAAGATTAATTTAATATTTCAAAATTTATTTCTACTAATAATAATGCAATGAAAAATATAATGAAGAAAACTCTTTATAAATAACAGATTTTTTAATACTGATAATATTCCTAAATATGGTATTCGTCATATATTATCACAGAAAACAAAAAGGAAAATCCATACGGTAAAACAAAATTAGTTCATACTTATTACAGATCAAATAAATTCTTTTCAAGAAATTTTTTTTAACTAAACCAATTCTCACTAATCGTTTTACCAGCAGCTCTCTTACCAAACAATTGAAAATTATTGATTATATTTTAATAGCTCCATTTAATACAAAATTGCGAAAGAAAAAAACGAAAACATATGTTTATATTTACTTAACTTAAACTAAAATATTTTATTCTGCAATCAATGTTTCCTAATCCATTTTTACCTATTATTATAGTAATGTGGAGTCAAATCAAAGCAGTTTGGGACCATTTCTGATTAATCAACTCATCTTGATATTCCAAATAGCAAATCCATCTTTTTAAAAAATTAATAATGTTGTTCTAGTGAATCGAAAGAATATTTCGGTTAACCGAATGGCAGTGTAAAAAATAAGAAAATATCTTATCGGTGATCAATAAAATCAATATAAATGACTTGATAATCTAAGGATCAATCTATCTTATGAATCATTTATCATTTAGAAATGAACGTTGTTTTTATCATTTGTGACTGCATGATGTAAAACCGATTTCGAAGTAAAACTGAATTCTTTCTTCTATTTAATTCTCTTTTAATAATCAATTCGTATAGGCAAGAGATTGCAGCTACTCATCTGCTGACAACTAAGCCTATTTTCACGTTCTATTAAAACTCCGTTTTGAAGCCTGCTTCTGTTAACATGATTTGGACTTTTTAATGACACGGCGGGTCTTCTCCCAAGCATTTCCAACGTTATTTTGCAGTTCTGTAAATTAACAAAGGGAAGCGCTGAACTAGTATAGTTGTAAGAACTTTGAAACATGTAATTTAAAATGTTTATATGGAACTTTGTTTAGATTTTATTACTATCATCCGATGCTAATTTCTATGTCATTTGTGTAAACATTTTACATGTAAATAGATTTTGTTATAATATACGAAATATTTATATCAGCTTTTTTTACATGGAATTAGAACATATTAACTGTTTGTAACTCGTCATTTACTTCCTTAAAATTTTAATGCACATAATCAAGGCCAAGAATGAAGAGTATTTTTCAAATCTTTTTTGGCAGGTCAAAGATTACTAAAATTTAATAGTAGAATTTCACTTTAAGAAACAGAAAATTGTTAATAAATGTAAATAATTTGTTAAATATATTAATGGCTTTTTTCCCTTCAATTAACAAATTCGTTTCATATTCGATTTTAAAAGAAAATTAAATTTTTATATCAAATAATAATAATAATGATTTGTAACGATAATATGATAGAATTATAAAAAGAATAGAACGATAAGTATAATTAAAGGTAATAATTAAATTGGCTCATTCTAAATATTTTTTTTCTAATGATATATTATTCTCACAAAAATTTTAAAGCACGAATACGATCAAGCATTATACAGTTAAATATTAATATTTTTATTAATTCTTAATTTTCATATAAAAAAATATATGTTTCTTTTTAATATAGTAAGTAAACTGACTTATTATTGTAAAATGACTTAGCATTATTGTTAAAATAAAAAAAATTATTAAGCGTATATTTAATACCTATGATTGAAATATATATTCATCGAAATTCGGATAATGTTCGACAAAAAGGCTTGCATTTTATTTCTTTATTAGTTTCCATAACTTGAAAAAAAATTGCTTAAAGTATTACATTATAATTGTTTCGCTAATAAAACTATGATTGTTCTACCTTGCGCGAAAGTCATCTATCTTTAACTCAACCTAATAATCAATACAAAATATCATTTGCAGTTCATTGCACATTTAATGAATAACATGTTATTAAAAATGTTCTCAAAATAAATTTACGGAAAAGTCTATTTGCTTTGCATACATATTAGATGAATTATTAGATTTAAAGCATATGCGCATGTCAAGTGATCAAACAATTATTCAAATGTATTGCTACATTTGCTTGTAAGTATGAATCGTTCAATAAATCTAAACAGTGGTGGGTGCTCTGTTGTTTGCCACTTATCTTCTTATTCAGAAATGACATGATTAACAGACGAGAGACACGCAATATCGATATACTCTTAGTCCTTTAATCGATTAGATGAACAAATACATTACTTAGATAAGTAGTGATCCCAGTAAACAGCTCCAGAATATGTTAAAGTATATTCTATTTTTACTTAGGGAAATTTTTAGATGTTTCGTAAGAATTATCGTTATCAAAAATCAAAACATATTTTTTAAATAAATTTTTAATTAAAATTAAATTTTAAAATGTTTTTTATAAAAAATTTACAAAAAAAATTAAAAGATTTATTTTATCAATGATTTTTTTATTTCCTTTTCCTATTTAACTTTTTACAAGAAAATTTATATTCAAGGTATAGGGACTTATTTATTTCATGAATTATGGCTACAGCTAACATCTTTAGCTCTCTTATCTTTATCATATGACAATTTATATGATTATAATATAGAATATTAAGTAAAATGAATGATTTTACTTTATATTTCGTTGCTTTTTAATTATTTCTTCATTTTCCAACCATATTTGCATAAAAATAAAATGCATTCATTTTCTTAACTTCCTGTAATGATTTCCGATACAAGTTTTGAATGATTTCCATACAACTTTTGAATTTATATTTATCAACAGCGAAGTTTAAATAATGTTATCATTTCGTCTTTAATTGCTTATTTCGTGCCTTCTACGCTTAAAAATGAAAGATGCTTTTTACGTATCATGACAAGACAAAGGGATAAGAAACGAAAGAGGTATTCTAATTCAAAAAAGATAAAATAATATTAAACTTTTTTCAAAATTTAAAACACTTTTAAGTAGTGAAAACTTAAAAAAAACCCACTTATTTATTTGTTTCACCTTTATTTCAGGGATAACAGTTTAGAGAATTAACTACTCATGACAATACACAAATGAAAAATTTTTATAACCATAGGTATAAAATGAATTAAATAAAGAATTTTTCTAAACGCAAGATAAAATTTAAACTATAACAGAGAGATAAAGATGTTATCTGTAGGCATAATTCATGAAATAAATATATATTCATTTCATTAACTAAAACTATATCTTCATTCAAGTTTTAAAAAATATATTTTTAAATTCTTTGAAACATAAAATAAGTCTGACTTGCATTTTCGGACTAACTGTTGATGTAATAAATTTTTTGTTTTCCTTTTTTTCAGATTATGAATATTTTTCTTAGAAAATTAAAAGAATTAAGCAGAAAACTTGCTTATAAAATTAAACGATTTTGTTTACAAAACATTTCTCTGCAATTCAAAAACAGCTTCTTTAAATTATAAATTTATACAAAACTAGAAGAATAATATTTAATGAAAACAAACTACTTATTCGTAATTATTCTCGATTACTTTAAGAGCCATATTTAATTATATCATAATCATATGAATTGTCATATGACTAAACACGTTCATCACTATACGAGATATCTCGTCTTCCAAAAATATTCACCAAGTCCTAGGGATAAGCTGTAATTACTTTATTTAATTTTTATTTATGATCATTTATTCTGAACATTATTAATCCTTTGCACTCAGAAAAGTATTTCGATGCTTAATTATTCACTTAATGCAATGACTTGCTAATTGCTTCAAAAATAAGTACATAAATAATTATTTTTAGTTGAATTTCCCCAAAAAATCAATCTTTATCTTGTTAACATTATGTGGATACTTTTAACAATCAAAATTGAAAAGTAAATAAAGAAAGAGTCAAAATGATGCATCGTCTTAAATGATACTTGAAAAGCATCCTTCTACTGCAAAGTGTTAATTTTCATATAAAGAGAGCACAGTGAGAAAGGGATAATTAATGTGGAAATCTTACAGATTTTATTTTTTTATTTTGAATAAATCAGACTAAATTTTTCAAGATGCTATTATTCCATGTATTTGAAGTGAGTAGTGACATCATCAACAACAACAAAATTTATACATCTGACAAAATTTATACAATTTATAAATTTACACAGCTTATAAGAAAAAAAAATCAAAATTTATACAGCTGCAAAATATTTTTTAAAAACGCATTAAAAATAAGAAAATATTCTTTTAGAAATCATCTCATCACTAAACAATCACAAAAAGTTTACCTTTTCAACAGTCGTTCTAACATAGGAGCACAGCATGCACCATAACAAGAAAAAAGCTCATAGGAAAGATCACAACTGCGAATTGCTTTTTAACCATTTCAGGTGTGATTCTAGATAGTTCTCCCAACAGATTTGGACAGATGCACAGGTATCAGCGGAATCATGTCCAATCGATAATCGGTAAATTAAATTCGTTTCCGCATTACAAATATATCGCCCTTTATTTTCCCCCTCTCCCGTCATTACCGTCCATAGTATGTGACGGGTGAAAAAAGATGGCTGAAAGCATTTTTTTTGTTTCCAATGGCCTGCTTAGGAAACCGATTATCAGCAAGGGGTCAGTGTACGCCTTGTACATGAAGATTCCCTTTGTATCCACATTTGGAGAGTTTATTTGACATCTGATGTCAGTGCCAATTATGTTACGAGTTGCTGCTGGACTGTAAATTATGTCAGGCCCTGTTTTCTGAGAACTTTCTGGGTAAAATGCTGCTTAAAATAATGTATGATTTTTTTTTATTCATATTTTATGAATTTACATTTTTATGAAATAATCCATGGTTGTACAAGAGGAAAAACATATTCATTAAAGCTTCATTTATGTGCTGAAAAGCTTTTATCACTCGAAATGCACATGAAGTTCCATAGAATGAGTTTCACAAATGAAATGAAACGCACAGACTAAATAAGCCTAGGTCATAGATTCTTACATAGCATAATCAATAGACGAGCATAAAAATGATAATTTAATTAAATTATTTTAAATTTAGATGATTTTCTGAAAAACTTTTGATTAAGGTTTTATTGAAAGATTTTCTCGCATAATTAATGAACATGTAGAGTCTTTTCTTTTAAACAAGATTAAAATAATTAATAACAATATTGAGTGATTCAAATAATTAACTAACAGTATTGTTTTTGATTGATAATACGGAAAAATTTGGTAAACCAATTTCTATACATACGTTAACCCAATGATTTTCCCAAACATTACAATCTGCAATTCAAGATATCTTCGCATAAATCAGATGTTATTATTATTACTGCGAATTTAATATTAGGCTTTTTCCGTTTTTAAGAATTCTCTTTTTTGCATTTAATCCGGCTGTTTTTCATGAATAGGATTTCTGACAGTAAATAGTCAATCTAATTCTTCTCATGTGTTTGTACTAATTCAATAATGTTTCATAGTCACGAGTTTTCCTTAACAATTATTCTTTGAAGGTTCTTTTTATAAATTGTTTGTACTTGCATTATTTATCCTTTTAAAATCTGCTGAACGATGATGCCAGGTTTCAAAACACCAAGGTCTTGGCACATTTTGGCTTTCATTGGAGGATTTCTTCTACAAAATTATTTCTGTCGGAATCAGCAAGGGTTTAAATCAATGCAAATCACTCTAGTTCAGAAGAAAGAATATAAACCGCATTCCATGGAAAAATGTTTCCCAGAATAATTCTTTACGAGTGGTGCAAGCGATTTCATGAATTTAAATCCTTAATATTGATTGAATATGTAAGATCAAAGAATTATCTACGTCAAAAATGTTAACTCTAATGAAGATAGTGATCATACTAAATGAATATTTTTATAATCATTTTAGACGGGGCCCACTACATTAACAAATTAGAAATAAGGCCATAACTACATGTCACACATATCTGATATAAAAACCTTTATATAATATAAATGATGAAAATTTAACATAGTTATCTCACAGATATTCGATTCCTAAAGTATACATTTTGAAATATAACCAATAAACATTAGACAATTTTCTGCATTTCAATGCCCCCCCCCCAAAAAAAATATATGATTGTAAATAATTCAATTCTTAATAGCGAAATGCAGTTTATAATAGTGGACCGGAATTCCATGAAATGGTGATTTTTTTCTTTCGTTATTTAACAGAGTGTGTCGAATTTAAAAATTAAAATTTTCACCAAGTTTAAAACATTTCACATCTGACTAAAACAATAAATCGAATTTAATCTAAAATATATTCAAATCATGAGTTCAATCAAAGAACTTTTGCCTGACCTGCAAAATAATCTACGAATAATGGGTTGTCAAATGCATGTGATAAAAGGTGACAAAACCACAGACATATTCCTTCAGCCTGTATCAGAAATAGGATTCTGCTGCAGACAGAGAATCATTCATCTTCTGTCGTGTCTAGACATTAGCGAAATGTTCACAATGTCAACTGCATATAATGTCAGAATCGTCATTGCTATTCCTGTCAGATTTGGAATTCTGTCGGAATATTTATTACTTATAACAAGATGGAAAATGAGAGAAATTATTTCAATATTACGGATATTCTAAGCGAATTGTTATTATAATAAAAAATATTGTGTATCTTTGGATTGAATAAAAAATAGCGTTTTCACACTGGAAAATCTTATAACAGCACAGAGTGATAATTGTTACTGATATTCTTGTCATATTTGAAATTCCAGAAGAATATTTTTTTTTTCTACAAATAACAAGAAGGGAAATGGCAAAATTATTTCAGTATTATCCATATTCTAAGCGAACCGCTATTGTAATATAAAGAGCATTATGCACTTTTTGATGGAATAAAAATTAAGGAATCTTTTATCTTTAGAAACAATATGACAGCATAAAGTTAAAGAAAACTTTCACCATTGAACATTTCTTTCATTTATAAGAGTTATGTTTTTTAGATAGTAGAACATGGAATGATAAACATGGAATGCATTATTTCAAACAACTATATTTCTATGAACTAACAGCAGTATATGTATTTTAAGTCATAATTGCAATAATAAAAATATAAAAAATGCAGAATATATTCTGAAATTGCTGAATTTCATGCATGTGAATTATGTTGCATCATTTTAAAGTTATTACAGTTTATCAAACAAGTTGTTTGATAAACGCTATTTGTAACATTTTAACAAAGTAACATAAGTTTAACAAACGCTATTTGTTAACTATAACAAACTACATTTGTAACATAAGTTTAACAAACGCTATTTGTTAACTATAACAAACTACATTTGTAACATAAGTTTAACAAACGCTATTTGTTACATACAGTTTATCAAACAAGTTGTAAAGCTTTGTTTATCAAACAACACGCATATTCTCAAACATAGTTTAAGTTTATAATGACTATCCATTCAAAGTAGTAGTTTTTCCAAATCGTATTATAGCGCCCAATAATATATTATGCTTGATATTTTGTAGTACCCTTTTATTGGCTATAATATAGTTACCCGGAAAATACAGATTTTATATGTTTTTAGTAATGTAAAGGGAAAAAGTCTTTAAATCATTAATTTGTAAGTAAATCTTAAAATTGCATTCCATCTACACTTAAGTGAATAGAGGTGGTAATAAGATTGAACTAGTTGAAAATGACTTTCCATCTCTTTCTCTATTAATGATAAAGGAAAGTATTTGTGCGTTTTAACACACTATAGGCTAGTCTTTTTAACATATCGCTACTGAATTTGGCTCACTGATACCTAAAACAGTGGAAATGGTAACTTTTTATTACTTTTCATTACTTTTTTTAAGTAATTAAAAGGCGGGACTTTTCATTACTTTAAAAAAAAGTAATGAACTTTACTCGGAACTTCTTATTACTTTTTTTAAGAATTTGATTAAATTAAGATTTTACTAAAATTTTGTGTTTTTCTCCGAAGTAATAATAACTAAACAAACTCCGAAAATAATATTGAAAAAAGCTTATTTTCGTATGATAATTAAAAATTTCATTTTTGTTATTTGAAATTTAAATCTTGCTTGCTTTTTTCTTGAATTATGACAATTCTTTTAAATATACACATTTTAGTATTATTTTTCATTATTTACTCTCTTTTATTTTTTCCCTATAGTTTCAGGAACTTAAACTATTTTTTTATTATTATTTCATCAAATATATAAATACATGATTTTATTTCATTCTCAAAACTTCAAAAAAAAATCTGCTTTTCATTCTCACAATTTATGTTAGTGATAAGAAAGTGAAATTAAAAATAAATTTAAAGCTAGTTTGCTCGGGTAGTTATGTTTTCTCCTGGAAACATAATGCCCTAAGATTTCATTTCATTTGAAAGATTCATGTGCTCAGTAAACTGAACAGGTCTAAGCTTACTAAAATAATATAGCTTTATTGTCTAACACAATGATTCCATAAAATACTTTGTTGAGGAGATCATGAAAAACAAGTTATCTCTAAGAAATTTAAGAGATTGTTGCTCTTAATGAAAGAAAATTGAAAGATTCCTACCAGCTAAACAATAACTCCTCGATACATTCATGTTATTTTAATCTCAAAAATTTTCCACTCGCAAATATAGAGGCTTCTATATTTTTAAATTATTTTCCTTCGATGAAGTTTTTCAAAAAATAATATAAAAATATGGTATGTCGTTAATGATGCGAAAAATATATTTTAGAAAATGTAAAGTTGTTAAATAAAAAAATTATTAAAAATAATCTGAATGGGAAAACTTCACTACGGAAATAAATAGCGTACATTATTTTATTTTTGAATTCCGCTCCAAATAAATAAACTATTTAAAAACAAATATTGAATTTCCTCATTTTGCCTTCATCATTTTACACTTTTATTATTTTATACTTTCATTATTAATTATATATTCATTGTTAATGAGAATTTAAGCGCGGTTCATCAAAATCTAATGCGTTTTTTTAATTATTTTTTCATGTCGATTAGTTCTTGAAAAATTACACAATAACAGTGCTAAATTTACCTAATGCATTGGAATTAAGCTTATGTTTAAGTCCATAAATGTATCTTTATTGTTAAAAAAGGAAACAAAAAGATATTAATGGATTAGTAGTTAAAAAATATTCCTACTTTTGTGGAACCTTTTATTTCTTATATACATTTAACCTTATCTGTAAATGTAGCTTTGTTGCTTATATAGATAGATGAGGGAGAAAACATTATACCAGTAAACTGGATTTTAAAAAGTCTGCTTTCGATTTCCCTACCATTTATCCATCTGTATTGCTACTGATAAAATGGTTTCTATGTACTTCAATATAATTTCTGAATTGTAACTTCATTTGGATTTTCTCACAGAACAAAATGAAACTGGACAAGAGAAGGAACCTCTTAAAAGATTTTTCTGATTTTTAATTATATGACATTGCTGATACATATTGCTAATTAAGTAAATGAAATAGACAATAGATTTAAATAAATAGATAATTCAGTGAAATGTATGATAGATTGAAACGATATAGAAATCTGAATCTAAATTGAAAGGTTATTATTTTTTCATATTATTTGAAAAAATATATCAATATTCCTTAATTGCTATAAAAATATTGTGAATTAAGAGGTGTACGAATAAAAATTACCAAAATAATGATTTGGTATCTTTTAAGTCGGGAAATGTTTAAAATAAAATAATATAAAATGCTGAATTCTTTGTATAAAGATTCTGAATGAATTTACTTTGAATTAGAATAAGAATTCTGAATTTTTGATAAAAGTAAAAGAATGAAGATACTAAACACAGTAAACAATATTCTAAACAATGGGTTTAATTTGATATTAATGATATTTTTTAATTTTTTGTTAAAGCAATGTCCATGTATTTTATAAAATTTGTATATTTAGCTATATATTTAACACATTAAATAAAACAGTATGTCATAGATTTCTTTATTTATGAGTTTTTAAACTTCTTTTCGAATGATTTTTATGCTTCTTCTCTCATAATCAAACTTTAAACTAATTTCATTTTAACAGTTAAAAAGAGTTGTAGTGGAAATCAATTCAATTCAAAATATGCTATAAATAAACTTTTAGGAAGCCTACATTTTAAACTTTACTGCATTTTAAATGTGAATATCATTCATAAAAGCAGAACACGAAAAAAAAAAGCAAAATCATGCTTTTAATGTTCAAAGAATATAAACCAGTTAATGCAACAGATACTATTAAAATCAAATTTATTTCACTGCCATCACATTTTTTTTTCTAATAGGAATTTTATTTTTATAATTCGTAGAAATAACGTTGCTATGGTTACAAAACATTGCAAAAAAACTTCAGCGTAAACGATAGACAAGGCTGCTGTCTTTCGCAAGCTTAAAAGCTAAAAATACTTAATTCCAGAAACTGATATCCTTTCGTACGTGAACGTAAATTTGAATGAGTAAACTGAACGCGTTCTCTGTAATCATGAATTCCACTTTCTTAATTTTTGACAAATAAATAATAGAATGAACTATGACATTTTCACACACAAGAAACAAGTTGCTCATTAGATTCTGTTTACAAGTCTTCCTTTTCATTTAATAAAATGAAAATCCATTATAGATAATATGACGGGGGGAAAAAAGTTTTGTGGCTTAAGTGCGAACGATGACCTGCAAGCTTACTACGTGATAATAGACACGCCCTCTTTTGGTGGAAACGTCTAGTAAAAAAAATGTAGTAAATTAGCCTTTGGTCAAAACCTTTCCATGAAATCAATTAATACTTGTCATGCGAAATAGTATTACTTTCAGCAAATTTATCAGAAAAAAGAGACATACTTCGAATTATCCATGCTTCTTTTTAAAACAAAAACGTTCATATGGAGTATTAGTTTTTCTTTTTTTCATATGAAACTCCTAAAAATTTAGTAAACGATAAAAGATTCAACTTATGAAAGTTTATGATAAATAAATTTTATTAAATATATATCTAATGAACAAATGATTTTGAAAAATGAATGAGTAAACATTATACTATTAAAATTCGTATCTTTTATACAAAATTTGGTCAAAAAATATCAGTATATAGTCCAATAGTGTAAGCATGGAACTATTTTTGGAAGCATACACTCAAATATATTCAATATTTCGTTTTCCATTGAAAACATTGATTTTCATATCCAAACATAAAAATAAATACTTTACCCAATTTTCAGATATTGGAATAAAAAAACATCGTACAACAACTTCAATGCAAATGTGAATTGGCTAATTTCAAGAAAATTAAAAGGCAATGGAATCTCCAACTGATAAGTAACATTTTTGAGTAGAATAGCATTAAACTAATTTTAAAAGTATGAAATGTTTACTGCATCAATGTACTTGCTTTATTGTTTTAATTTTTATTGACGTAAAACTTATTTTCCAGTTGGTTAATTTCTTAAATTAACAATTATTGAGTTTTTCGAATGTTTATCTAAAGCATGAAAAAAGACAGAATGATAAAACAATCATAAAATTGTGTTACAATATTTAAAGTTTCTCCTAGTATTTATCAGATAATTTTTTTAAAAGAAATCCAATTATATTAATTAGTACTAGCTATTTTCGAAGTAAAATACAAAAAGTATTTTGAAAATTCAAAAGAACTGTATTTTTACTTTAATGCATAATAGTTAACATAAATTTATTAAACATTTTTTTTAAATAGTGTTTCAGGAAAATTTCAAAATTAAAATGAAAAATTCCAAATATCTAACGAGATTATTTATAATTTCACTATTTGTAGAATTAAAGATGAAGATAATTTAAATTAGAATTAACTTTGATCTTTTTTTGTGTTTATTATATTTGATGTTTTATTACTGTTTACTAATATTTGATCTATGTTTCTTGGTATAAAATATTTTATATAATTTATAAAATAGATTTTCACATTGATTCACTAATTTTACTCAAAGATGATACTATCTATTCAACACTGTAAAACTTTCAAATATTTCTAACTTAAATTTATTACCTGTCATTATTTGTATCAATTACCTCTTTTGTTGTCAAAACAAACGATGAAGCTTACTTTCATGAAATAAAAATTATGGCTGAAATATACTATACATTTGTCCACAAAACACATACTTCATTTCATCGGTCACAGGAAAGATTTCCTGTGCATTTTTTCCCTGTAGGCCATAAAAATCATTTATTTCTTCATGTCATGAATTGTGTCTTTTGAAAAATGCATGAAGATCTGATTACTTCCTGCATCAGCATTTTTCCGTGTTGAATTTTGATATTTTACTAAAATATGAGCTTAAACTTCGTATCACAAACATTGAATCTTAAATGGATATTGTTTTCGAAGCTCTGAGAAAAAAATTTCTTTTATTAATGTTTTTACCTTTTAGTGTTTTTTGTTTCTCAAGAAAATATAAACATCTAGTGATCTCAAATCAAATATTCGAATAATCAAATAATAAAATATTCTTTTCCTATGTTCTAATTTATTTCAAGCGTATTATTTTATATAGTTATTTTATTTCTAAATAAACCGGTTATTAATTTTGATTTTTAAATTAAATAGGAGAGATTAAAAAAACATTAATTTATGATATAATTCCACTCTATTAAATCTCAGGTTCTATTTATTCCAGCTAAAGAGTTCTCTTAAAAATAGTCAGTTTTATGATACACTATTTTTTTAATTAAACATTATTTTCTAATCTTATTTTCATTGATTAGTATTCTATGTTAT
>JAPMOQ010048968.1:980837-1006544 GCA_026543055.1 Argiope trifasciata
ATTTATCTGCTATTATTAGAATTAATAGAAAATTTATTAACATTCTTTTACTATTAATGAATGGAATTAATTGCTTTATTGATGAAATCGCAATGTTTTTAAATCTAGTTATCTCTAAAATTTGAAAATATAAAGAAACACAACTTGCCAAACTGATGACGATCTTTTGATTCCAAGTGTATTCCTACAAATAGAATTTAGCAAGTGAAGAATCTGCATGTCGAACTTTAAAAACACTCCACTAATTTCACCTAGTCTTCGTAAATTCCAGAATGATTACCATTTATATTCAGAATGTAAAAATTATTATTTCCACATTTACAATATGTATATTATTCTTTTACGATTCATCCATCCAATCTCAGTGTTGGAATTTTCTAGATATTTCGTTTGCCATATTTTTGAAATGAATGTTCGTGATCTTAAAAGAAACGATGTTATGAATCGAGATTCTTTTCCAAAAGTTGATTGTCTGATTCTTTATCAAACCAATTGTAGGTACTGCCAGATTCTGCTTATAATTATGATGATCCTTTCAGTTCGTCACGCAGAAAAAGAAAGGATAGGTTTTTACCCGAGAACCTTGCATCTGATAGTAGGTCCAACATCCTTCATTCAGTCTACGGTCATTATACTTAGACCTTTTCTTCAGAAACTTTTTAAGAAGTTAATGACTGCAATTGTTAGTACATAAGAGAGAAAACAGATTTGGGTTACTTTGGAAACAACTTTCTTTAAGAAATGGCTATTGATTGGCAAAGGAACCAGCTGTCATCATGAAAAGAAAGAAGACATTCCTTATTGATGCATGTAGTCAGTAAGTGAAAAAGGCAAGAGAAAGTTCTAAAAGTAGGGCATGGAGACACAAAAGGCAAGGTGTAAATAAACAATTACTGCGCAATTTAATATTTAAAAGCTTTATTTATTTATTTTTGGAAAAATTTTGTAAATTTTTCATGGATGCCAATTACTTCGTATTCTTCTGTCAACAATTGAAAATAAATTGCTATTATTTACATAGAAATATAATTCAAAGGATTCAATTAGTGGAAGTGTTTATTAACTGAAAATTAGCCTTTCCAATAGTTAATACTTTTTTTGCAATATTTTATGAGAATTTAATGAAAAGAATACATTATAATCAATGTATCAGTTGATTGTAAATGAAATGGCCTGATTCTATGAACATTTTCTTTTCAGAAAATTTTCATATAACTGATCAATACAACTTTTTTGCTTAGCTTCATAAAATGGAAAAATAATACAGTATGCATTTTGAAAGGTATATTCTTGTTAACAAAACGGGTCCAAAATTTAATAATTTGCTATTTTGGTCAAAATTGTAAATATAAATTAAATTTTGGACCAAATCGGAAATTTGTGAACAAATCACTAAGTTTCGTTCATAAAGAAAACAAAATCATGCAAATTACATGATTGTTAAGGATTTAGGGCTCAGTTAGGGGATTTAATCCAAAAATATCAATAATGCAAAATAAAATTGTTCCAAAAATATATAAAATTCAATAATGGTATAATTTTTATGTAAATCTATACATAAACTAACTCATCAGTCATATTTAATATTTAGTTACTGTGCTTCTATATATGGAAATAGAAAAAAATAGATTTATTGTCTGATATGGTGCAATATTTAATAGAAATTAGAATTCTAATAATATTACTAAGTATTAAATTTCATAAATATGTCTGCTAGCGCTTTTAAAATTTAGTATTTATTACACATGGACAGATTGGACAGATATCTTTTTAATTTGATTAATAGGCGGATCCATAATTTTTATGTGAAAATCAAATGCCAAATTTCATCCCTCTATCTATTTTATTTTGTGTTTATTTCTTGTTCTCATGCATGGTTTTAAAAAAAATCTCTTTTTCGTCTCAGGGAGATCTAGAATATGGAAATCTCAAAGAAAATTTCTTTACTCTAAACTTCTTATATCCTCTCTATTTTATCTCCCTATATACAAAGCATTAAAAAGAACTAACACTTAAATGAAAATACCAATTTTAATACATAAAAAATTTTATGATATGATCTCATAGCTTTTACTACTTTTAACATTACTTTTTATGGAATAGATTTTCTTATGGTAGTTATTTAATAACTTTTGGTATAAAATGAGGTCTTTTTATAAAACGTAATTTCGTTTGAATTATGCGTAGGAATTTATCCATGCATATAAATTGTTGAATCAATGCATACGAAAGAGTTACTTATATATAAATTAATGAGTTACAGTATTCCATTAGAAACAATTTATTAATAATAAAATATGCGTTGGTAACTTATCAACTGGTAGAAGTTCAGTTATCTATCAAATAAATTTTAATCGCTTAAATCCTTTAATTTTGTATATGAAATCTTCACAGAATTATTGTACCCAATATGAGGTATTATTCACTACTAACCCGGCCCAATCAGCCATGCAAACTGTATAGTGCCAAACTAGTTTGCTTCAAACGAGAAGTGCAGAATATAAAACGAGGATATCTTGTGGATAATACCATTTCACATTCCCCATTCTTCGTTTGAAAAAGAAACCGACCGGCTAGTATAGCCAATATATCACCTAAAGAAAGATTATCTTCTGTGGATATTTCATCAAAATCCAAACTAGTGAAACAATCTTGCAAATCTGGAAGAAGCACAGATTGTAAAGAAATGACAAACAGAAAACAATTAGAAGTTAAAACATATTCTAAACTTTATATTTGCTCGTTTGTGTTACTTTAGAACATTATTTAGGCTTGTGATGTCAGCCGATTTAAAATTTTAAATTCAGGCAATGAGAAAAAGAGAATAAAATTTTATGAGGTGTGGTGAAAATTAAAATTTTAGACGTTCCATAAGTTACATTCAAACTATTTTTGTATTTAAAAAAATGATATAAAAAAAACTTTTAAAACAATAACTGAATTTACTATACAACCTTTTTTTAATTTATTATAAGAGAGCCTAAAGAAATCGTAGTATTTTAACCTGATTTATTTCTTCACTGTGTCTTCTTAGATATAATTATTCAGATTAACCTTTTTAATTTAGATATAATTATTAATTTAGATTGGCCTTTATAAACATAACGATTTAAGTAAAAAATATTTTTAACAAAATATTTCTCACTCTTAAGTGGTCATTCCATTTATATAAATAAATAGTAAGAAGGTCTGGAGGGCATTTTTGATATGGTGCCTATTTCTTAAAGTAATTTTGGCTATAACTTATCAACAACGCTCTCTCACATAGTTATAGAGTCGATCAGAATAAATCAAAATAAGTAAGCAACTCAATAACCGTTTCTCTTGGAGTTGATCATTAATTTAATTATTTTGTCTGATAACTAAATTTAGCTAACTTTGATTAGTTATAATTATCATTACCTTTTTTTACGAAAATAATAATAATAGTATTAAACTATCATAGCAACGGAAGTTAAATTTGTAATTGCTGTTATTATACAATTTATCTTGCATGTTATCATTTTGGAATATATAGAATGCAATTAATACATTTTATATGATTTTATCATGTATACATTTGAATTAGCTAATTAAGAAATTGTCATTAATTAACTCAAATTGCAACAAAACAATCGCAAAATTTACTTCTTGTGTAGTAAAAAATAAAATATGATTCGGTTTAAGGCTTTAAAGTTGTCCTTGTCTTAAAGAAACACTTTAAGACAAGGATTTAACACTTTAAGATCATATAAAAATTAAAATCGCAGCAAACTATTTTTTTAATCAAATTTGCAATACGTGGCCAATCTAATATTAAAAAATTACAATTTATATCAAATTTTGTTTCTATTCTTTTTTTTTTTTTTGAAATTGTTATATGTTATTAAAAATACAGTATTTAAGTTAAACATCAGTTTTTTAAGGTAAATTAATAACAATTTCTAGTTCTTCACTTAATTTGGTATAACTGATGTAAGACGGATATTATTTAGTTAAACCAACAAATTTTTCATCAGTAATAATTAGATATAAAGATTCATTCAATCGAATTCATAAAAACAAACAAGAACTTTTTTTATGAACATATCTTTATTTATGGAGTTCGAACGCGCAAATGAACTGTTTTAAAAATACTTATTCTGCATTTATGTAGAATTAGTGAAAGTCAGTGTAGTTAAGTGAGTAAAAACACCCCCAAAAATCAATATAAAGCCCAATAACCCTAATTAAAACAATATATATAACATATTGAATCTAATATAAAACTGTTTTTACATGAAAATTGCAATGTTCTTCCAATGCGTATCTGAAATCTTTGACCTATAATTTTCTATTGTACAAACTATATAATTTAGTACAATGACAAATTATCATTGCGCATTAAGTTAATGAACATTGTCTACTTTCAGATACATCTCTTGAATATTAATATTCCCTGATTTGAGCTAGAAAATCAATTCTGCTAGTTAGCAAATGGAAGGCCGATATCCAGTTTTGTTTGAATTTGGATGGTAATATCATTACATTGAACATAGAGGATTTTTTTTTTTACTAAAAATGGAAAAAAAATCTAAAGGTGAATATATATGATATTTAAAAAAATACTTTCACCACTAATTATAAAGGATTTATTTATGTCTTTTGGCATTCAGTATATTAGACAGTTTAGTCCAATAGCTATTAAATTTGGTGCAAATATTTAAGGGTAATTTCAAATTGTACCAAATTCGTGTTTTGCACCAATATGATTTTAACAATAATTTAATTTATAGAAAATTACATTAAAAATTAGTAAAGAAATTATTTAAATATATTTTATGTTGCATATTACATTTGGATATTTGACTCGTAGTTTTTTTCAGGACGAGAGATCTTATACATTTTTGAATTCGAGTTTTTTAATAAAAATTGCTTTTAACAATAAGTAAATTTTGCAGAAGGTTAATGCGATGTTTTAGCGAAATTTTAATTCAGAGGAAAAAAATATATTTAATTCCATTAATCATTTTTAAGCATATAAAAATTTTAGTATTGATTTTTTTCAACTAGCATATTGAGCAGTCTAAGAGAATTAGCCGTTAATACTTATACTATATAATTACTTCGATTATTTTAATTCTGTATGTTAGATGTTACAAGATACGGTAGATTGTAACTATTTGACTGTGTTCTAAGTCATCAACGAAGTCGCTTTGGAAAAAAGAACAAACGTAAAACTAGAATAAATGAAACACGAGTGCATCAAATTAATCATTTTGAAAATTCTTAATGGAAATTAATCTAAAAAATTAACAAAACCAGGTAAAACTGCTTAAATAAGTACTGGTATTATAAACAAGACCTGCTGTAGTATGATTTTGTGAACATTTAATTTCTTTTATCAATTTTACAAAAAATTATTACTACTAAAATAGGAACATGGAGGCATGGCTACACTATAGTCCTTTCACCTCAAATGAAAACTTATAGCTGAAGAAGAGGGGAAATTTTTTATTTATCTATACTATCAACAAACATATATTAAAATCAAATTAATAAGTCTCAAAGCAGAGTCTTTCGTTAGAGAACCAAAAAGTATTTTAATACTGCCATGTATGAGTTGAAATTTATTTTTAAAATATCAGCACAACATACATTTTAAATTCAAAAAATTGGATAAAATAATAAAGAACACAAGTAGGAATAACAAAAAGCTCAAGAACGTTCCAACTTTCCGAACTCTTTCAACTTAAAAAAAAAGGGGGGTTGATGTAATTTTTCAATAAATAAATAAAAATGCGTATAAAACATATTTAAAAAATACTCTTAAAATAAAAATTGGCCTTGAATACTCTTATGACTTGCAAAAAAAAAGTTTTTGAAAATGTTTAACAGCAAGAATCCAACAGTGGTTTGGTATCAAAATTTGAGTTACGTGATTAGATCGCAGAGATAATCAAATATATATATAAGCAACTACAACACATTAAATTTAATACGAGTGTTAAGCAGCTATTAAAGGCTTAAATTAACTTAATATGAGATCTAAGCAGCTATTTCACTTTAAGATTAACTTAACACGAGAGTCAAGCAGCTGTTACACGTTAAGATTAGCTTACCATGAGAGTTATTACACAAGAGTTAACAGTCCCCCGCTGTTATAAAGCAGAAGTTTAAGGAGGAATTATTACACTATGAATTATTACTTTGGTATCAGTGAGGACTTCGTCCCAAAATAGGAGTTGCAATTTTTCAAAGAGGGACAGTAACTGAAATTATTAGGTTGTTCGGAAAGTAATTTCGTTTTTTCCTGACAAAGGATTTAATTGCATTTTTCGCACCCAATTTCATACTTAAACCGCAAAATCATTTTATATTTTAAGAGCTGATATAGCAAGGCTTGAGTGTGAAAAAGTGCAGCTGATTCTTCGCAGTAGTTTTTGGATGGTGCCCTTTTAAATATGGAGAGCAATAAACAGCATTTTCGTCATTTTTTTCTTTTTTGCTATAAAAGGTAAAAATGCTGTTCAAGCCAGAAATAAATTAGCCAATATGTGTGGAGAAGATGTATTAACAGTACATCAGTACCAGAACTGATTTGCAAAATTTTTCCTTCAAATGAGGAGGCCAAAAACCACCTCGATCAGTTTTTTTTTACAGCAAAGACCAAAACTTTTATGAGCGTGTAATCATGTTACTACCAAAAATATGGCAAAAGGTATTAGACCAGAATGGCAATTTTATAATTTAATAAATAATTTATTCATTAAACGAAAATTTCTTTTCATTTGGACAAAAAAATACGAAATGACTTTCCGAACAACCCAATACTATTGTGAAATTGTTTGAACAGCTATTAACTAAATTAAACTAGAAAAGAAGTCAAATTTATTCTATTCATTGAATGTAGAGTCACAACATTTTCCTTCCACATTTATTGCTTTGGAAAAACAAAAATAAATTTATACAATTGTTTTCAATTCCCTACGCATGTCTTATATTATACATTAAACATTAATTTTCAAGATTGAATCTCAATTCGTTCTGATTTATCACCAAAGTTGTTTTTGGAAAGGAAATGTGCATTAAATGAATTCAAGTAATCTTACACTTAGCGGAACTCAATCCACTAACTAAGCGAAAACGTAGTAAAATACGTAGGTAAGTGTTAGTGTTACACATTAGATGTATTGCTTCGTGGCCTCAGTGGTTTACTTATTTCACCTACCAGTTTTACGTCACAATTTCAACTCAGGAAATTAAGAAACGTCAAACCCGCTGTCCTGGCAACGGCGCTGTGGTTACCGTTGGTCAGCTGGGGCGGGAAAAGAAAAAGAGGGGGATGGGCTGACGATTCACTGAAAAAGCGAGACTGGACATTGCACGTAAGATTATTGATTTGGTTGTATCGCTTGACCTTGCTCCAGTAATACGTGTTTTGAATGCCAATCTTTCACACAAACATATGGACCTCGGCAGAGTGAAACTGATCAATACGAACAGGAGATTTTAATGCCCATCTCCGCAACTCGCATAAAATAATGATCCTCACGAATTCTAGAATGTTCTATTTGGATAATATTCAATAAAACATTTGAATTATCCTAATAAAAGAGATGTAATATCTTCTGATTTCTTTTCTATATAATGCATTTTCCTTTAAATTATATTTTTTTACTATGTGGTATATTTCTTTTATAATAAAAGGAATTTTACATTTTGCACCAAGAAATGTATTAGAGCTTATTTTTAAGGAATGTCGCATTTTTTTTCTTTATGTTTGTTCATCAGTTTAATTTATTTTTAAAAGATCTGTCTTCGCTTGTATTTTGAAGAATATTACACAGAGACTGAACTATATTTTAATAAACTCTGTTTTCAACAAACTAGCAGCTCATTTACATATAAAATATTAAATCACACAAGTTGATGTTTGTTTCTTATTTTAGATAATGAATGAAAGAAAAACTCATTATTAAACAGTAATTAATTTTCAAATAGCAGTTATTAGTTGATGATATACCATACGTTACTCAAGATGAGATTTTTATGCTTTTTGCCCATGAAAAATTAGTTATCGTAAAAAGTACATTAAAACCTAATTTGTATTTAGAAGTTGTGAGCAAAATTTAAAGCGTTTATTACATGAACAAAATATATGTTGATATATTTGTGGAAAAATAAAAACCTATTCAATATTAGCATGGCACATTAGGCGAAGTATTGAACAATAATTTTTTAACAGATTTATTGTTTCAGCGAAAACTGTTATGTAAAAATATAGTAGACATTTTTATCATTTTAATTAAATGAATCCTTGATGAAAAGTTTTTTCGGACTTCTACAAAAAAAATTACAGATTGACTAAAGTTATTTTCGATAACCCTGGAATTCTAATTTTTTTGTCTATAATTTAATAACAGTATTAAAAGAGTTATGCAAAATTTTAAATGAAATACTAAATACCCTGCGTAGCAACTAAAGTGGGTTTACAATATAGAACAGGCTGGTAGACATTTTCAATAATAATTTTTTTTACCTCTAAAAGCAAGAAATTTGTTCAATGTTTAAATAACAAAATAACTTCAAAAGAACTTTCAAGTTAAAAGAAAAAAGATATATCAATGTCATTAATGAAAAATAAATCTTATTTAGGTATCTAATATTTTGGTTATTTTAAATTCAATTCTTTAAAACAAATTTTGAAATTCACTATAGTTTTTATTACTTTGTATATATGCAAATGAAATAAGCTTTTAATTTTGAAAAATTAGCTCTTCTGAAACTATAACTTTTTTACTTTTTCTTAATGCAGTTATGTAGTTTTTAAAATGGAGATTGATATCAAATTTTTAATCAAATTTATAAAATAGCTGATCATTTGTCAGAAAGTATTTTCTCATACATGTAAACGCAATGACTTAAATTATTGAATTTTTGACATGTGATAGATACAGTGACTACAGCTGTAATTCCCTGCTGACATTCTTTCGGGAAAAAAAGACATTCAACATATTTGTAAAATAGATTCAATAAAAATATTAACCATGCCAAAGATGTATACTTGATAACTAATGATATTTAGTGTTATGTAAGCATTCGTTCCTTTACCAAAAGTTTACATTTGTAAGCAGAGGATGAGATAAAACTTTTATTAAACTAACCCCAGCATGCGATAAAATTTCGAGGAAACCACAACAGCTGGTTATTTCACCATGTAAAAAGAATGTGGTGAAAATCTAACAGGTTCTATCTCTACGGACAATTTAAAAAAAATTATTTCCATTTTATTTGCATGGATTCGAGCAAGAAAATTAAATAAACAAATTAATAAATGAACAATACGTTAATGATAAGAAAAGTCCTAAGATTTTAGGCAGACAACTATCTTTCTTAAGTTATATTTATAAGATTTTTATCGCTCTGAATTTTTTTTCCTTCAGACAAATTTAATTTTCTTATTGCATTTTTGACAATCATAAATCTTGTACATGGTGTCCAGGATTAAAAAGTCCTAGTTCAAATTTGCTAGTGGATGAAACTATAATGCAAAATGCTATGAATTTTTATATAGCACATAATAAAGAAGAGGGTATTTAAGCAAATAAATAATTAATTCAAATTTTTGATGCCAGAATCTTTTTAATCTATTCCCCCTATTGTATTTAGTATAAATTTATTACACTTTTCAAATTCTATTACAATAACACATGCTCAAAATGATGATAATCTTTTTCAATACCATTTAGAATCGTAAGATATCATGTTCTACAAATGACGGCAGTAGGGTTTGAGAAACGCTACAAACATGTCATGAAATGTTATCAGTAGAATTGGATAAAATCCTTGGATTATATCGAAACATCATATGTTTCAAATGTTCCAACGTCAAAAGTTCATGGTGTAAGGTCTGGTGATCAGAGAGACAGTAAATCACGAAAGTGTCGACTGATGACATGTTTTACAGTGAAGTGATCTTTGAGTACGTCCTGAATATAAAGACTAATTAGAAGTGCAGCTTTATCTTGCATAAAAATTGTGCATAAATGGCAATGCCTTGCTTGTAGATTTTGAGAAATTTTAATCTGTAACAGTGATGCCATTGACCGATTGTTGGCCACTGATCGAGCATATTACTGGATCTCTATCATTTAGAAATATGAATCAAATATAAATGATGCAGTAAACTGACGCCAAAATTATTATTTTTTATGATTTTAACGAATACTGTAGGATTGGATGCATACTTTCTGGTTCTGGAATTCGGTAGCTGTGAATATTCACCGAGACCTACAAATGAAAGTGCCCTACATCTATCCAGTGGATATTTCTAATCTATTTTGATTCAACCTGAAAGTGAGAAAAATATTGAAGTAAAAATTGGTGAGACTACAAATCATGTGGAAGAAACTTCTGCCCAAAGTGAATGCAGTACGTATAATACTAGAATATACTTCATATGATATTCTAGACAGTTTAACTGAACATATAGAACTCTTCAGCCATAGGAATTTGTTGGAAGCTTTGCATTCTTCCACCAGAGGCAATATCTTCTCTATCACTTCTGCGGAAATTGGTTTCCTTCTTCTTCCAGAAAGAATTTATGTCTTCAAATTTGGTCATCATTAATAATATATTTTTAATAGTCAATTAACCTTTCGCAACCCCTTCAAATTCCAATACTTTCCTTAGAATAACGACACCGGAACTGCATTTTGTTAAAACAAATTAAATAAGAAAGGTTCAATCTGTTAACCGTATCGACATTCTGATTAGCAATAGTGGGAATACTGAAAAACTCTAAGCGAAAGTTTCCAGGTTTTATAACAGCTGTTGCATGAAGAGGATAAGGTTTTTGTTACTTATTCTTCGTACGTTTAAAGTTTTTGTTCGAAGTTTAGATATCGAGCGAGTTTCTGATCGAATGTAACTACCGAAAGAGTTTTAGATCGAATGTAATTATTGAACGGCACCTCGTTAAAGGAGTTTGCAGTTTCTCGTATTTTCTAAACTAAATTTCGAACGATGTTTCAATGTTTTGTTTTTCTCGTTTTATCCGTGTCTGCGACTATTTTTTAGAAAGTATATTGATCAATCCTTTGATGAATGTTGCTTCCAAATTTGATGTCGATTCACACTGTAGATTGGTATCAAGTTATTGTTATCTAGATCATTATGTTTTGTAATTATCGTGTTCACTTATATTCTAACAACCAGCCACACAGAATTTTTCGAATGAATTTGAAATTTTTGAAAAAAATCTAGAATTTTATCATATTGCATTCTTCAAACTTTTTTTAAAATTATATTTAAAAATGTGTTTATTTCGGACCCAATAAAGTCTGAAATGATGAGATTCGATAACATTTCATATTCGTGTATTTCGAATACGAGGAAAAAGTAAGAACTGATAAACAATCAACAATTTCACAGATTCTGTTCCAAATTTTGTTAAATATTCTATTAAAATAATGTACTAAAGTTCACACCTTTATCATGTTACGTGTTTATATTATCATGTTTATCTTTTTATTTCGAACATTTGCACCGAAGCAAAGTGTTCATTAGCTCTAATAAAAATTTATAATTTCAAATTCCTTATATGGATATTGTAATTATGACTTCGGACACAATTGTGTGAGTAATAATTAAGAAATATTCATTAATATTAACTTCTAAGGATTAAAAAAATTCAAGAAACACGGAAATATAAAATATGCATCCTATTTGGTTAAGTAAACATGCAAACCAAAAAAATTTTTATAAGCAGATTAAAAAGTTATAGACAAGTATAATTCCAAAGAAAAAAAGTGTTTTTTAAAAATTTCAATGAGCCAAAACATGGACTAATTATCAAGTACCACAACCGAATTTTTAGACACATTTCTCTCTGTTCTTTTTAAATGCGAAAAAGGGATAAAAGACAGATCAATCTAATAAGATGTTCTTCTTTCATATCCTTCATTGAATTTATCTCATTGCCCTTTGCCATTTATGTCGTATAAAATTATATAAGCATTTCTAATGGTTACAGTTCTTTGTTTATAAGTACATATTTTGTTCAGGGATTTTTTTTACATTGAACTCTTTAAAAAGGGTTTTATGAATAAATGTCGAAAATTTCTTTTAGGGATAAAGTCTCTTTTCCCTAACACACGGACAAATGTTTTTATATGTGGAAGTAAACGAAATAAAATAAGGAAAACATTGAGTTTTCCGTATTTGATATTGTATATCTCTTAAATTCCAAGAATTCGCATTTTATGTGTGAATTAACACACTTACTTTTAATTAACACAATTTATGTGTGAATTCGATGAAAATCGAAACATGGAATTGTTCATTTTGCAGATTATTTATAGCGCAATGTAAGCATTTACAAATGCTTAATATTGAACACATATTCTACACAGAATAATATAATTGTTTTCTTAAGAAAACATTATAATGTATTTTAAATGGAATGTCCTTTTTAGATAGAAAGGGACGGTGTTAACTAAGTGCAATGAAATCCATATTTTCAACGGTTAATCTACCCATGACTCTTGGTCCTTAAAGTTGGAACATTTCCTGACCTTAATTCCCTCTTACGAAATAATAGTAAAAAGAATTTGAGTAGAAAGTTTTACCTAAAAAAACGCAAATCAATTAATGATTCTAATTTACTTAAAGAAGTATGCAGTTAATAGTTTCCATTAATTATAGCACAAAACTGTACGTAAATGAATGAATAGTATACAAATCAGATTACTAAATTGCCTCTGTGCATTAAAACAAGATTATGCTATTCTATATAATAGTGAAAAAGTTTAATTCTACTAAAACTAATTCTCTCGATAATTTTTTTTTGTTTTTTTTGTTTTGAAGCTTTAGAAAAAAATGTTACTTTATTATTGAAAGATGCCACAACCTCTGAACTATTCTTCAAATTAGAGCAAAACATAAAACCTGGAACAATACTTGTACACACAATTTTTTTATATTTCATTATCCTTAAACACATTTTTGAAAATAATATATTTCAAAAACTAAAGGATGTTTTTATTTCTGCTTTTCCTGTTGCTTGTAATCATCGTATATATACATGGAAATAATTTTTTTAACCAAATCGCAAGCCATTAATATAAAAAGAAAGAAAGAACACTAAATCAATCTAATATTTATGAATAGGAATTACTGAATTCATTAGAGAAACTAATTTCATCTTAACTTGCATTGACAGCTCAATACATATTAGACAGTTGATTAACAATCAAAAGGTAACAAGTGATTTGATATCTTTTCAAAACAGCATTAAGAATGAAATTTATAATTTCCAGCATCTGAAACAAAGACCATGCTTGCTTTTATGAGAAGTAACATGCTACTACCTTACAGCATTCAGTTGTTATGAATTCCGAAATTCTTTTTTTTTTTCGCATTCTTAAATTGTGTTATACTTTTTTTTAATTTTGTCACTTTTTAGAATATCTTTTTAACGTTTAACATTTCTTTTCTTGCTCTGATTATTTGATTGATCAGTGTTAAAAAGAACTAAACTTTTAAAATTACAAAATAATGAAACATTTGTAGAAAATTTAAATATTATTTAATAAACAATAAATATTAGATTCTCCGCGAGAGCCATGCAATACTCTTATATGTCTTTGTTTTTACAAAAACGAAAAAAGTAGCTTTTATTTTAAATAATTGCTACTTCTGCCTTAAAATATCTGTTGACTTTGTACTATTAAATTAAGTTTCAAAGATAATCATTTTTTATTTAATATGTTATTTGTCTTCTTAAAAGATAGATTCTATTTATATATAACTTCTTACGAAAAAAATTTATATGTATATTAATTTATTTTCATTGAATCGTACAACAAGCTGATTGTTTGAATCTTTTTCCTTAATTTGAAAATGGACGAACATTAATACAATGTTACTAAAAAGCACTTTATTAATTATCAACTTATTCAAAATTTCTGAATAATTTTCAAAATTTGATTTATTTTTCGAAACTATATCCATTTAAACTTCATAAAAAGTTAGGTATCATTAAATCAAAAGAAAATTTATTAAAATTTCTTATTTTTTTTAAATATCTTATACTAAAGTAGCATTCACGGAAAATTCTGATAAAGAAATTGAATATAAGAGAAGTACAGCAGCTCCGAAAACGTCTCAATGAAGGAAAATCAAAACCTATATTTTAAGATAAAATGATCAATAAATTTAAAATAATTTATTTTTTTATTTAAAATAATTTATTTTTTTTTATTTAAAGTAATTTATTTTTAATTAGAATAATTTGCTTAACATATCCTTAATTTAAAAAATAATATACAATATCAACAAGGCTTTTGAAAAAAGAATTTTTTTTTTCATATGCTGTAAACAAAGTGCATACTAATTGCAAAAAAAAAGAGGCAATAACCATAAAATTACTTATCACGTTTTCTTGTATTCCCTTTTATTATCTCAAATTATTCTCTCATCAAAATTCTATAATGAGACCAAGTTTAATAACAAGCAATTTACATAATAAATATAACTATCAGAATCATTTTCCAGCTATAAAATTTATATCTATCATTAAATTAATAAATTTTAAAAATCTCAGATTTTTTTTTTCTAAATTCAAGAACAAAAATTATCTCAGAAGCAGTTCTCTCAAAGTTCACTTACCCGTAAGAAGAGTATCTGCTGTAAATTTTTTTCAAAGGAGGCCTCCTTTTTCTCATCCGGGGAAACCACTTTCTGGTCGCAGCCATGACCGTACCGTGTGTGCCTCTCGAAGAGTTTACCACCAAGTGCCAATTATTTCAATCAGTGGGACTGGGGGAGAATCCTTGATGTTACCCCAATTCTATCTCGGATGGTTACTGTCGTCGCATAATCTACTTCCATTCAAGAGCCTTGACAAGAGACCGCCATAATAGTGGCAGAGCAAAAAAAATACCATCATCCACGTAGTAGTCCGGTTTATTAATCTAGCTGAGTGGGCTCGCGCTGTTCGCCATGAGTCCCACAGGAGTACTTCGGTTCATGTTGATTATCCTGAGGTCCTATCTTGCCAGGAAAGAAGGCGTAAGTTTTTTCTGGATATTGTCCTGGTGGTGGTGTTTTTCTTTTTGTATTTTGTGGGTTTTTTCTACTTGAGTGGAAGTTTTGTTTTGTGGTTTGGCCTTGACGGTCTCGTGGAATATTGAATATTGTCTGGGGGCGCTGGCTGTCTGGTTATGGAATGCAAGCTCAATTAATCACTGGCGGGATAAAGCTATCATCGTCATTCTTCAATGAATCAAAGTAGGTCACTGGATTACTTAATGCTCCGTAAAAGTATTGGCTTGAAGCAGATTATGTTGGCGGAGAGTTTGCTTTCTTTTAGAAAGATAAAGGGGTGTTAGATAGTTGCCTAATCATTTTATAGTGAAAATCTTAGAAATTCAATGAAAAATAATTAAGTCAAAATGTTATTTTTCATTTATATTCTCGAGCAGAGGTTTCCAAACTGGTACGTTTAGTCTAGGAAGCAAGCAGTGTACCAATCAAGGGTGTTTGAAAGTATTGCTGGGAATGTAGAAAACTTAAAACACAACAGATCAATATTTTAAAAAAGGATAAAATTTAATCGCCCAGGATGTTATAAAATATATATATATATATAATTCTCTATTGCTGGGTTAATAGAGAATGCAGAAATAAAATATTCAATCTTATCTTTCTCAAAAGCAGAATTTAGGGAAAGAAACACTCTCCTTCTTCATATACTGATAAGTAACAAGTAAATTTAGCCCAACTCGAGATAAGCGATTGTATTTGTCTTCATTTGAATTTAATTTCGTAAAAACTCAACTCTATAAAGCAAATCGGTTCCCATTAGAATTTTTAACTATAACGATAAGGAGTTATTAGTTTTTATCATACGTTAATGCATAATTATTTTAACTGTTTTTATTTATTACGAATCGGTACTATCATAAAAAAGGAGAACAAAATGTAACCCTAACCTTATGTGGCTACTCTGACCGTAGATACATGGATAAATCTGGATGACCGGACCACCGCGACAGCAATACTGGTGAGAATTATAGTCGAATTCTAAGGGCCATGACCGACCTCGGCACAAACCTCCCGTTAGAAATACGTCTCGTCATCAATAGGAGGGAACCTACCCCCACTATTTTTATATCCACCAGGGTAGCGAAAATCAACCACCAGAAGCTTCTCATCCTCATTTCTCAGGTGCCCCGAGTAATAGTGGAATAAAATGTGAAATTAAAAATTAATCTAATAAGTGTTTTTATTTTAATTCATATCTTTTGATTCGGATGAACTAATTTAATTCATTAATAGTAATTGCATAAAACACTTTTCATTAAGCAATAACATCACTGCATCCCCTTTGGACCTATATTTTTATTCATTAAGGTAAATGAGTATTATGAAAATACGGGTCGTTGTAAAATTCGGAAATAATAATAGCAATGACACGTAAAAGAAAAGATCCTGAGAAATTTTCATAAAATTTTTAGTAAAAAATTAAAATTTTCTTTTAATGTAATTAGTTATTAATTAGATAAAATCACATCAATTGTTAATCACTGAAAACATGCTGTTCGCACTCACTATGAATTTCATTCGTATTTGAATCTCCATTTTATATCTAAAAATTACATTTAAATGGCATTAATTAAAAATAACCGTTTGTTAATCATTAAATTTCTAAATTAATTTGTTCTGGCGTTAAAAAAATGATTGATTGTATTTATTTCCTTATTTTAAATAGATTTATTGCTTTTTGTTGAGAAATTGGCATATTTTTCTATATTTGATAATGTTCTTTTATATTTTGGTTTTAGTAATTAAAATGTTCTTGGACTTTTTTTTGTATTTTCCAACGACAATTTGTTATTTCATGCTTCGTAAATGAGATGTGCCAGGCAGGTTGTTGGATTGAAAATCTTAATTATGATCAGAATATAAACAAAAAAAGGCAACAGAATTCTTTTTACCTTAAATTAGTATGAATCTATGTATTTACTCTCCAGTCCCAAGATGTCTTTGTAAAAATTAAATCAATGCAATAAAAATCAATTAGACGAAATAATCGCATGATAAATTCAAACGACCATACTATACATTTAACTATATACTGTCCTATTCTGTACTGTAAAGCTATGCTGGTTTCTCTGCTAGATTTCTAGTAAATCTCAACATTTATTTCGATAGTAATTTTTGATATTTATTACATAAGCACGATTCCATAAAAATATTTGCAGAAAATTCTTACCTACGGTATGATGATTTGCTGCTTTTGTGCCACTCAATTCTGCAGATTAGGCGATTACTACAACTGAATGTATTAAATCGAAACAAAATTCGAAGAGATAATTAAAATTGCATAACGCACATTTTTGTTATAGTAACAAAACATTCCTTGACAAAGATGACAAATTTACATTTAACATGTAATTCAAAACAGCAATCAAATAATTCTTTTGAAAATTCAGTATAATTAATATTAAGGTTTATTAAATAATGGTGGAATATTAAACTATTCTCATATCGCCTGCGAATAAATTTATAAATGTGTAGAATGCTACAGTTGCAGTAGAAATTAAATTCATTTTCCCTCTATACACAAAATTCAGGTATCATTTATAAATTTTCGTAAATATCTATAAACATACACAATTCTGTATAAAAAAATATTAACTATAAGCAAAAAATTCTCCATAAATAGGTCGCATATCAGATAAGGCAGACTTTCAAACAAACAAAATTCAAACGAATGTTTTTACCTTCTTTTACATGATCATTCTTTCCCACTTCATGATTATTCAGCGGGTTAATGTAGGGCGTTCTACCGAGGGAGTAATTTTACGGCCATGGATGCCCCCCCTGTCACACAGGAATTGTCAGATTTCACCGAGGGAAGAGATAGGAGAAATGTGCTCTAGATACGTGAATGTGTTTAAATTATTCTTCCTACCTCTTGTATAACACATAGAAGTAGTCAATCCTTTTAATGGAAGTGAATATATGCAGAGCGAAATTCGTGAACTTTATGAGATATACTTTCACAGAATACAAAATACCCATTGCCTCTTTAGATATTTGGATATAACTTTTACTACAATCAAGGCATATTATCCAGGAAACAATTATCCATGATCAATGCATTATTCAGCAATAAAATAGCCAAATATAAAAGTATCTATAAAGGGTATTTCCCTTTTTAAACCCTTTAAATTTCCATACATTTTTTTTATTTATTTTGCTTCATGTTTGTCACAATTTGGTTAGTATTCGACTGTTCACTGATTTCATAACAATCTAGGATCTTTCAATTTTTCGCACTTGGCGTTATCCAGATTTTAAAAAATGTTAACTTAATATTTACAAATATTATTTATCAATAAATAAATTATCAATTTATTAAATCTTGATACCAAACTAATCGTGTCACAAATTACTAAATTCGAAAAAACAAATTTCAGAAATCGGTTATATTGTCAAAAAGAATAATCAAGTTTAGAAACAAAAATCGTTTTTTTTACGAATGTTAAGTAAAAATAAAACAAAACATTCACTCTCTAACTTCAAATATTATAGTCGTAGTGAAATATATGCCAAAAAAACTGAAACAGAAGTTTAAATTTATTCATCATGTAAAAGCTTCTGTACTGTCCGACATGAATAATTTTACACAATGTTATCAAAAAATCTTTCATGGCTTAGTGAAAACTAATTTTTAAAAAGATGAAGAAACGGCGAAGTAAAGATACGTTTGATTTACATCAGATTTTGTAATATTTAAATAAAGAATAGAAATAAGTAAAGAAGTTTTATTATTTTCAATGTAGCATTATTTATCACAATGAAGTACAAATCAAAGAACTACTTTGTTAAAAGTAAAATTAAAAAAATTATTTTGCACCCAGTAGACTAGACAAAGTGTTATTTTAAAATTGTTTGGACAATTTGAGAGAAAATATGACATTTTGAGACATTTTTTGAGATTTAAAATTTGAAATATTTTTGGTTTAGTCAAAAAAAGGTAAAAATTCACTTTTTATATTTTTTTGACTAGTAAAAAGCATCTGGTTTTAAGGAAAAGGTGCTACTGTTTTTCCTTCGCATTAAAGCATGTTTACCATATTTTAAGCATTGAAAAATTTGACGATTAGATTTAATTTTATATCAAATTTTTAAAATCAAATCTAGATTATTTTTCATTATTGCGCTCTTCGCACTTATAAAATTTAGACCATTAACTCAGTTCTGTGATAAATAAGAGAATTTTGGTATTGGTCCAGCAAATTCAGTACGCCTACCTATTTTAATTATAATTGCAAAGCATTGCACTAGATTGCATCTCGACCTGACAATAGATCATTCTTACTTAAATGCGGTAATTTATCTCTGATATATTCTTTTTTATAAATATATTTTCTGTTGAAAAACAAATTTACCATACAAACTGAATTTTTTTCCTTTGTAACTATAAATGATTAATGTTTTTCAATTTTAATTAAAAATAGTTATTATTGCTTTCTTAATTTTAAAGCCAGCAAGAATCTTGAATTGATCATCCATTTATGAAGCAAAAGAAAATTTTCTTCTGTTTATATATGAAATATGTTTTCTACAGAAATTATTCAAATAGAATAAAATGCGAACATATCAGAAAAGAATGACTGCGTTTAGATAAGAAATTTTTGATATCATTCACATATTTATATTATAAATTAGGATTTTATTATTTTTTGCATAAAAAGTTATCTAAATTAATGAAAACAAGGGTTTGATTGAGTTTCTTTTGTTTCAAAGTGAATCTATCTTGCTTCCTACCAGAAAAAATTTTCCATATGGTCTTAGAATATTGATTCAATGCAATTTGGAACCCTAATTTTAGAACGTTATTTAGAAAAATTTTGTCAATGCTTTTTATCTGTTATTTCGAATAATTTCAAACATATGTTTGCACGTAATATCATTTTGGATGCTAGTAGAAATATAACATGAGCCGTCTGATAGAACAAGCGGTTTTCGCTCTAATGAAGTTTGTTTTGGACTTTAAAAATAAATAGATTGATTGTTATTATAATACAAGTCCTCGGTTTTACCAACCGTCCAAACAATTTTCTATTAAATAATTTCGAGGTTTTAATTTCTTTATTCATTAGAAATGTTATTGGAATTAAATGCCTGCTTTTAGAATTAATTGCCAATTTTTGAAATCATAGTTTTAAAAATTCGAATCTTTTTTCCTCAAAGGAATTAATTTTTTCCCTGATTTGTAATGTAGAAAAGTGATGATAATATTTTGTACAACTGTAGATTGAAGAAAATAAAAATTGATGACAGAAAAGAAAAAGTTGTCTTTAATTCAGAAAAAACAAGTGATAATCTGCAAACCTTTAAAGAGAAGGTACAAGAGAAACATATTTTTAGAAAAAATAATTGTATCATTAGGGAACCTATTAAGAAACATTAGTAGGAAATCAGTTTCATTGCATCATTCTCTGAAGTATTAGATTCTTAAATTTATAATATTACTTTTTTTAAATTTTCTTATTTCTATCTTTTTTTGTCTTTTATTGTTACGAAAATATATATGGACTGGTTTGGAAAGTCATTTGCAAAATTTAAGGAAGATGAAAGAAACAGAATGCAATAATTTTATAGTGTAACAGAGGATCAAAAATTTAATAAATACACTGAAGTGACAAAAGTCATGGGATGACTCTTAATATCGTGTCGGTCATCCTTTTGCCCGGCGAAGTGCAACAAATCGACGTGTCATGGAGTCCACAAGTCGTTGGAAGTCCTCTGCAGGAATATTGAGCCATGTTGTCTGTATAGACTTCCATAATTGTGAAAGTGTGGATGGTGCAGGAGTTTGGGCACGAACGGACCTTTCGATGGTGTCCCATAAATTCTAGATGGGATTCATATCGGGCGATCTAGGTGGCCAGAACATGCGCTGGAACTGTCCGGAATGTTCTTCAAACCAATCGCGAACAGTTCTGGCCCGGTGACATGGCGCATTGTCATCCATAAAAATCCCATCGTTGTGTGGGTACGTGAAGTACATGAATGGCTGCAAGTGATCTGCAAGCAGCTGAACATAACCATTTCCAGTCAATGATCGGTTCAGTTGCACCAGAAAACCGAGTCGTCCATGCCATTATGCAGCCACCACCAGCTTGAACAGTGCCTTGCTGACAGTTTGGGTCCATGGCTTCGTGGGGTCTGCGCCACACTCGAACTCTACCATCAGCTCGTAACAACTGAAATCGTGACTCATCTGACCCCGCCACGGTTTTCCACTGGTCTAGGGACCAGTCGATATGCTCACGAGCCCAGGAGAGTCGCTGCAGGCGATGTCGTGCTGTCAGTAAAGGCACTCGAGTCGGTCTTCTGCTGTCATAGCCAAGGAAGACACATTTCGCTGCACAGTCCTATCGGACAAGTCCCTCGTACGTCCCACATTGATTCCTGCAGTTATTTGACGAAGTGTTGCGTGTCTATTAACATTGACCATTCTACACAGACGTCGGCTGTCTCGGTCGTTAAGTGCAGGTGGTCGCCCACTGCGCTGTCCATGATGGGATGTGATGCCTGAAATTTCATACTCTCGGCACACTCTTAATACTGTGGATCTCGGAATGTTGAATTCACTAACGATATCCGCAATGGAATGACCCATGCGTCTAGCTCCAACTATCATTCCACGTTCAAAGTCTGTTAATTCTCGTCGTGCCGCCATAAATCACGAAAAACCTGTTCACATGAATAACTTGAACACAAATGAAAGCTCTGGAAAACGAACTGCGCCTTTATACTTTTTCGCTGCTATACTACTGCCATCTGTATATTTGCATATTGCTATCCCATGACTTTTGTCACTTCAGTGTATGTACATAAACAGAGAATCAAAAATTTATTACTTTATAAATTATTTAAGTTAATAAAAGCTATACCTGATAACAAGTAACGCAAAACTTTGATGGAATACGAATTTACAATAGCGAAATAAAATTTTGCTAGCATAAATTACATAAAAGTATTCAGTTTGGCAATCAAGCTTATTGTATTTAATTTAAAAGAGGGTTGAAAGACGATGTTTATTCATTTTATTTACAGTTTCGGAAGTTAAAGTTGAATGTGTTAATAATAATAATCAAGCGGTATGCATGAATGACACGACTTCTTATTCAGATGTATGCAAATTAGCGTAACTGCATGCAAATTCTTCTGCTACAAGTAATTAATTATGGAAACTGTGTTTTAACTATCCACTAATTGAGTTTTGACTTTTAGTAAAAATTAACGTTTCCTCCTAAATGTTAATCTTCAAAGATTTGAGCCAATTTGCTTCCATTTACGACCATTCTGCCTGTTTATGCGAATTCAGTTTGGCATAAAATCAAAGCATTTGCGAAAATCGATTCATAAAAAAAAAATGAATAAAATTTAATTCCTTAGCTGAAGAAAATATATAAAAATTTGTAGAATTGCCTATTTTACTAATTATTAATTAAAAGATTTTCAACACAGTTTTATACTATCTGAAATGTTTCAAATCTTTTTACCTTAAGCTTTACATTATTGATTATTTTCCAAAAATTACGGACTGAAATTGGCGCCAAAAATACAAAAAAAAAAACGTTAATGGAAACATTTATCCATGGTATCTACGTTTTCCAGTAATTCTTTTTATGCTAAACTGCTGTTATTAACATTTTAGAAAAGATATTTAATCAAGCTAGCCTCATTAGAAACAATTAATATTCTGTTGACATCATACTATATAATTTATATTCTTTTCAATATATATCGGGCAAAAGTGTTATCGAGAAATGCTCTGCAGAATTTTGATATTTTATTTTAAAGCCGATTTACAAAAATAATTGAGGAAAACTAATAATACATTGCCGATTTCGCTGAGCTAAAACTAGAATTAAATATATACCAAATATTCTTAACAATATTTTTTCATCCATTTTTTTGTTTTGTTTTCATTGTTTATCAGAAGAATTTTCGCTCAAGATTTAAATTGTTGATATACTTGCTTCTGTAAATTTCGGGTTTAAAATTGCAGTGCAGAAGTTTTTTTACTCCAACGGTAATTAGTATTGGAAAACTCAGAAAATAATTGTTCTGTGAGAATAATTAACTTTAAGACAGTGTATATAGTTCAATTTGTTCATTCTAATATGTCATAGAATTTTATGTTTATTAATCTGATGTGAAATAATATATATATATATATATATATATATATATATATTCGAACCTCTAATCTAAAATATTTAAAATTACGATTTGGTTCTTCTATTTTATTTAAAAAAATTTCTCCTAATTGCACAACAGAATTCAATATACATACAAAAAATGTGCTTGAGACATAGACTATTTTTCAATTACTAATTAGTTAAAGATTACTTAAAGAAGTGAACAAGAAACTCGAACGACTATAACAGAAAAAAATTTGTTTCGACCATCAGTAGTTTATTTAAGTATGAATAAATTATTGACTAAATAAATGTTTGCAAAATGTTTGGTAATTAAATAAAATTGCTCTAAAAAGTTTAATTATCAAATTATTTAAATCTAAATCTTTTCTTTTCATCTTTAAAATTGATTTTTTCACTTTAACTACATCTATATGGTAACAACATTTAATAAATACTAAAAATATATATAATACTATAAAAAGTATTCTAATACAGTAACAAATTTTCATCATTTATCTAAAACACTAATAAAACAGATCAAAATCAAATTAATATGATCGTCGAAAACAAAGAATTCTTGTTAGGCAATAAAAATGAAAATGCCAACAATATATTCTTGCTATCATAGATACATTCATTTCCATTCAATAAAAAAATGTAAAAAGTATCAAAGATTATAAATATCCTAGAGTAGTTTTTATAAATAGATTTTAAAAATACCATTTAATAGAAATAAATGTTAATTGATACAAAAACCATTTTTTTCTCAAACAAGTCTTTTTAATTTATATTGCTAACTTCTAACTCGTATTTTATGCTTTTTTTTTCTTTTTTTACTTACATTGCTTTGATGATGCATAGTAAATAAAATATATTATGATAGGTTCCTATAAAAGTAATTACCTGGTACATTTTAAATTAAAATATTAGACATATTGAAAAACGAATCAAAATCTTACTTCTATAAAGGTTTTTGTACAAAGCTTCTTTTAAATTGAATTCGATTGAGTTCTAATAATTTAACATTTTTTGAAGCAATAAGAATATCATTTTGGAATAGTTAGAAATATACGGAACATACAAATTATACAATTGAAACTTAATTAAAGTAGGTCGGTTAGTTAGAAGCAGATATTGCAAAAAACGTAAACATCTATTGAGTGATGTTAATGGTCATGACATGTTTATTTGATATATGATGTTTCTTTTTGGCATAATTTTTTACTGAATTGAATCACGAACAAAATCTTAATACTCTATCTCAAACCCCATACTTTTCATTCTTTATATTTATTTAGATAAAAGATTTCATTTTTTTTCTAAGATTAACAAAGCATCGAATGTTGAGTTTTTATAAACCATTAGGACAAAATATCTTTATATTAGCGAAAGATTTTAAAGAATAATGGACAATTGGAAGTTACTCTCCATTATGTTAAAGAAATTAATTACTATCAAAAATAACTGACAAGAAGTAAAGAAATAAGAATTATTTTGAAATGAATTACAGAATTTGAAGCTAAAATTTCAAAAATTATCCTCATTTTTAGTGGTTTAACCTAAATAATCAATCTTTTGTTATTAGTTGTTTTTCTTGAATTTTAAATCAGTATTTAAATTTATAACTGCTTATGATTTTTCAGAATAAAATTAAAGCTTTATTTCATATTTAATTTAAAAAAATTATTTTGTGTATTTACTTGTAAAGTGTTAGAAGGTTAAAAAAATAGAAGGTATAATTAAAATAAAATATATGTTCTCGAATTTTCTAATGTTCAATTTTAGCAATAAATTTATTCAATAACTCAAAATCTGAAGTGAGTAATAATATAACTAAAAGAGCCATAGGAAATGTTCTCAAACACTGTAATAATTCTGGTGTCTTTGGCCGTCAATGAAAGTTCATTATAACGAACGCCAGTCTATGTATAGAATGACCTTCTGGGAAATACTATTTTTGATGAAGAGCAAAATCACTAGCCTTCTACCGAATATTACTTTTCCAGGAGAAATGAACTGTGGATGTCTCATGTCATAGAAAGCTTTTTGTGATGTTCACACCTTGAGTGTAATCATAGATTAAATTGTTGGTCCTTCACCGTTTCTGTGTTAACAATTCAACTGCTTAAGGACGATTGGATATAACAAAAAAAATAACTTTTTATACTTTCATATAGGAAATATTTCCCTCTCAAAAAATATCTTTATTTAAGAAATAACTCGCGTTAAAAAAATAATTTAAATTGGATATTGTATGTTAAGAAATTTTTTATAAGCAAAATTTCTTACTTTTTGTTTTATTTTAGTTTGCTTGCTATCATTTAGAAATTATAGTTCTCGGGTGAGATTTTTTTTTAACCCTTTGGTAGCAAAACTAAACTTGCCTTGCTTAAAGAATTTATTCATGTTAAAAATTAAATGTAATATGAAGAATGGAAATTATAGAATAATCTATACTTATAGTCAAACTCAGTGTGTGTGTGTGTGTGTGTGTGTGTGTGTGTGTGTGTGT
>JAPMOQ010048968.1:1006644-1035481 GCA_026543055.1 Argiope trifasciata
ATATGTGTGTGTGTGTATATATGTGTGTGTGTGTGTGTGTATATGTGTGTGTGTGTGTATATGTGTGTGTGTGTGTATGTGTGTGTGTGTGTATATATGTATGTGTGTGTGTGTGTGTGTGTGTGTGTGTGTGTGTGTGTGTGTGTGTGTGTGTGTGTGTGTGTGTGTGCTGTACCTTGGAGGTCGGGAATATGCACCTCGGTGTCCTTTTTCCGAATTTTTAATTTGAATTTGAATTAATTAAAAATTAAGCGAAATTTCGACGATTTTTGCTATAACTTCAGAATATGGTATTGCACAAAGAGGATTTTGACACAAAATCAAACATTAAAAAATTAGCTTTCTTATGGTATCAGATAACTAAAACTTCTATTTGTAACGAATTTTTAAAGAAATATTTTAACTACATTTTTCAACAATATATTTTGAGCAATACATAAAATTTAATCTGTACGAGCACGTTACGAGTGAAAGAGAAAAAATTATCTTTCACCAATATGTTGCCATCAGATTGACAAAAACTCAAATTTAAAAATAAATAATTATTGTAAATTAAACATATAAAAATTTAATTTTCAGCACGTGTCTGCATGAAACGAAATAAATATTAAATATGTTTTTTCTAAAAAGAAAATATAAAGAAAAGTTTTGTGATTTTAACAATAATATTAAAGAAATCCGCTTTATTCAAGACAAACATGGTTATATATATAATTGAAGGTTCAACGGCTAATTTGAAAAGCTTTAATAATAGAAATGCATCTACAAAAAGGATCTGAATGAAGTAAATAATCACATAGTATGTAACATGAGACTATAAATGCTTTAAGAAATGAAGAAAGTTTTGCTTTTAATTAAAAAGAGATAATCAACTCTTTCTCTAAAACTGACTGTTTTATGAATATTTGAAGCTGACTATTCAATAAAAATGGGTAATTTTAAACCACTTTATCAACCATTCCAAAGATGATACCCAATCAACGTCTAGAATTTCTCAAGACTGACTGGCCTAAGAATTAAAATGTTGAATGTTCCAAACAATTCTATTCAAAACTTCATAAGTCGATCAAATTTGATACCAGAAGATAGAAACCTTTATTTATTTATTTGAAAGTTAAGGTGTCAAGCATATTTCGTAGAATATGATTCCTTATAACTAAAATATGTATAAAATTAAGATAATATTTTTTAATTAGGTTTAAAGACCAAAATAAAATAAAATATTATTCGCATGAGTTTAATCTTTTTGAAAGTAAAACTAAAACTTGAATTTTGTGACGAATCTTTGTTGAATAATTCTTGAAATATTACATGAATTATTGTAATTATTCAGTAGTACACATAATAATTCTCTTTTACTTACATTTAAAAAAATGCTTGGTTTCAATAAAAAAAATGTTTTATATCAATTTACAGTTTAATAATTTCCACTTTAATTTATGGTTGAAATTTTGCGGGAGCTGGCCGATAATCAAAGACATATAGTACATTACGGGCTTAAGGTCTTTATAACTGCATATGTGAATTGTATGACTATTAAAATTTGAACCCTAAAAGTATTTTTATGAAGTAGCTATTAAAAGACAAGTTACATAAAGAATTTAATTGACAATGACGTTACATGAAGTATTTATCTGATAATTTTAAGCAGCAGTAAGACTGGTGTATCAGCTCATCGCCAAAGGCGGCTAGTAAGTAATAAAAAAAAGATACAAGAAATAAAATTACAGGATTCATTGCTTTTTTTATACTGAAATTTAAGTAGTTTACATTTAATTTTATTAAAAACATTATAAAATCAAAATATAAAAATTCTCACTTTTGAACAAAATATCAATATTTTCAAAGAGTTATATATATTTTTTACTTAGAAAATTATATCTCAGTATCGTTGAATTACCTAAATGCATTAAACACTGCCAGACGGTTTATCCAATTTGATATAATTTTTAATAAAATATAAAAATGTATATTAAGCAGCAGTTATTATTTCAGAGTTTTACCTATTTAAACTCAACATATTCTAACTATGAAAATATCTGATGTTGATTTTTAATATTATTTATTTATATTGTTACTATGCCATACCACTTGGAGCCTATTATTATATTTACAGATTAATTAATTAGTCTATTTCATGTATTTACTTGGAAAAATAAAATTCGCCGTTAATTTTATATTCCTGTATATAAATATATCGTAAAAGAATTAAAAATCCTTTTAATTTTGAAATCTCATTAACTGTTCCTAATTGTTAATTGATTTAAACTATTAGATTTATTCAAAAATATTTATTTTTAAGCCAATTCTAAATTTTATCATTTTTTCGTCGAAATTTGCTAAAAAAACACATTAACTTCCGGATATATAAACTACTTTATTGCGATGTCTGCTGCCCTAGTTTCAGCACGATATTATTAACTCTTTTCCTCGTTGTTTATCAATCACCATAACAACATCTAGAAAACTTACTAATTGTCAATAAATAATCATTTGACGGTAAACAAACAAACAAAAAATTATTTTGAAACACAACACATATCAAATTTTACTCACAGGCTACCACTTGTTGTTGACATTATAGAATTTTGTGATCTTCACTGTTCTCGGTAGGATGCAAAGGAGCGCAAATTTTTCATCGTCCGGTGATCAGTTGTTTAGAAAGTAAAACCACATGGCATCAAGAGAAAAGTACCGGTCGAGCAGAGAAAACAATTCACAAGACTGAGTCTGCTGCCATCTATCGGAGTTTTTTAAAACAGTCACTAAACAGTGATGCAAGAAACGAACTGCACTTCACTGTAAAACTAGTTTTCCACGCAATAAAGAAAATAATTGGAACAAATGCTCATATCAAAAGATTGTTTTTAAAAGGAGTGAAGCAAATTTTTGTTTTTGCTGTAGTTCAAAATCTATTATTTCCGTTTTCCTTTGCGAATTGTTTTTTTTTTATTAGTTACTATGAAATAAAAGAAAATTGATGAAAACAAGTTCACGAAAATACTTCAAAATGAATAGATGAAAATCTCATGTACTCAAATTAATCTTATGCTTGAGCATAAAATTCTACTATTAATACAATTACAAACATATAAATAAAAGTTAAACATAGAATTTAAATTAATAGAAATTAAACTTATAAATAAAATTTCAAGAGTTGAATTTCGATTATTAAACTCTTATCTTTTCCCTTTTTTAAAATTTTATTTTAAAGGTGAAAAATATTTGTGAAAAAATATTCCATTAATTTAAATTATCCTACTACAAAATTAATTATTAAAGCTAAAGCAAATAGAAGCAGATAATTTTTTAATTGGTTCACTTTTTGATTAAAAGAAAAGAACACTTTATAACGATTCAAAATTTCGCACTATTTTTTTCATCCCTCTGTAAATGATTTACAATTCGCTTCAGATGAAACAATGAATTTTCTCAGTTCTCTGAAAAGATGGTATGTATAGCTATAAAAATTAGGAAGATAAAATACTTTTTTATGCAATCAGTAAATCCCGACAGTAGACTGCTATGGACAAGTGTTAAAAGGAAAATATAACAAAAAGAACTAATTTATAGAAAATATAAAATAATTAGTATGAGCCTTAGTGTAAGTTATCTGTATCGCTCGGAGATTATTCAGCTATGCGTTGTTGTAAATCCAGCTAAATCCCGTATCAGTCGATTGGATTTTACAACGCTGAATTCAGGAAAGAAACAAGTAGTGACGAAATCGGTTTGAAGCAAGAAAAGGAGCAGTTCGATTATTTAAATAGATCGCCACAACTATCACGTTTCGATGAAGTGCGGGATGTGGATTGAAAAGGTTGGCAATGCTGTCATGCATTTTAACACTGCAGGGATGCTGTAACTTACAATGCCAAACTTCAAATTGAAAATTTCTACGCAACTTCAGCTCATCTATAATAATTCTTAAAATTTTATTTGAAAATTTTAGTTTATGTTTTCACAATGATTTATTTTAATAAAGCGATTTTAATTCATATATTTAATAATTAATTTCCATCAGAAATTTAATTTAATAATAAATGTTTACATTTTTTTTCTAATGCTTATTTTTCTATTTTTGTTTATAAATATTTAGACAGTTGAGACTATACATGTAAAAAGGTCAAGTTTCATTTGCGGATGTGCTATCAATATATAATAACAGAAACTACTTTAAAATGGAATCCACAGTTTTATTCCGTTTCCAGAGAGGAAAAAATACATCAATAAAAGATTCCAAAAAAAGGTTTAATGTTTTTGTGATTATAAAACTCCCAAAAAATTTTTACAGACAGTAAAAAGAATTCTTTTCGATGGATGTCATCCAAGGTTTGATATGGATCCACATTTTTAGTGTTAAGACGTAAATCCAGTTTTGTTGTCGATTTAGTTTCAGAATTATCATGTTTATCTATGCAAAAACAAGTAGGCATGGTTTTTAGCCCATTGGGTACACATTTATTTGAAAATATTCTTGCACTAGGAGCATATTTATTTTTGCGGGCAAGCAAGAACAGTAGATTTTATGACGTATCAGAAAGTCATGTGCATCTTTACTCAAACAAATGCAGGATGTAGTAGGACAAAGTAGATAAGTCGAATGTAGCTAAAGAATTAAAGATGATGAAAAAATCTTGTATCTCTAAAACATGGAGATTCTTCGAAATATGAAAAGTGCATATTTTGATAATATTTTCTCTTTGTGTACATCAAATTCAAAGAAAGAGGAAAACTAATTTATGTTTTTATTCTATCAAAATATGCATTACGGTTGCATTTTCAGATGCTCATAAAAAATTTGAATTCATTCAAAAGTCCTTATTTTAATCCAAGTAGATAATGGAACAAAGAAGGTAAAATTATTTTATTCTATATACTGTAGTGTTTTTGAGACTGTTTTAATATTTTTTTTACACTTCCTATGACAATATTTAAAAAGAAATATTCCGGAATAATATTAAAATTTTGGAAATTTCGAAAATATTTCCGTATAGATTTATAAAAATAATGTCGAAAGTACCATTTTGAAAGCTAAAACAAATAATTTAATTAATGTAAAAGAATTAAATTATTTGTTCATTTAATTATCATTTAACATTGATCATTTCTTCATTTTTCTTTTGTCATTCAGTTATAATCAAATTTCAACTTGCAAAAAATTTTGTCAATGAAAAATCGTTAACATATTTTCTAAGATCCCTAAATGCTGCAATACTACAGTCCTTTTTTAATATTAATCCCTAATTTCACATGAGATATGAATTGTAAATGCATTTGAAAAAATGGAAGAGGATAAAATATTTCGGATAGAGGAAATTAAAATTCCGGGGGCGACCCAAATTTTCCAGTTTTTTATTTGAACAGTCGAAAGAAAACTGTATTAATTGTTGGTAGGTATGGTAGAGAGGTATGACATCCAAACACGACACCGCCCCTCCATTTTTAGATCTCATGTGAGCACCTAGCCGGTTTGATTTAGGATTTTATTAGAAACACGGAAAAAAGAGAGATGCAATCAACAGCATATTAATGTCAAGAATATAATTATGTATAAATTAAAATCCATTCTAAGAACAGAAATGACCAATGTCTGGAAGTGAAAAAATACTAATTGAATGAGCTTGATAATTTCTAATATAAGGGAAAATACAAAGCATTCTATAATATCTTTTACAAATCAAAAGAAGAAAAATATTTTTACAAAGCAAAGGATATGTTCCGAATGAGAAAACAAATATATAAAATTGAGATACCAATGAAGGATTAATGATATAGTATGTTTAAGATACGGGTAATATTAAAATATTGCATGAAAAAATTGATATGATTATTCTATTCTGCTTAATTGTTCATTATCTGATATAATTTAATCATGTAATGATTCTCAAAAACCAAGTAATTGAATGATAGCACTTGTACATAGAAAAAAGATATTGCATGTGCTTCATTTCCTTATCGCCTGTACATGCGTCGCCTATTATTTATCGAGAATACATAAGATTTCGATATTTGTTAGTATCAAAAGTCGACAATTTCGAATCTAGTTACCTTCATTGGTTTGATATTCGAGAATTCTTCTGAAAGGCTTCTAAAAACAATGATCCTCCTCGATAAATATTTGCTGTAATCTCACATCAAAACTGCGGGTAGATCTAAATAGTTAAATATAGTATTTAGAGACAAAGTCTTATTGTCTCTGGATGAATGTTTTAAGGTGAAGTAGTCACTTTTTTTAATTCCTAAAAAACATTGTTCTTCAATATATAGAATAATGGCGAAAATCTCATTACTATAGAAAAGCTTCCATTCCAATTAACACTTCAGGCACTTTAATCGTTACAAATACTCTTCTCCAGTGTTTCGTATTACAATGACATGTTAGGTCATGGTAGTCTTGTGCTAAGAATTTGAATATCCGTGACTGGAAATTCAGATGGTAATGCCGTAGCTCAAATATCGTCTTTTTTATTGGAACCTGGTTTAATAATACATTTTTAATTATCTAGTTCGTCCCTATGATAAATAATATCATGAATACAATTTTATTGGACATTTGATTCCTGATGTTTTGAGCATTTAAATGCGTTATTAAATAAGTTATTGAATATCTCTGAAATTTGAATCATATGTTTAATACCTGATTGCATTCAAAGTACAAAAATTCAGTGCGTCAAACCACAGAATGTTACAAACTTGTCTATAATTTTTTTTTTAAATATGAATACTGAACATGAACTCTTGGCTGAATTTAATACCTTTAAAAGATTTCGTGTTTTTTCTTTTTAAATGATCAGTGTGGATATATTATTTGATATTTATGAATATTTTTTACTTCAGTTTTAACAGTGCAATTAACTACTAACCCTCCAGTCATTTCAAAAGAGCTATTTTTAAACTATGGAGAAATGTTCATGCAAGACGTTCATTCATTCTTAATGGGTGTAGTATGTAATTACGAAAATTCTTCTTCCCACCTACTCGTGTCAAAATTTACTTTCTTTGAGCAAGTTGACTCGACGTCGGAAATTCGAATTGTGTAAATTGAATAATAATTATTATGACAAATTGAATTGATAATTATTGTGACAGTACTGAAGCAGAAATTGTGGTTCAGTCATCATCAGTCACACTATTCATAATAACGCACAATAATGCATCCAATATCCTGATGGCAGAAACGTGTTATCATCGGAGTGGAAATTACTCTCTCCCACGCCACCCACCAGGAAAGGAAAACCAACCAACTTACAACAAGTTTTTCATCTATGTTAGGTGCTCATTGGTGTGGGTCAAGAAGATATAAAATATAATTTGAATACAGTCAGGAAGAAGAATAATTCTAAGAGTATAGCAGAATTAAGAAAAGGCAATTATATATATAGAAGTATATAGATAACTCTAGAAATATATAGATAACAAAAAGAAAAAAAGTTAAGTAGAAAGGACAATATAATATAACAAATATAATCTAAAAAATACTGTAAAATTTAATAGTAAAATAGTAATATAAATAAAGGATAATAAGAAAATAGTAATAGTAATATGACATATTTAAAACATTTTACATTATAAAATACGATATATTTAAGAATGCATAACACTGTTCAAAGTATCTAATTAATATGAAATATATCAAAGTATTCGAAGTAATTTACATCTCTGATTAATGGATTTTTGGATAAATCCTAATATATCAGATCCCAATACAAAAGCATGATCAAAGTTTCGATTCTTCGTCAGAGTAGGAAGTAAGTCATAAGTTTTCGTCACATTCATCATTTTAGCACTAACCTACAATAAATTACCGAGTGTGTAGAATTTAAACTAGAAGGAAAAAAGTCACAGACGAAAAAAAAGTCCCGATTTCCTGCTGTATCGTTTGATCTCACGCAACTATTATAACAACGGTTCTCTAAAAGGTCACTAAACTCTACATGTTTCTAAAAAAAAGGAAGAAAAAAATCACCAACTCCTAAAATATGAAGCACACGACTTCATTACAAATACTCTAGAGACAATAGGGATTTCTAATAGAATTCATTAGAAGCATATCCTGAGATGGTATGAAGGTTCTGCTCAGTCATTTATTCGCCATTTTAGAGAACACAAACAAATATTAAATTTTGTCTATTAATATTAACGTTGAAGTATAAATTATTTGATATAAGTCTTATGACAAAGATTTTGAAGAACTGTATCCTAATGGCATATAGCCAAATAAATGTATTCTCACACTTATTAAATAAATAACTAAAAATATTTTGAGAAACATGATAAAACATAGAACATTTTTAAAATCAAGCCATGCATTAATAAGATTGTTTAAAATTGGTGAAATGATTAAATAAGATACAATATTTTGTCACTCAGATTATACGAATTTCTTACTTCGTCAAATATCGAAATTTGGCTAGGAATTTTTTAAAAAAATCCGGAAACATAAATACAGTTGATGCAAATACAAAACTTTAAAAAATTCGCAAAAAGATAAGATGCAAATATAAAACATTATGAAAGGCCGAAAAAATTCGGGCTTCAAATTTTGACGAATCTCCATCCTTTAGACTTCCCAGAGTTCGAAAAACACAGTTTTAGAAAAGTTCCTTCTGTCTGTAACTCAAAACCAAACGCATTCAGCTAGATTTGTGAAATTTAGCACACAGTCTTAAAGAAAACGTCTAAATTTTGGTCAAATTTTGTGTAAAATCCATTCAGAGCAGACATGTCTGCATATGCAGGTTTACAATAACTATTGGATAGTTGAATAATTTCTCGCTGTTTTCCAAACAGATGATATTACCGAAACTGATTGCGTTAGTTTACGATAGTGACTAAACTATTAAAAAGTACTATAAGCAAACTTGAAATTCAATGTAGGCTATTTCGTAGAAGTACAAACAAATATAATTTTTCATTGCGTTAAATATGTCAAATTTCGAGCCAAAAAAAACTATTTGTGGGGAATTTTGTTGCACAATTTTATTCACAAAACAAATCTGAAGTTGAAGCTCCCAGAATTCTTTTTCAGACTTTAAGACAACCATGATCTGTCTGAAATAACTTGTAGATATTAGTTTAGACGCTTTAAAAATAAGGATTTTGATTTTGAAGATAAAGAACACTTTTACGCATCGAAGAAGTTTGAGGACGAACAATTGGAAGCAATTCTTCATGAAAACTCAGGTCAAACTCTAGCCGTACTTGCAGAATCATTAGAAGTTGATCACACAACAGTTTTGAGATATTTAAAATCATTAAGAATGATTTAAAAGCAAGGCCATTGGTTGCCGTACTAATTAAAGTCGAGAGTTGGCGAACGGCGTCTTTTCAAGTGTGAACAGCTGATTCAACGGTAAAAAAAAATAAAAGGATTTTTGCATTTTATTATAACTGGCAATGAAAAATATACCCACTATGATATCCCTAAGCGTAGAAAATAGTGAAGTAAACCCGGTCATGCAAGAAATTTAACAAAAGCTTCTGCTCTGTATTTTTTTTTTTGATCAACCGGATGTATTTACTATAAGCTGCTCAAACGAAACGAAACCCTCTCAAAAATCGTTACAGACTATAATTGGAGTGATTAAGCCGATTATTGAAGGAAAAATTGCCATATACAAGCAGAGATACGAAAAGATCATTTTGCAGCAAGACAAGGCTCTGTCACATGCTGCAAAACCGGTAAAAACCTATTGGGAAAGCTTAAGTTGGAAATCTTACCCGTCTGGTGAATACCGCACCCACTGCATTCACCATACGTAGGCTCTTCCGACTACAACTTGTTCTTATCAATAACACATGGCTTGGCTGAGAAGCACTTTCGTCCTTATGAAAAGATCAAAAATTAGATCGAATCTTGGAAAGCCTCACAAGATGTGTCGTTTTTCCGACATGGAATTCATATGTTGCCAGAAAGATGGAAAAAAGTAATGACTAGCGATGGACAATACTTTCAATAACATATTCTTAAATGACTTTTATAAATAACGCATTAATTTTCACGAAAAAACAGCGAGAACTTATTCATCCCAATACAAAACGAAAGGAACCATATAGCTAAAATTTGGCCAACAGATTTAATACTTATAGTGTAGATAATAACCAAATTTTGAATCAATTCAAGAAAGATACAGAAAGAATTTGTCTGTCTGTACTCTCAGAAACGTGCTTACGAGATAACTCAAAAACGCAATGATTTTACTTATATATTAGATTCGATAAGGGGTTTTTTCACTACAAGTGTAGTTTTTGCAAGTTTTGTCTCAATCAATTAGAAAAAAGTGTATTTAAAACATAAATTCGATTTTCTGATACTATTAACCGCATACGAGGTCATAATCGCCATATACTTTAATCGCCCATGGCCTGCAAGATCTCCTGATCTGACACCTTGGGACTTTTGGCTGTAGGTATTTTTCAAGTTGGAAGTGTACCGCGACCAATCAGCATCACTAGCTGTACTAAAAGATGCCGTCCACCAAAATATGTCTTCCATAACGCAAGAAATACTACTAAATGCTATGAACGGTGTGAAGACTTGTCTCATGGCTGTACTATTGAATGATAGACAGAACATTGCACATTTAACTAGTTAACTGTACTTAAGACGACTTAAAAATTGTCAAAAAAATTTTATGTGTAAATCACTTTTTGTTGAAATAAAAATCTATAGGGCCATCTGTTAGTCGCCAACAAAACTATTTTTGTTTCATTGCCATATAAAACCCGGTTTCTGTTCTATCCGTTTAGTGTAAACAGCATCTTTTTACCTTGATTCGTTTTCGAATCATTCATTTTTAAATTTCTTCCGGACTTTTGAAGCACCCGGTATAAAGACATACTTTTATTAATGAACTTAACTGAATTTTTAAAATTTAGTTAAGTTCTACTTTATTTTTTTAAAATTAATTGCTTCGATCACTGGTACAATATTAAAATTTAAATTCATTGACAATTAACATATTATCTGTTTTTAAAATATTAAAATTGTTGCTTTTCATCAAGAAAACAATAGTGTCCAAAATTTTAAAACTGGTATATTAGCAAATGAAAAATCAAATAGAAATCTTACAAATATGAAATGTCAAAATAAATAAAAGTGTTTCAAAAGGAAAAAATGTGGAAGTAATTTTAATAACTTTAAACGATTTGTAAGAAAAAAAATTCGACCTATGCATATATTGCATATGTAGTCATTTTAATTTTAATTAATTAAATTTTTATTGTTCTTTGAAAAATGGGTGAAGTTTTATAAAAAAAAAAATACTCATAGAATGACAAGGGACAGTGCAGCGAGGAATACAAATAAAATAAGCGAAATAAAAATCTAATGTAAATGCACTCGAAGAAATCTACAATATGAAACACAATACAAAAATTAAAAGTTTTAAAAGCATAAAAATCATTCAAGGAAAAACATAAAACGAAAAAGAAATATTCTATTTATAAAAAATTATCAAATTATTTCTTCTCAATAAATAACTCTTGCTAATCAATTTCTCTAGACCAACAGACAAAAATTCATTGTTATGTAATACTTTGTGAGCTCAGAATTTTTGAAATCAAGCAGTGGTTAAAAATGGAGTCGGTTTTACAAAAGGATCATAGATGTGCATCATCAATTATTGTTTTGAAGTTGCGTCTTTCGTGATGTCTACGATTAGTTCCTCATGAAGCAAAGTAGAAATTTATGTAAATGCTAATTGAGCACTGTAGTACCCTTTTGAATGCCTTTTGGACCAGCATGCTTTGTTTAAAATGACTTTTAACCTCTTAAAGATGGCACGTTATATGAAATAAAACTCGCTGAGTGTCCATGAAATTCGAAAACTTTTCAAACTGTTGCAAAGTCAATGCATGCGATGTCAGTTGAAAGTGTTTTGGTGTTCGAGAGATTTTTCGTGCTCGGAAATATTATTAAAAGCAAAAGTTATGATTTATTGATTAATTTAGGTACCTTGTGCTGTTCCGTTTTCATGAACTTTGTCACGCTTGTTTTGGATTTTATTTCGAAAATAAAAAAGAAATCTAAAAACTGCATTGAATCATTAATTATTCTGTAAAATAGAATAATAAGTGTGGCTTATTTTGGGCTCAAGAAAAATAAAATTGGCTGCAGTTGTTCTGATGGAAGACAAAAAGTATTTTTGTATATTTTGAGTGTTTGTATACATTACATATGTTTTTGTTCATATGAGAGTTGCCTTTGTAAACTTCTATTGGCTTCGAAAATAAATGAAATAATTTTAATAATTATGTGACATTATCTTTATATGAGAGAAATATTTAATTAAAAAAACGTGATCAATTGTTTATAAGATGAAAATTCTTTACTTGATTAAAAGAATCAGCATCTCTTCTCCAAATTTCAATTGCTACAAGGGGCCACATTGGGATGGTGGTAAGTTTTAAGGGTTCGGAACCGAAGAGTTTCAGGTTCGAGATCCGATTCCATCAAAGTACCGTCGTCTAAGTGGCCTTGATGCACATTAAATCCTTCGAGACCAAACATCCACCCACTAGTGTAGTAAGGAAGTATGTAGAAGGATTTGCCAACACAGGTCCTTGTCGTCTGACCGAGATTCAAAACATTACGAAATCCGGCCCAAAATAGCCCCAGTGTTTCTTTAAAATTGGATGTTTATATAGCTAAACTAAAACGTCAAATTACAATAGCAAAATGGAATTGATTTCATCCAAAGTTAGAAACTCGTAGATGTGTTTTGACAAAACGAGGAAGCGAAACTATAATTTCAGAGAGATTTGTTTTAATCAAATATTTCTTTATTCTGTATTCATATTATCTTATCTGGTCTGAAAAGACCCATCACTTATGAAATTGTCTAATAATTAAGACTTTAGGAGATTAATCGAGTTTGAGATTTTGCTATCTTATCAATTTATGGCCAGAGAGTTATTATAGCAGAAAACTTAAGGATTTCATTATCAATACTTGATTGAAAAACATGGCAACACACTTTTAAACATTGTAATTTGGATACTTTTTTATTTAAGAATTTCATATCTGTCATGACAAAATGGATAAATGATTTTTCATTAACATTTTAATGTAGAACGATTTGAAATTATACACATACATGTGTTCTCGAAGCAATAAAATACCTAAATAGTTTTAAAGCTTAAATAATCTATTCATTTATTTTAATTAAATTATAATTCAATAAAAAATATGGTTTCCTTAAAATTATCAAATGGTGAAGACAGCACTGAAAGAAATTGTCAAAAATATTATGAGAAAAAATTTCTAAAAGTTTCATTAATATTTGAATTTTTATTATAAATGTAATTAAAATTATAATTGATTTGAAGCTGCTTTTGTAATTTCATTTTGATAAAAAAAATATCCATATTTTTAATTTATAATACTCAACTTTTTACAGCTAAAAAAAAAGTGTATTCTTATATATCTTATTCGTATTGTCTCGCTACTGAAACTCCGGTTTATTTTATTTATTATCAAATCCAACTGTAGATAAAACCGGGTTTGATTTAAGGAGACATTTCACCAAGATTCATAATAGATTTTGAGCAATTCTTTTGAATAATTAGATTTAAAAAAACTAGTAAAAATACTCTTACGATATTCACTAATATTAGTTAAACAAATTAATTTCTATCTTTTGAAATGTATGACAAGATTTTCTCCTTTATTGATTTTATGAAATGAGAAAGCAACCAAAAGTATAATTTACCAAGAAATGTTTAGAAAAAATTGAAGATTGAATTTATTACCCATTAATTTTATTAAAGGTAAAGGCAACTAGAAAAATCATTTCAAAAAGATTTCTTAAAAACAGTTACTGACCTTACTAATCGAAACACGCAATCATTAAGTTTATGAAACAAATTGACAACCAGAAAAAGCATTTATCAAGAAGGTTAAAGATATAAATTGTTACAAATTTATACTGAAAAATATTCATTTAAATTTCAAAATAATTAAAATATAAATACTTACATGTATTTCATAATTCTGTACGTGCGTTTCATTTAATTTTGAGCTGCAATGGCCGGTGACATGAAAGTGTATCAAAAAGAACTTCATCGTGGTGCTCATGAGAACTATACTTTTTTTAGATAATCTCCGAGTGCATGCATATTTATCGTAAAATATTTCCGATTCTCACATCCGGAAGTGAGAAAATTCGTGAAGTTTTTGCATGCGTTTACGATTTTTGCTGCATATTTTACGATCACTTTACTCACTTTTTGTCGGTTTTTATTTTTGGATTTCTAGGAATGAAGAAGGAAACGATAATCGATTCACTAAACCTTTTTATATCTTTTATAACACTTTATAAGAATACCCTTGAAACGATTTCAAAAAATAACAAAAGTTACATATGATTTTGCAGAAATGCTCTATGAATTGTTTCTCTATTAATTTAATTCAGGGTTTCTTAACCTGTGGTTCATGGACCCCTTGGGTGTCTATGGGTCATATTTTGGAGGTCCACCGACTGCTCCTAATTTTTAAAATGTTTGCATCAATGTTTACAAAATAAACTTTTTTGTCACGGGCAACCTCTGTAAGCTGTCTGTCTGCCATTTCCAAATAATATAGGCCTCCACAATACGAGGAAAAGAACATTCGCAAACCATATAAAATTTGAAATTTTTAGAAACACAAAGTAGCCTTTGAATTTTACTTCACTTGGAAATAAAGTGATGTTAAAATCAGTTCCAAAAAGTTCTTGCAAATTTTTAAAACATAGTATTTGTTTTATTTTTTCATAAGTTGTAATTAAAGTTTTTTTTCAAGCTTTTTTTTTGGGGTCTTAATGTTTGTTCTTAATGTTTCATTTGATTATTTGATATTTTTTGTGGCCCATAATGTCCAAAAAAAAGGAAGTATGATGAAAATTTTGTAAAATATGGATTCTGCAGCATGAAGGAATTGGACGGTGTTGAAAAGCCACAGTGCTTTCTGTGAGGAAAAGTTTTGGCAAACGTCAGTATGAAACCGGCAAAATTGATAGAGCATCTTAAATCTCTTAATCCTGAAAAGGCATCTAAAGATCTAGAATTTTTTGCAAAGAAAGCCCAGTTTTTGAAATCTGGAACATTAAACAAACTTGGATTTTGTATTCCACAAAACCTTTGGTTGAGGCATCTTTCAGAGTTGCATATCGTATTGCCAAAAGTAAGAAACCGCAAACTATTGGAGAGGCATTAATTAAGCCATGTGCGCTTTGAATGGTTGAAATTAGTTTGTGGACTGGAACAGAGGAAAAGCCTTGAGGCTATTCCATTGTCCAAGGATGTGATACATTCAAGAATAGTTGAAATTTCTCGCAATATCTTGAAACAGATCATCAATGAATTGAAAGCATCGTCATTTCCCTTTAGTATGCAACTAGACGAAACTACAGACATCTCGAATTGTAGTCAACTTCTTGTTTTTGTTCGTTACGTGTCTGCTGATACTATCAAAGAAGAACTCTTATTTTGAGAGCCTCTTTTGCAAATTACAAAGGCAGTTGATGTTTTAGCAATTTTAAATGTTTTCTTTTCCAAACACGACTTCGACTGGAAACAAAAACTTCATTCACTTTGTACGGATGGAGCACCTGCGATGCTTGGCAATAAATCTGGTTTTGCCCATTTGGTAAAAAAAGAGGTTCCTAATGTTATTGTTACACATTGTTTTTTACATAGACATGCACTGGCTACAAAAACTCTTCCAAGCAGCTTAAAAGAACTATTGTCAATAGTTATTAAAACTGTGAATTTTATTAGAAGTAGAGCTCTTAATCATCGTCTTTTTAAAACACTGAGTCAAGAAATGAACGCAGAACATGAGGTACTTCTGTCCCACACGGAAGTGCGCTAGCTGTCACGAGGGTAGATTTTGAAACGAATTTTCATGTTGAAGCCAGAAGTATCACTTTTTTAGAAGAAAAAGATAACTCACTCTTCAAATATTTCAAGAAAAACGATTTTATATGTAAATTGGCTAACCTAGCAGACATTTTTAACCACATGAACGATATATGTCTTTCAATTCAAGAGCCTGATACAACAATTATGGATGCCACTGAGAAACTACAGGTATTTTTAGTGAAAATGTTACTCTGGAAAATTAGAATTCAAAATGGAAAATATGCAAACTTTCAAATGTTGGACGAAATGCTTTTTGAAAATGGATCTCGGCAAGATAGTTTGTTATTGAATAACTTGAAAAATGAAATCTGTGAACACCTGGAAGAACTTCAAGTTTCATTTGAAAAATATTTCAATTCGGATGGAATAAATATAAAAGATGAGTTGTGGATTCGTAATCCTTTTCTTTGTGATAATTACTGTATCGATGACATGAGCCTTGCCATAGATGAGCTAATTGATTTGAAAACAAAGTCCTTGTTAAAAATGGATTTCGATTCAAAAACTCTTGCAGAGTTTTGGTCTTCTTTAAGAGAAGTCTACCCATTTCTTGTAAAACGAGCTATGGCAGACATTATTCCGTTTGCTACAGTATATCTTTGCGAAGTGGGATTTTCCACACTTGTCACAATAAAAAAAACATCGAAATCGACTGGATGTCGAACATGACATGCGCATTGCTTTGTCGAAAACCATCCCTCAATTCAATCTGTTAATCAAGGAAAAGCAGCAACAGCCTTCACATTAAAAATTTTAATTTCTTCAAATTTTTTATACTATTGAAATAAAAATATTAAAATTATTAAATAATAAAACAGAATATATTTTGGAATAAATGATGTTTAAGCAATTTTTTTCACAGAGGGGTCCATGACATATTTGAAATTTTTAAAGTGATCCATTGTGCCAAAAATGTTAAGAAACACTGGCTTAATTAATTACAATTACTGTATCTAATATTATTGCGATTCTTTTAGAATCTAGATATTTCTATAGTTGCGCGTAGCAAATAATTTTGGAGTAGTTTTTAGGGTAATTCCAAAGAATTTTTATGATCAATTACAAATGATTTTTTCTAGTTTGTCTTAAGGCTTAATTTTACAATTAAAAATTTTTTGAAACTTGCTGTTATCATCCCGAATTCTTAACCAAATACTCCAAAATCCAAATTTTACCTCACTTACCACTAAACCTCTCAATCATAAAACCTAGGACCTTGGAAGTTGCGAGTCTCTTGTTTTTGTTTATATTAACCTTGATTACATTTTGCTGCTTCTATTCGGTATTCGGGTTTTGTCGTTTAATTCGGTAATCATATCAAAATGCTTTATTTCCAAAGCAGGCATCCATATTCAAAAGGCATTATCAAAAAATTTAACCCACTCTTATATAAATTTCTGTTTCATTTAAATTCTTGTTTTTCAGTCTTATTGAACAAGAAAAGTAAAATGCCTAAATATGCTTAGTAAAGCTTAGATAATGCTTAAACTGGTAATAACCCGGTAGAACAAACTGAGCGGTAAATGCGGTTAACTCGTAATAAAAAAACCCACATATTTTCAATCTCTAGTTTTATCTAAACTAGGTTTACAGTAGTTTTTATTTTACCTAGAGTGACATGATAGAAATGCTATTATTAACCGAAGCATCGTAATAAATGTTACGTGTGCCGAAACTAGTTTTTATAAAATGCTGTACTCTTTTAAGAAATAATATAAAATCACTTTTATAATTTCTTAAGATAAAAATATTACATCTGTCTTTTTGATTCAAAGCGAAATAACAATTTCTAGGTCGAATTCTTCCGATCCAATAAGGGAACCGAACTGTCTATGGAAAAAATAGCGCTGTACCCTGAGATAATCAACCTTATGTCCAGCCTCCATGCATTTATTTTCAATTAATCAGAATTTATTAATAATTAATTATATTCTATAAATTAATATCAGGATCAATAGGGTAATAAAATTTTTCCCATTTTAAAAGTATATATGAATAATTATTTTGTTTTCTTTTTTTATTCCCATTTTATGAATTTCATTCGAAATCCGTAATTTCATGACCAAGTGATAATTTAAAATTTAGATCTCATTTTCCATTAAAGGACAAGTGATCACATGACAATTTTTTTCACTTCAAACTTTCAAGGAAGCTCAAATTTCCTTACAATTAAAACACATTTAAATCTCTTAGTAATGGAATATTTCCTCGAAAATGGTGCGTGCTGTAATAATGGAATTTAAATCCATACTTTTCATTGATAGTTGTACTTACACAATTCTTCAACTGCATTAAAAAATCGCATAGTGAAAATTACACATATAGTACTTTCATTTTTTTTTAAATTTATAATTTGTCTTAAGAATTTGTTTATCCTCCTAAATAGAAGAAACAAAGTATTTGGAGCATATATTGTAATTACACTATTTTTAAGTAAACAAGCACATGGGATAATTAAGTATATCCAAGAAATTTTGTCTTATTTTTAATAACTAATTTCATTTCATAACCATCAACAGATATAAATCTGTACCTATAATAAAGCTCAATGTGTGTGTGTGTTGGCGCTCTAGAGGCCAGACCGTTCCAATTAGAGCTATCATATTTGGCTTGTGTATGCCTTGAACACCGATAATGTGCTCCTCAAGGTTATTTTTTATAATTTTTATTAGAATTTTAATTAATTAAAAAGCAAACGAAATTTTGGCGTTTTTCCTTTATAATTCCGAAAAAAGTATCGCTTATGATTTTTGCATCAAGTTAGATATTTTTTTTAAAAAATAGCTTTCTAATGGTATCAGTGTTTTAAAATATAACTTAAGCTACTATTTTTAACAAATTTATAAAGAAATATTTTAACCATATTCTTCAACAATACATTTCGGACAAAACAATAAAATTGAATCTGAATGAGCAAGTTAAAAGTGAAAAATTGGCTTTTATCAACGCGCTGCCAACATATTGACAAAAGCTCAAATTTTAAAAAAGTCAACTATTATTGCAAATTAAATCTTAAAAAATGAAACTTTCAACACGTGACTGTATAAAATAAAATAAATATTTAATGCGATATTTTCTAAAAATTAAATGCAAAGCAAAGGTTTCTGAATGAATGTGTCTTTGTTTGTTACTGCACTACACACCAGACCAGATGAACTAGAGTCACCGAACTTGGTATATACGTATTTACTTTGGAGGATAAAAAAGTATACCTAGTCGGAGTTTGTTTAAGCTTTAATTTATTAAAAATTAAGCTAACATTTGGAATTATTCGGCGATAACTTCCGAAAATATTACAGTTCAAAACTGTTTTTTAATTCCTCTTAAAAGGGACTTTTTTCATTGATATCAATGTTTTAACCTATACATTTAGTTTCTATTTTTAATGAATATTTTTTAAAAATACTTTAATTATATTTTCCAACAATTAAGTTCTCACACAATGAAAGTAGAATGTAACCTGCAAGAGCACGTTAAGAATGTACCAGAGCTTTGCTGTCACCTTGACAAAAACTCAAACTGAATGAGTAAATTAACTCTTATTTCAAATTAAACCGAGCAAAATGTGATGCTCAGCACGTGTTAAAATGGAAGCGCAAAGTTATGGAATAAATATAAGATGTAATATTTTTCACATAATTCCACGAAATCTGATTGCAAATCAGAGAAATATATAGTACAATGAACAAATAATTGTAAGGCTTCTATAATAATACGAATTACGTGACTAAGGAAATTCGAAGTTTAAATACATTTGGCTGAGAATTATAAAGAAAGCAAGGTACATAAGTATTTAATTGAAAATTTTAGAAAGCATTATTCCTGATGAACCAGCTGGTCGCCAGAAATGACTAGTATCAAATATAATTCGATGCAATTTCATTTCACATTAGAAGATACATATTGTATGCCATAAATATATCTTACAAAACATGCAAAGAATTTAAATTAAATAATGTTTTTTCCAGAAATATTCACAAAAACATTTACTCAGTTCTCATAACGAATAATTCTATACCAAAAAGAATCTTTAAAAAAATATTTCTTGGAAAATGTAGCTGTGATATCACTTTCAAGTATCTTTCCTACTTCAGAATGCTTCCTATTGACGATTTTTTGAATTTCTGCCAATTGTCTCGCGGCCAATTGCTATATTTGCATATCCATTAATCTGGTTGTTAAATCGTTGCCTTTCTCCTGAAGCAGAGTGTAGGTACCTGCGTACCCTTTCGCTCCCGTTAGTAGTGAAAAGTCATTAAATCTCTGTCCACTACGGAAGCAGGGGTGCGTGACACTTTATATCGGTAGACGTTTTTGAATCATCGTATAGAAGGGGTGAACGACCGATACAAATATAATCGCAGACGTGTGTGCACTATTGAGCTCCTAATTCTCTAATGATTTATTCATAAATCGGAAAGGCCCAGACGAAAAAGCTAGTGTAACCGCCTTTGTTTCTGTTTCACTCACTCAATTTTCTTTTATTTTGGTTTAGTGGTTCATTGCCACTGCTAAATGAACTCATTGGGGATATACTGTGAAATAGCATGCATTATTTATTTTTGAATCAACAGCACAGTGCAGTGTTGAACTAAGTTCTATTTTTAGCTGATCGATATATTTAATTTTTTCAAACAATTTTCAACTCTCAATAACTCATTAATAAAATTACTTACCTTCTATCTTTCAGATTAGAAGAAACAGAGGCTCCTCATATTAAATTTTAATCACTAATTAATCTTAATTAGGTCATTAATGTTTGAAATAATTAGTTTTATGATTCAATTTAATTCAAAACTAATTTATTTTGTATTTGTAATAATTATGTACATAAATTTATGCAACTTTTGTTGAAAAAAAAAAAGTCATGAAAGATATAGAGCGAAGTGCTATGAGTTTTTCAAAAATTCAGTCTGTTAATTTTATTATTAATTATGCATTAATGAAAATATGATTTGTAACACACTGACATATTGGGTCGTTCGGAAAGTCATTTCGTATTTTTGTGTCAAAATGAAAAGAAATTTTCGTTTAATGAATAAATTATTTATTAAATTATAAAATTGCCATTCTGGTCTAATACCTTTTGCCATATTTTTGGTAGTAACATGATTACACGCTCATAAAAGTTTTGGTCTTTGCTATAAAAAAACTGATCGAGGTGGTTTTTGGCCTCCTCATTTGAAGGAAAAATTTTGCAAATCAGTTCTGGTACTGATGTACTGTTAACACATCTTCTCCACACATATTGGCTAATATATTTCTGGCTTGAACAGCATTTTTACCTTTTATAGCAAAAAAGAAAAAAATGACGAAAATGCTGTTTATTGCTCTCCATATTTAAAAGGGCACCATCCAAAAACTACTGCGAAGAATCAGCTGCACTTTTTCACACTCAAGCCTTGCTATATCAGCTCTTAAAACATAAAATGATTTTGCGGTTTAAGTATGAAATTGGGTGCGAAAAATGCAATTAAATCCTTTGTCAGGAAAAAACGAAATTACTTTCCGAACAACCTAATAAATAATAACATTGTTATATTAGTTTCCAATTTCAAAACCTTAAAAAAATTCAAAAGTTTGATTATTAGCTTTCCAAAATTATCATTAATTCCCAACCTTAACTAAATTATCGTTTATTATCTTCTACATAAATAAAAATGAATGTTTATCTGAATACCTCTTATACGCTGCCGTACCGCTCATTCGATTGCAACAAAACTTTGAATACTTATTACTTGCACTTATGGAATGGTTATAGGGAAATTAAAATTTTATAATATATAAAAAAAATCTGTTCTGTTTACCGCATTTATGAACCAAAGATTATTCTCTCCAAGTAAGTAAAGTAAAGACACTAAATTCAAGATAGAGGTTAATATTTCGTAGTTATTTTACATAAATTCTATATAAATCGTTCTCTGAGATTACAACATTATTAGAGAGTATACGAAAAAATATAAGGGGAACCAATCCCATAAAATTGCAATTTTAATTAAAAATTTAATAGAATTTTACATGTTTTTAACAGTGTCTTCTGCAAATATTAGAGTAAAAATAATTTTGCAATATCTTAGTTTTCAAAAAAATATTTTAACTATATTAAAGATTTTATGTGTAAATATATATGTTTAATCAATTTTGAGAGAAAATATTTTAATCACATTTTTTATAATTAAACTTGAGAATTCTGAATGTATATAAACGAATCATGAGATACAATAACTAATTTCTTTCATTATCATTTTGAAAGAGTACCAAGTATTACAATTCTAAAAGTATACACAAATCTAATATATAAAAATGAATATATTTTATAGAATAGAATAATAAAATTAGAATAAATACTATTTATGCTTCTCCTTTATATATAATTCAATTTCAATTAATGTATTCGTTGCCGACAAAAAAATTAATGTTATTCTTCCTATCATTCTTAATTAAACAAGATAACTACACTGATGGAAAAAAAATCCCAACACCAAGAAAAAATTATTGTACAGTGATGAAATTTTAGGAATACATTTGTCTAGGTAACATATTTAATTGATTAAAATTTCAAGATCACAGGTAGAACCATTGGCGAGAAGAGCCATTTCAAATGGGAAATGTTGGTACATTAGTAACCGGTGTAACCGCCAGAATTTTGAATGCAAGCATGCAAACGTGCATGCATTGTGTCGTACAGGTGTCGGATATCAGTTTGTGGGATGGAGTTCCATACCTGTTGCACTTGGGTGGTCAATGCAGGGAAGGTTAATGCTGGTTGTGGATGACGCTGGAGTTGTCGTCCAATGATGTCCCATACGTGCTCGATTGGAGAAAGATCTGGTGAACTAGCAGGCCTAGGCAACATGTCGACACTCTGTAGAGCATGTTGGGTTAAAACAGCGGTGTGAGGGTGAGCGTTATCCTGTTGGAAAACACCCCCTTGAATGCTGTTCATGAATGGCAGCACAACAGATTGTATCACTAGACTGACGTACAAATTTGCAGTCAGGGTACGTGGGATAACCACGAGAGTGCTCCTGCTGTCATACGAAATTGCTTTCCAAACCATAACTCCAGGAGTAGGCCCTGTGTGTCTAGGCCGCAGACAGGTCACTAGCAGGCGTTCACCTTGCCTCCTTCTAACCAACAAACGGCTATCACTGCGACCAAGGCAGAACCGGCTTTCATCAGAAAACACAACAGATCTCCACTCCGTCCTCCAATGAGCTCTAGCTTGACACCACTCACGTCGCAAACGGCAGTGGTTTGGAGTCAGTGGAATGCTCTGTACAGGGCGTCTGGCTCGGAGCTGTCCTTGAAGTAACCGATTTGTAACAGTTCGTTGTGTCACTGTGGTGCCAACTGCAGCTCGAATTTCAGCTGCAGACGCAGTACGATTAGCCACAGCCATACGCCGAATACGACGGTCTTCCCTCTCAGTAGTACCACGTGGCCGCCCGGATCCTGGTCTTCTTGTGGCAGTACCTTCCCTTGACCACTGCCGCTAATACTCATGCACAGTGGATACATTCCTGCCAAGTCTTTCAGCAATATCGCGGAAAGAAAACCCACCTTCTCGTAGCCTTACAACACGACCTCGTTCAAACTCAGTGAGCTGTTGATAAGGGCTTCTTCGTCTTCTCAGAGGCATCCTCGACTAACATTAACCCACTACGTCAAATCTTAACTGCAAATAACGATCACGAACCTTACAGCGCTTATTTAAAGCAAACCTCATTTGCATGTTCATAGTGTCGCTACTAGCGCCACACTTACGCGCGTAGCTCAAAATTTGAATCGACGTCATCTTTCAGATGTATAAACACGCCTACCAAATTTCGTTTATCTAGCACAGCTCCTCCCTAGTGTTGGGATTTTTTTTCCATCAGTGTATTTAAAATTCTAAATGATATTTCTAAGATTATTCATCTGCGGTAGCAACGCATCAGGTACCAACTAGTGGCCAAATTTTTTTTTTTTCAATTCTGCTTTTCAAGTTTCTGGATTTTCAAATTTTTATTTCTGAATTCTTAAAATGTATGAAATATCGCACAAACGTTAATGAAAGAAAACAGTTGAATAATTAATATTTAATCTAAAGTCTGTTTTAATTTATTTTTCGTATTAAAATACATTCATAAAAAAATCTGTCAACTATTTATAGAATGATATATTCTTTTATTAAAAGTGAGAAAAAAGCATCATCCATAAAACAATTATTTCTTACTTTATTTATGTATCAACTTCATTAAAACATATTTTAATACTTTGATGCATTGAACATTTTCATTAATAATATTTAACTTATTTTAAATGACAGATTTTACATTCAATTCAATTAGAATGCACTAATTAAGTTCATAACATGCAATAGCCTTTATTTTTGGTTTTTTTTTTCACTTCTAGTGTTTTATTTGTCTATTTTTATCAAAGCTTTATTGCGTTATTTTTCTGAAGTTAAGATTTATAACAAGTGTACTCATTCGGGATCTTGATTATGCATTGGAATTTAAATGTAGAGGCTTTGCGTTACTCCAAATTTTCAGTAGGCATCAAAAAAAAAGATTGTACCTTTTCCCGAAATATTAATAATTAATCCTGGTGTATGTGTATTTCCAGTTTTTCCAACTTTCTGGAGTCCAAATTAAAATATCTATGCTGGCATTTGAAGGTGTAAATCATTTTTTTTTTTCATCATTCATGCACAAAATAATTTTTATAAAAGTCACAGAGATTCAAGGAACTTGCTCTATGAAGCGATCCTAATTTACATGATTATGAAAAAATAGAGAGGAAATGTTTAAACTGAGACTAGAGAATAATTAAACAATAAAATTTGTGCTTAATTTAATACTTCAGTTCAGTTTAATTTAAATACATTTTGTAACTATTGTATTGACTTGCGTTCGAAACAGCCGGAATGGCAAGTTTGAAAATTTGCAAATCTGGAAAAGATATCATATACAAAATTTCATCTTTCTGACTTAAGGCATTATTGAGTTCTTATGTTCACAGACAGTCAGACAAATTCCAAAACTATATTTGTGGGACTCGGGGAGCCCTAGAATTTGGAGATTCATCAAAATCCTGAGTTTGAAATTTTTGATAATTACAGCATTTTATTTATATACTTCGTAATCGTGAAAGTAAGGAAGTAAAATATGGTAATTAACAAGTTTTTTTAATGATTATTACTGAAGTAAGTTTTTTTAAAAAGAAATTATAGTTTCTGTTAATATTTATGGGATGCCCTCTCAAATCGCGAATTAATAGCTACTTTCTAAAGTCTTAACGTAAGTAAATTAAATCCGGAATTAGATATTTATTTTCATTTGATTGTGTAGTATACTGTATTTATGCATTCCTCTTACTGTACACTAAAGGACTGGATTGAGGTTAATTTAAAAACTTAAAATTTATAACCCTCCCAAAAGGAATGTGATTACCACACTTTATTAATATCTCTCCAGACCTTTATAAATAATGTTGGAGCAAACATATACATACACATATTCAGTTTTATATGTTATTTTATATAAATTTTCAATACAATAATCTTGAATAGCACAATTGAATTACCGAAATCACAAAAAAAACTCAGTCAAGAAAATTTTTTATAGGATTACTGAAAAAGTGCGTTGTTCACAAGCAATTCTGTCTTGAAATGAACCTAATTGTCTGAACGATTGTAAGGGAAATGGGTTGAGTGATTATAAAATTGTCATCTATTTAAGGAATAACATTTTTGAAGAATTTACAAGCGTTTATTACAAAGAAAAGCAGCTTTTTAAAAAATTTTGTCAATATGTTCCAAAGCTACATTTAATCACGAAGCTTTTTTTTCTCATTTTTTTTTTTATCGTTTACAATCACAATATGTGTAGTAGTGATGGAGAGATATAAATACAGATACAAGTGCAGATGCATCAGGCTCCTAAATTAAGTGCTATCATAAGGAGGGTGGTGGGACCAACATTAAAACCTTTCACTTCACAGTGATAAATGACAAAATTAAGGGAAAAAAATCCGATGTCTCGGTATTCTCTTCTGCATCTATACTGATATTAATATTTTACGCTTTCAGAAATATCATCTAAAATTTAATGCCAAGAGAAAATAGTATTTCATTCAATCCACTCTAAAACTGATCAACTATTTGTACAAAAAGTAGCTTTAATAAAGTATGAAAATTTTATTACATCACCTATTACCAGCTTATTTGTACTTTAATCTACAGCTTGGTAACAAATTGTTTTGTTTCGCAATTTTTCAGAGAACTTGGAATTGTGCTGCCATCTATTGGAATTTATATCTAACTAATTCTTAATAATATAAAATATTTATTTTTCTTGTTCATAGATGGCACTACGAACTATTTGTTTGATGCAATTTTGCAATATCGAAGTTTGAATTACAGAGATGGAGCTCTCTTTCTAGGTGGCTTGAATTACACTTAATTATAATTTTTGCTATTTAACAATCGATAAATATTTAAAATTTGTAGGTTGTTTTTCTTCTCATACCTGCTTTGTTGATTTAAAAATAACATATATTTTGACAATGCATACAAAAAGAATTGCATTTGATAATTCACATAATAATTCGTTAAATTTCTCTTCACATTTTGATTAGAATGAATTATTTCTTTTAATTATAATTAAGTATTTGACTTTATATATTTTGTTAATATATTTAAGAAATAAATATGAAATTTATTATTTATCTGAGTTGTTTGAAGATTGGTTACATGTATTTATGTATTATTTCTTGTGTTAGTGAATAAAGAAGCATATAATAACTGTGTTCTTTTCTTAAATTTTTCAGAAGCTTTTACATTAATTGGACTAGCTTTTCTAGTTCAATTCATTTAATCAGGATGTACCTAAAATTTTTTGCTAGAACAAAAATTTGCATAGTCAAAAAGAAGAGTGTTTTGGCAATAATTAGTTTTTATATTCAGGACCGTATTTTAAACTTTCACCACATTAAAAATAATAAATTTGGTTGACAATCAGGTTAAAAAAAATAATATTGCTTGAAAAAAAGGCCAGTTGCTCCAAAATATACCCTAAAACAGTTTTTTCTAGAAATAGTTATGTTTATTCGAATAACATCGAAAAAAGTTTGTTAAAAAACAGGCAAATAAATGCTGAATTTTATGAATGAAATTGATGATTCGTCGTTTTTATTTAAAAAAATTAACACCTGAAAAAATTATTTTTTAATATATAACAAAACAAATTAATGTACGAAAATATAACAAGAATTGGAGAGAGAAAACATATCACTAGGTGATTTAACAATTTAAAAAATTTATAAAAGAAGAATTTGTTATGATTACATCTCACTTAAAGAAACAAATGTATCTATTTTCTAAGTCTTTGCTTCGCGGATATGGCTCATCATATGGAATAAAATTCAGTAGTGTTACAAAAGACATTTCTCAAGAAATGAAATAATTATCGGTCCAAGAATAAACAGTGTGATTTGATTTCAGTTCTTACGAATGCTTGCACAATCTGACATGGTTTGAATTTTATATCGTGATGATAGTCCATTTTGAAATGCTTTTCATCTCCCATTCACTTAGAAATTTATGATTTTGCTATCAAGACTATATATCAGAATTCATTTGTCATGCTTATTGTGTTTTCAAGTGTAATGCTTATATATACACCGACAGTCTATAACTGATTTGTATGGAAATAAAGATCTTTAATTCCAGAATAAATATCATATGAAATATTTAACTAACTTGTTGCACTGTATTCACTTAAGTCATTGTATTCATATGTAAACGAATTGTTAGATTGATAGCTTCAAAATCTTGTAAAGAGACTTGTTCCAAAATTTAGCAGAGAACTAGAATAATAGTAAAAAAAAAAAAGACTAAAAGCCGAATTTCATCAAATTAGCTAGCTGTGTTTTTGAGTAACTATGCTATATTGATAGATTTTTTTTTTTTTTTTCATAATTTTTTTTCAGAACTTGCAGGAAATTTTGGTTTAAATATCGTATATTAAATTTCTTCAATCTTCTATGTAGCACTATCACATTCGCGGGTAGTATTTTTTATCTATTCGTTTATTTAGAAAAGTCAAGGAAACGAACAGACTAAAAAGACTAAAAAAATTTCGAATTAATTAATTGCAATTTTTCTCTCAGTAAAAAGAAAATAATCTTACTGAACAAAAATTTCAAAATTCATTTGGGACTCGTTTTTTCCCATTTTAATGGAATCAAAAGAACAGCATTAAAAGTTTTTCCCGTTTTTCAATGTACTGAAATTAAAAACTGCACGGAAGCTAACATATAGAAAGAATTGTCAAAAGGATTAAGAAAGAATTATAAATAGCTATTTCCGTTTTCGATTAACAAAAAAAATGCTTATTTTTCTCTGTTATAATATGTGAGAAAATTGTTAAAAATCTAATGAAAAACTAAGTGTTAACACACAAACATTTTCTTGATTTGAATATTAAATATAAATATTTTTTTAAAAAAAAAAGAATCTGGAGAACCCAGAGTAAAATAGAATTCAGTTGCGTAAATCTTGAAGCCATTATATCTTTACATAGTTTTTGCAAAAGAGTGTAAAAAATATTTTACATGGTTGAAACAACGATTTAATTGGAAAAATATTTTTATTTCGTTAAACAGCACATTTCTTCCACTTTGTTTAAGGTCAGTTGCATCTATTTCCAATGTAAAGTGAAATGCCAGCAATGTGCAAAATTCCAGGAATATTGAGAGATATTTCAGTTACAGATAATCGTTGCATTCATATTTACTATACACATTTACTATACAAATTCCAGGAATATAGAGAGATATTTGAGTTACAAATAACCGCTGCATTCATATTTACTATACACATTTACTATACAAATTAGAGGAATATTGAGAGATATTTGAGTTACAAATAATCGCTGCATTCATA
>JAPMOQ010048968.1:1035491-1184334 GCA_026543055.1 Argiope trifasciata
AAAAAAAGAATTAAAATTTATAGGAAACGTGATTAATTTCAGCCTCATCTGTTTATTTTTAATTTATAAAACTAATTTAATTGAATAAGGTGAAGGAGCAGGACTAATTCCTAATAAATAAAAAATTCTTTGAAACCACTTGAAAAAAAATTCACTTTTATCGAATTTTCGGTAATTTCCCATAAGAAGATTACCCGATAAAAATTTCATAGCAATACCTATGAAATCTAACAAGTACTGGAATATATTTATCAAATATCTCCTTTTATGTGAAATTTCATTTCTCTTTTTTTAAATCAAATATTTTTTTCATTTCTCACACATAAGTGGAATTACAAAAAAAATTCACTCAAACTGAAAAAAATGAAATGAAAAATATTTTTCCAAAACTTTTTTAGTTTTACTCCTGCTTTATTTAAAATATCTTGTTGTTTAGCAGCTCATTATGTAAAAGTTTTAAATACCCATAAAGCATAATTTTCCAACTGAAACTTTCCTCTTAAGTAGATTTTTATTTAAAAGCTGCAATTTTCCACTTCCTCAGCAATGCTTTAAATTACAAATTTTCCACGCTTCCCTCCTTATCCAGAAACAAATTATGCTTTGGATAGCCAGCACAACAACTTAGACCAATAAAATTATTAGACCGATTATTTTATCCAAATTTTTATATTTTGGAAATTCGACTGGACTACACAGCCAAATCTTGAAGTAAATTTGTAATAACAGTATTAATAAAATCAATTACTCAATTACATTGAATCACGATTCTGTTTGATTTATTTGGCAAAAAACTAGGTAACAAATCTATTGCTATATAAAACCTTACTATATCTTAAAATCAAAACTGAAAAAAAAGATCTATATTTCACTAAGAAAATTATCAATTTATTCTAATTTAAAGATAAAGTTGAAAATATTCCTTCAATCAGATCACAATTTACTTTTTTTGGTAAATGCTGCTTGATCAGAAAGTCAGCGTATCCAAAAGATCATTAACAACTTTTTAATAAATGAAACAAATAGTCCCATATTCACGAGAAAAAAAATAGTATTAGATGTTAATGTTATTCCACAATATACAATACAATGCATTTTCAATAATACGAACTAACCAGTTAATGTGGCCAAACAGAATTATTTAAACTCTGAACATTTGAAGTTATTCTTATCTGTTGTGTTCGAATCAATCTGTGTTCATCTACGATTGTAAGCATATTTTTTAAAATTTATTAAAAAGTTATTAGTGTTGGTATACTGACTTTTAAATAATCTTTTTAGTTCACTCTATTTTTTTTAATAAATGAAAATATATTCGAGAAAACTTTTTAAAATGGTTTTTAACCATTTTGTAAAGTAAATACCCTTGATATCATTTGTAAGATTTTAATAAGCAACACTTTAGCAAAATCAGCATCCACTTTATATAAGTGTTTCGGTGCAAATACTCAAGATTCTTCGACATTTGCCAAAATAAGTAATACCAATATAAAATCTTGAAATAATTATAAATCTATTTGACATTTATTCGGTATTGGCTATAAAACATTAAAGTTAAGAAGAAATAAATATGAAATTAACCAAAAACAATATTAGGATCTAGCTTTTTCCGTGGATACCGAAGGCCCTCACCTCTAAGAGAACAGTGAACCCGATGCCCATTAAAACGAGAGTAGAGTGTGGATTACGAAAGACAAGGAAAGGTCCATTCTCAAGAAGGATATTTCTGACAGATCTAATTGACTGTTCCGCAAAAAACCTGACACATCGAAATGTGGTCAGGCTGTCCGACAAAATAATTACCACTACCCGATCCTGGAGGGATTACATATCTCCCTGTCTAGCTGCAGTGCTTTTGAATGACATTTTGTTGATCCCCAACCACTATATCCTGCGCTGCAGACGTTTAATTAGAAGCGAACTGAAAATACTGAATTATGACTTTGTTTATGAGCTGTATCCAGGTGAGATCCTAAGGAAAGATATCTTTCGCTACGATATTTCTTAACTGGTCACATTGTTGGCTTAATCTCATTTCATTTTGTTAGTTGAAAAAATTGATTTTAAGTGTTTCGAGAATATATTCATATAATATTTATTCCTTTTTTGTTTTTGTTTTTTCATTCAAAAAGACAAAAAATACAGTTTAAAAAATTGCAGTGCTACTTAAATTTTATTGCACTTAACAATGGCAAAATTACCTAATTTTCTAGAACATTGCAAAACTATAAATTCTATTAATTTCATACAGAATAAAGTTTTATTATTTTCGAAATTAATAGCCTTTCCACCCTAAATTTAAATTTCATAATTTTTCAAAAAAAAAACACTTTAAAAATTGATAGTATATTGTAGTTTTAAGAAATTGGAAATGAGACTATTCGCTTTGAGTATCATCGCTTTTATTCCTGAATAATGCTACAATAAATGCTTGGTCATTTTTAATTTTAAAAAAAGACATTTCTTAGCAAAAAATTCAATAATTTGAAAAAAGGTAAAATTTATTAAATTTTATTCAAAGCAGATTCTTATAATTTTGCCCAAGAGTTATGTGTTGTTTTACATCATAATGTTAAAAAAAAAAAAACTGCAAAATTTGCTAAAAAATAAAATATTCTGAATTATATTTTAGTCTAGATAATTATTTGAATTGGAATTTTCTTCTCTTCAGATATAACTTGTAAAAAGCATTATAAATATATTTCGCAAAATACCAAGATAATTTAGAATTTAAAATCAAAAAGGAATTTTTATTAGAAATTCAAAAAATTCATAAAAATATTTTACAACTTCAAACCGAATTTATTCAATGATACAAAACAATTAGTGCGATAAATTTCTAGAATTGTTGAATTTAGAATTTTAAAAAACTAAATTTCTGATAAGGTTTAAAAAAATCGTTTTCACAGTATTGTTGTGAATATAATTAAATGTTGATAAAATTTAATATTTTAATAATTTTTCAGTAACTAGAATTCTTTTTTTTTTACTATGCCTTCAACTATCTGCGAACAATCTGAATAAAGTTGACTTCCACTTTATGTAGAAAAAAAGTAAAACTAGATAATTTTAAGCAAGGAAAAAATAGACAAATTCAAAAAATAAAATTAATTTTAAAACAAAATAAAGTTTCAATAAAGAAAGCCCTCATCTGAAACTTCTTCACCTAAATCAAAGTGATGTCACTTTTTTTTAAGGAATTGCACAACATTTTCTCGTATTTAATAATTTATTAACGAAACAAAAGAGCACATTTAATGAATACAAAATGCGACGATTTGAGTTTTTATAATAAACTAAAGCTACAATGTAAAAATAAAATAAACAGGCTTCAATTTTGCATGCTTATTTAAAGCGCTGTCAATTGATACTTCCTTTTTAACCCCTGTTCCTCTTTTAACAAAAGTTTTGATGAATAGAATCCTGAGAAACATTGAAAATTCTACACTAAATAAATAGCACAATATTTTTTTCTAAACATCGATTTTTATTTATTGATGTCAACTACATTCAGCAAACTCTAATTGTGTAAAATATAAAATTCAAATCTTTATTAAAATTATTTATTAGTGTACATGAGTAATATAAAATAATATTTACTATAAAATGCTATGATCATGCTAACAGTATTTTGAACATAGATTAATCTACTTTCATAATCCCCAAGAAAAATCAGAATAAAATAGAGATACCAGAAAATCATTGAGAATGTTTTCCTTTACATTTCCTCACTTATTTATAGAATAAGGTGAGTTTTATATTTCACTTTGTAATGCTATAAGGAGATTCAAATATGTGTTTTCATCTCTTTTCTTTGACCAATCAGGAGCAAAATTTCACATTGATGTATAATTAAGATAGTACTTTTTCGGAGAAATTGCTTAGATACGAAGGACATTCTGATTATATATGAATATCACCGGCATGCTGGCATAGGTGTAGCTCGTCTTCCCCTTTTTCTGGGCGTCCTGAGTTCGAGTCCCTGTTTGGGTATGGTTGCTCTTCCTCTGTTCGATCGAAGAGGTGTGGGAATGTGTCCCCCTGTAAAAAGAGGTTGTGCCAGTGAATGAGTGAAACATGAGTGGCAATGTCGTACTTTTGGCCTTAGTTGGCGCTACTAAAATAAGAGATGACGCTCCCTATCGGCTTAAATCTCTGTCTTCGTAACAGCGGAATTGGCCATTGGCAAGTACCATAAAAAACAACAACACGCATACGCATATTTTTCAACCTTACCTACATATGAACTGGTCACTTAAATTTTAAAAAAATCCTGAATGCATTTAGTTTCACATCTTATTTCAATCAATTTGCTGTATTATAGTATTCACCTTAAAGTTTATCTCGCATTACTTACATTTTTTTTAGCTTACACTCAGTTTTACCATGGTGAAATCGGGTCCGAAATGGCGCTATATAACATTGTTAGCATGAAAGCAGACAGAAAAGCTCTTATATTTAGTTATAAGAAATTTCTTTTTCAGGAGCGTCACCTATATAGATAAACTTGAAAAGCACAAATATTAATATATGTTTTAAAAAATTAAATAAAATGCGCAACTCGGACTGAAGATCAGCAACACGAGCATCATTTATGTTGTTCTGCCACTATATTGCCCTGCCCACACTTCGAAGTGGTAGTTGAACACACTTATTCTAATAGTTATTTTTAAAAAATACCGTGTGTGTGTGTAAAATCGCGTTTTTTCAGAAAAGACACGTATGTAGATAAATTTAAAAAGCAGAACTTCATCTAAATATAAAATTTAATTCCAATCGTTAAAGCTGGTTTGCAAGAAGATATAAGAAATAAATTTATGTGGCACGAATTGCTAGTTTAAAGTTAAAAAGATTGAAAAAACTTATGCCTGATTTGATGTAATTATCTCGATGCTTACTTTTAGTTGAACAGATAGGTAAATACGTACGCTTCCTCAGACAGATTTTTTTTCCAGATTTCTTAACTTTGGAAATTCTTAAATTTTGACTTTTTTTCTTTTTCCGAGAAAAATATAAACTTTGATGAGAAGACAGCATAACAAATCCTTTCGCGTGCTTCTAACGTTCCTTATTTATAGTGTTCACAGATAGATCACTAAAAATGTTTCATGTTTTCTGACTCAAGAAGGTTTAATCTATTTATAAATTGGAAAGAAAACAAACTGTTGAATGGGTAAACCATATAAATCCTTTACATTTTCTCATTTTATAAAATGCATAAAAATCAAGAGTTAATTTTTTTTTTGACGATTATCGTACCTTCTCTATATTTTTCGTATTCCAGTAACCTAAATTTAACGATTACATAGTGTTACATCGAAATTCTTAAAGATTAACACATCGTTCGCATTATTTATCGGAATCTTATCTTACTATAAAATTCGAAACCTTCATCACATTCTCGTTAAAAATGTCTAAGCACGTAATTTGCCATCAATTATCTCCCCCATAACATTGGCATTCCACCTTTCGCCAGTAAAACCACGGCCTCATCTGTCTGTGTCCGGGTTGATAGAAGTCTCGAAGAAGGGATCATTGGAGGAAACCTCGTCAGCTGCTTCCTCCAGAAAAGCCGGGAGTTTGGTGTCCGGCCCGATAGCAGGAAGCGATGACCGCATGTGCCGGAAATTGGTTTTGTTTCCCTTTTAATGCCGCCAGCAGAACCACAGCAGCAACTCGTAAACTTTTATTTCCCAGTCTTCGGTGGCAGCGGCATCTTCGCTGGAGTGCCGAAGAAGGAAGGCATATCTTTGGGAGACATAATCGGGCTCAGAGTTTTTGCGGGAATCACAGAAAGAAAGGAAATCCGTTTAATAAATGCCATCGAAGAGGGAGGAGTGGGTGGGAAGAAGAACGATTTAACAACTCTTAGTTTATTTGGCGAGAGGTGATAGTGGGGGAACAGGGAATTTCTGCTTTTTTTCCTCTTAAAATGTGGCAAGGTTTAGTAAGTTCTCGAAAGTTTCTGTCCGAAATATAGATTAAGTTTCAAAATAACTTTTTCAAAAAATTAAACAGAAAGAAAAAACTTTTGAAAAAGAGGAGAGCGAGCGTTTTTAATTATTATAATAAAAAAAATAGAAAATGGATTTATTCCCCCTAAAATTTTAAAACTTTTTGAAAAATGGTAGAAAAGATTTTCAACCTTTTGCCAATAAAGATTCTTTGAACTTTTGTTGTCCGTTGTCCTCTGAATAGTTAATGAGCATTATAGCCAGTCTCAATAACCCCTGTTTTTTAAAGTTTAGTTCTAAGTTGAAGGAGAAACTGGTTGTAATTTTAAAAAAATGGATTTCTTATGAAATAGCTAGATAATAATGCAAAATCTTAAAAGCTTGAAATGCTGCTATAAGTTTAATCACACTTACTATATATTTTTATGTATAAAGAATATGGGTGGTTTTTTTTCTTCTGAAAATTTGCATTGTGAATTGCTGTCTTAAAATACGTTTCTAAAGTCGCTCAAGTTTATATTTCTTTTTATTATCCTAAATTCGGTAAATATAAAAATTTCCACCTAAAATCTAAATAAAAGCATGTTTTTATTATATATATAGATATATATATATAATCATTTTATTATTTTCATAATAATGATTGAAAAAGGAAATGATGACAATAGAACTTTCATATCAATTCTAGTTAATTTCTTATAATTCTGAATTACTCAGAATCAAATAAATCTAAAGTATCTGATTAAACTGGAGCTTTCGTCGAATTAAAATAATTTTAAAAACAATTACAAACCGTTTTTCAACTTATCTGAAGATTTGTAACAGGTTTGCAACACACTACTTTGCAAACACAATTCCCTTGAAAATTTTCACCTGCAAATCACTAATTTTCCAAGAGTCCGCAATCTTAAAGGGATGGGAAACAAAGTACCTCCTCATTTCTTGATTGACTATAATTAGGTGTTACCCCACACGTAGATTCACGAACAAAGATGCTCAGCACCACTTGATGAATCACGAACTTACAATGAAGTCTAAAAAGGGAAGAAAGCGCTGATGGCTTAATTACAGCGCAATTGATTCAAAGCACCTGTCGAAAAAATCGTTGTCCTGAATTTTACAGTAGAGGAATTTTATTCAAATAAAGAACATCTTGAAACATTTTCTTAATAAATGATTGTTTCACTTTCTTGCTTTAAGGTGATATATATTATCAATAAGCTTAATAATGAAAATGAAGGAAGACAATACATGCGTTTACAGAGATATTATATGTATATTATATTGATTTATATATATATTATATTGATTTATAAATGTCTTATACTTAAAAAAAGAATTACTGATGAGGAAATAATAGCTGAATAGATTAAAGGGGGGAAAAGGCATATCTAAAATTATTTATGATTTAAAATAATTAATCACATTTGTTTTCTATTTTACTGTTAAAAAAAGTTCTTGGCTATGATAATTAGAATATAATGAATTAGTTATTGAGCATATACTATTTGAACGTTTACTGCAATATCTGAAGGGTTTGCTTGATTTTACAGGAACATTTGCAATTAATACTCCTTCAAACAAACAAAAGTAATGAAAACATAATATGAAATCCATCAATCTTCTTATTTCAATTGCCTTTGGTGTATTTTCGGAGCCATTTCTTCGACAGAAGTACAACTTATCAGTGTTGCACCGAAGAAGATTCTATAAATCACGTGATCAAAGTCTGCGTATTATGGTGAGAACGCAGGCTCAGATTTCCAAGATATTGGAGGGCTCTTGAAGTCGAAGAACTCTTAAAAATTCCAGTCATTAAATCTTCTATTAAGGATATTTTGCCAAAGCTTTTGTCTTTAGCTCTCTCCTAATGTATAAAGCTTATTTGCATTTAATGTATTAAATGCATTTTTAATGTTTCATAATTAAATCAGTAATGTAAAACGTAATGTTTTTTTTCTGGACCAATATGCGTTTTCTATGGAGAGTCCTTTGTTGTTTGCAAATGTCCAACATCATAAAGTGTCAATTTCTCCTTCGTGCTAGGTGGGTTGCCAATCTCTGTCCCCATCAAGTTTCCGGCATGGCCTCTGGCTAGATTGGGGTATTGCTTGCATATCAAGTTATATTTTCAACGTACTCATGCTTAGAAACTTGCTTTGAAAATTCTGAGTGAAATTTTTTTCCTGGGGAAATATTCTGTTGTTTTCTCGTGTTGGCGTAACTACACATAATATATGAAAACAGCTCCAAAACAACAATTTAGAATGCAATTGTTTTCAAAAAGCTTTAAAGGAAAAAAGAATTTAGAATTTCTAAAATTATTGCTCTCAAATTTGTTGGTTGTGTAACTAATAACAGTCGGTTTGATTTTGAATGACAATCTACAAGGACTTAAGAATAATTTTAAGCCCAGATTTTGAAACACGTAAAATAATAGCTTGTTACTAACTGCATAACTACAACAATGTATTTCATATAAGATGACCAGGGTAGTTGAAAGTTACATGGAATCATGTATTTTATAATTATTATTATTGAACTCCATTTCGGTCATATTCTAACAAAAATGGTAGCTACATTTTCAAAATTGTACTGCACACTGTCGAGACGTTTCTTCTTTTTTTCTGTAACAACCAAACAATCAAATTGCAATAGTTTTTCATAGCTAGTTAGTACATTGACAAATCTAAAAAACTGAAGGAATTGTTAATTTTTCTTTTTAATCACGTATATGACAGTAAATGAGCCGTTAAGTGAACCTTTAAGGAGCAAAGGAATCCATTTCCTCAGAGATGTTGTCGCAGAGAGGGGATTCTATTCCACTTCCTGGGAATTTCCGCTATAGGCTCGTTGCTCTTCAGTCCCTAATTGCATCAAACAGTATTAGTGCGATTGGAGTCACAGATAAAGTAGGCCTCGGCAAGTACCGCTCTTACTCATAGGGTCGACCCTCACTGTTAACTAGATTAGAGGACTGCTTGTACAGACCGTAAGTCATTAGACCTAAGCGAGTTCTCTCCAAGACAAATATAAGGTATTAATAAAATCATAACATTTTAATAAACAAAGATAGTTTTGTATATATATTAAATGGACATTTTTTAATTATTGCAAAATAATGAATGAATTATAAAAGATGATGCTTCTTCGAAGTATTTTTAGTTATTATTCAATAACATTGAAAATTAGAAGTTGCTAGTAAGCAATGAGAAATATATTGAGGATTCATAAAAAAAATTATGAATCTTCAATATAACTCTATTTATGTAGAAGATAACTCTTAATAGTTTTTTCCAGGAAGAAATTCTTCTTTTAAATCGCAATTGATACATTGTATTACATATATCTTGCAACTGACAATATTAATGCTTTCACTAACATATTTGTAACGGTTGAAAATCGATCCTCTTTTAAAGCAGTATTTCTGTGGTTTCAAACTGAAAGCAATATTTACAGGAAGGCAATTAAACAAAAAAATTAACTTCGCTTTTAAGTAATCATAATTTTTCTTTTAAAAATTAACTTAAAATTTTTATTAAATGAAAAGTGGTGTCATAAACTTTTCAAGTTGAAAAGGGGCCGTATATCTTCCTGCAATTATTATTATATTAAAAAGAAATATCAGTATTATTGGAAACAGATATGAGTTTTTTTTTTCTTAAAATAGAAAAAAAAGATGGAGATTCCATTTAAAGTTAAACAAAAGTATTCTAATATTATCAAAGTGAGGATTTTTTTTTTACAGTATTGAGGTTTTGAACATTTTTTTGAAGGTTAGTAAAGTATCAATAATTAATTGATTTCGTACAATTTTGAATCAGATTCTTACAGAAAGTAGCTGTAAATATGATAGTAAATGTCATAGCAATTTTCTACTTACTATTCCCCTTATGAAAACAGAAGGTTATAAATCAATTACTGTCTATAAAAATGATCTTTCGATTCTTTCTTTTTTGATCAAGGAGTAGCAACAGATCTTATTAACCAGAGATCTGCATTGTAAATAGATGCAGAAATATGCTGACATATCTCAATGAATTTATGAGCATAAGTGATAGATTTAATAAGTAATAAATTTCTAAAGTAATAGGTTAGTTTTTCAACATCAGCATAGCAAACTTTCAGTTTTAATTTTTTTTTAATTTTTCTTCTAGAAATAATTAATTATTCATCATTTTAATAGACTTTTTAAAAAGATATGCTTTAGACTTAATTTATCAATCCGCCATTGTAAAATAGAATTAATAATTTCTTTTAAATTATCTTAGTGTTTTAAGAGATCTGCATTGTAAATAGATGCAGAAATATGCTGACAGATCTCAATGAATTTATGAACATAAGTGATAGTTTTAATAAGTAATAATTTTCTAAAGTAATAGGTTAGTTTTCCAACATTAGCATAGCAAACTTTCAGTTTTAATTTTTTTTTAATTTTTCTTCTAGAAATAATTAATTATTCATCATTTTAATAGACTTTTTAAAAAGATGTGCTTTAGACTTAATTTATCAATCCGCCATTGTAAAATAGAATTAATTTCTTTTAAATTATCTTAGTGTTTTAATTTTTTATAGTTAAGATAAATTTAATTTCTCTGTTTTCTGACTTTGATCATTTATAATTCAACATGTGCCACAATAAAGTATTAATTAAAATATCAACAAAAAGAATATAAACATATTTAAATAAGTTTCATTTAATGACATTCACAATAATGATATTTTAATTATTGATTACAAAAAGAAAAATGCTCGAGTTTAAATTTCTTAAATGAAGAATCGTAGTTTTTAATCAAATGTTAAAATGTTGTTATTGATGCAATTAAAACGATAGACTTTGTTTTCATAAGAATCTATCTCCATTCATGTTAATTTTAATGCATATTTATATTGAAAAAATTGCTTATTTATAAAAGGAAAAACTCAAAAATCTTTAATATTTTTCCCAAATAATGGAAAACACTGATAAATAAATAAATAAAAATCTCAATGTTTGACAGAATTTAAAGTGAAGAAAAAAATTAAGACGCATTCGGTTCAAGTTTCTCAATGAAGAATTTTCCTTTTCTTCACAGGATTTACACCAGCTTTAGTTATTTTCTTCTGTGCCATATTGGAAAATTTCATTTTAAATCGCTGTCGCCTTTTATACAAAAACATTTGGTTCATACATCATGAATACAGGTTCGCTTTGCTCAAGAACTGCATAAAGTAATAAGTATTAGTCTGAATGTTTTTTAATTAATGCGAATAATAATATAACCTACCTTGAGCGCAGATGCATTTAATATATATCAGTTGTTTTATATAACTGGTATGAGACACCAGTTTATGAAACAAGAACATATATATAAGAAATGCGTTTATTTTAAAGTTTTAAACCCTATAACTTCTCAATCTAGTACTTTTAATTCCTGAATAAGACTTATTTTTTACCGATTTTTTTTCATGACAGACAGATAGATAGATTAATATTACTTGAAAACTTTATGCAAAAGTATTTTTCTCAAAGAATAAAAATCTATGGAATTAAATTTTCAACTGAAGTGCTAATTCCACCATTGATGATTTATAAAATATTTATGCATATCTACTACTTTCATGAAACTTAGAAAAATTTATAAACAACTGTAGGATTTTAATTCATTTCCTTTCATTTGTACATTCATTTGCAATCAGAATATTTTTATGTACCTCTAATGTAAATATAAAAAATATAAATGGAAATATTGTAATATATAATAAATCTTTTTATTGCAAAAAGAACCAGAGTTTGTTTGTTTTCATTGATAATGTATCAATCACATTTTAGGGTTTTGAATTACGTAGCTAAACAATATGCAATATAACATAACTTTTTTGCTGGATATTACTGTGCATTGCAGCATGCGATATACCCAGGGCCAGATTAAAATGACAAAATTCCTTAATATTATCTAAATCTTATTTAATTATAAGATCAGACTTTTTTGAATTATATAACAACACATTATTTTAAAATTACGAAGAAATATGTTATAAAATTTTTATAACAGACAATATTCAGAAATATTGATAGAATAGTTTTCCAAAATTTAAACGATATTTGTTATTTAAATTTGATATCTTCCTTAAATTCAATAAAAGTACAAAATTATATTGCTCTGAAAATGATGTAAAATGGCTGGAACTTCAATATTTTTTCAGTATTTTGCTCTTCCTCTCACAATGCTGTAGGATTTGTAGGCAGTTACCACCTTTGCCTATTTAATATTCGGCTCTGTATATGCACAATGCAAACAACTGTTTAAACTCCTCTATAGAGAAGATTACAAGATTAGCATGCAATTACCTTTAGAAAAAAAATATTGAAAATTAATTTAGGAAGGTTTTTTTTTAAAAATTTTGTTAGATTTTAAATGACGAATTCTTATAAATTCATGAATTATTTTACTTCTACAATTTCTCTGACGAATTTCTTCCGATGTAAATTTAAAGTGTATTATTGCATTATTTAAAAATTCCATTTGCTCTTTTGTTGTTATTAATTTTATTTTTATAAATTTTTTTTTAATTTTAATAAATTTTCTATTTAGTTTTAGAAAATTTTTAGAGCATCAATTTTTTTATATAATTTTACTTCTACAGTTATGCACATGCACATTTTAACTATATTAAAGACCTTTTTTATATCCCCGTTATTTTTGTTACATAACTAAGAACATTTTTTCAAGCATAACATAAACAGAAGAATTAATCTAAAATATTATTATGTTATATAGTTGCGAATTAAAAATTCGATTGGCCTTTAAATTTTCTTATTTCCAGATGTTGGTTTAAACAATATTTGAAAATCTCTTGTACATTTTAAGAAAGTTTAATGAGCATTTTTTAATTTTAATTTAAATATTCCAAAATATTTTCTTTTTTATGAAATTAATAGGAAAATAATACGGAATAAAATGGTTTATTATGCCATGAATGAAACAAAATCAAAATATTAAACTATATACATAAAATGTCAAGAACTCAACAGTGATTCTGTATGCATTCATATAGCCATTTTATCTGGATTCTTATTAGGAATTTTATTCTACACAGTGATATAGCAGGAAAGAAATTCTTGGAAAGTGATTACAAAAGATGCAAATTTTCTGCGACTTATTCATATTCATTAAAAGAAGTGAAATCTATTTAAACATTTGATATGTTTTTCATAACATACTTTATCTGGGTTTTACTTCTTCCCATTGTTTTTCCTTTTTGATTAAAAAAAAAAGTATAAATCTTTGCATTTTATTTTAAAAGTTAATGACCTTTAATATAATGAGCATAAAAGAAAGCAATGTACCAACATGATTATTCCGCATTTTCAATTCAAATTCCATATGCATAGAAATCAGTATTAATATCAGCATTAAATGGCCCTTCATACAACACTCTAGAGAATACATATCGAGGAATAATTCCACTAGATTCGAAAAACAGTAAAATGAAGCTGTTCGGAAAGTTTACTAGATCGAACACGTGAAGGAAATGCACCTTCTAACGAATCCGCAGAGCTTGCGGAATTAGTAAAACGAAGTTTCAAAATCGTTCGTTCATCTCCATCTGACTCGGAAACTCCGGATTCAACGGAATCAACGATAAATGACAGAATTTGAGACGACCACAGTAAATACATTATTCACCCGGCCAGTCAATAGCAAACGGTCATTCCATTAGAACACGGGAGACGGCGTCTGGTTATTAGTTATCAATCACGTGACCCTTCCGTCTGTTCGTTGCCGGATTCAGAAACCCAAAATGTTCGACGAACGACAGCTGAAAAATCGAAACTTTTCTTATGCTCAAATCTTTTTTTGTTCTTTCAGTAGATTAACTTTCTTAATAGGAATTTGTTTCGTTTCTTTTTTTAAGCCTATTCGTATTATGTTTCAGAATTGTAAAATTACATTTTGCGTATGGAAAAAGAACGATTTAAAAGATATTCGATGTTTAATGGAGGTAGTTTCTAAAAATAATAGAATTTTTAAGTCCTTTGTGTTTTAGCAGTATAAATAGAGGCAATGGTAGGCTACGTTCATATCGTAAGAGAACTTTCTTTGGGTTTAATTCCCCAACTAGCCATCTGTTTTAACTTAGCGCAATGTCAAAGATTTATGATTATGATGCAACAATGTTTTCAATGAATGTTTAAATTGTCTCTGCATTATTTCGAAAAGAGTTTCAATCATGAGTTCCATGGAGCTGTTTTATGAAAATATAGCATTTCTAAATTTTATGTAGGTAAACAAATTAATCAGAAATACAAAAGAAGATCAATACCATTCAAAATTCCCCCAACAAAAAAGCAGGCAATCTTTTAAATTTCCACCAAACATTGCATTCATCATAAAATTATATGATGATAAAAAGACTAAGCAAAAGCAAAGTTCTTTAAAATAACTTAAATACATGTTTATAGAACACTCGTTTTTGTATATTCATTTAAAACAAAAGGTAAAAAATCGAAACTCGCAGAGACAAAAAAAAAAGTTTTAATAAAAGTCTCCCAAAAGTGTTTAAAGTTTTTGGACCAAAAATGTAATTCGAATTTCTGTATTAAAAAAAATGTAAAGAATCAAAATATTTTCAATAGCAAAATTACGTGGAGGGAGGGAATTTTCCCAAAAATATCCAGCAGAAATAAGGCAAAATCTACAACTGTGTTTAAAAAACGAATAATTCTCAACTAAAATTGAACAATTGAACTTATATTCAAAAAGAAAATAAAAAAGTAGAGGGTAAAAAACTTTCAGTAAATATAATGAACCTGGCTATATCAACTAAAGAAAAATTCAATTCTCGGAATATTAACATGTAATAAAATAACATGCGATTGTAAAAAAATAGCATGTATAAGCAAAAACATGTTAATTCAAGAAAATTTGTTTAAAAACTATACTAGATTTTATGAAACTCTACTAATGGGTTCAAATTTCTTAGACATAGCTACCAAATATAGATATTTTATTCATATAAATAAGTTCACAACTTCTCTGAGAATAATTTAAATCGCTTTGATTAAAAATGAAACATTTATGATTAACCACTATTATATTAAAAGTCTAAAATATTTCAGTGGTTTTAAAGAGCTACTGAGTGCAATCAAAAACGCATTTACCTATTTTACCTTATTTGTTTTTTTAATTATGATAAGTTACAAATTCAAAAAATTTTATGCTCATAAAAAATAGCTTTTTTTGAAAATCTATTAAAAATAATTTTGAAGTTTACGGAGAATCTTTTTAAGCAGACGCATACGAAAAAGATAGAAGATAAAAATTTCTACTTAAATAAAATTTTCAATTTATTTTTTCTGAGAAATATTTTAAAAGATTTCAATTATAATAAAATTGAATTTTCATGGTACATTCATTTAATGTATACGAGTTGAATTTCAAAGACGATATCTACTAGCTAAACGAGCCCACATTGTAATCTCTCAACAAATGAGACTCCTGAAATACAGAAGTATCGACTGAATGACATTAATATCTCTCACGGCAGATTATTCATTTACATGCACTGCGTCTCCTTTTTCTAACCTAGAGTTTATTTTCTTATTTCTTTATTTTGTCTTAAAATACGAAAAGTTTTCTCAACACTAAGCTTCTTTGTATGGCCCCGTTTCCATGTCTTTTAATTAGACAGTCGGTGAAAGACTTTGAATTTGGATTTCAGTTGCAGGGAATGCGAATAACACATTCACTTATTTATTTTCTAGTTACCTTATTTCCAAAAAATACAAGATATTTTCCAAGCCTATTCGGTTTTTCATTCCATTCGTATAAAAAGTCTATAGTGGTCACTCATGACCTACTGATTTTCCATAGAAGAATATTATTTCCAATAAATAAATTTGGAATTACTGCTATGAGGTACTTTTTTAAATGTGCACAGTTTATCCTATTTGTAAGTTAAATAAGTAATAGGACCGCAATAAGAAATATTATAAATCCATGAGAATTTCTTCAAAAACGTCATATCTAGAAAAAGGTTACCTGTCTCTTTTATTAAAATAAAAATTTAGAAATATACTTTTTCGACATTATTCACGGCATATTTTCTGGAAATTATGCTTTCTTTTTCATCACATTTTTGATTTGATTCAATTATATCTACAATAATTTCAAATATTTCTCCAAAAATTTAATAATAATAAACTAAAATGAGGAGAAAATAACTTTTTTTATTGCTTGGGAAAAATTTTTTAATATATTACATAATTAATTGATTGCTAAAAAAGAATTTATTCAATTCCATTCATTTTAGAATGTCTTTAAGCCTAAAACTGTAAATTAGAAATCAATAACTCACTCAATATTTACTTGACCATATTGTGCTTTTAAAAATTATTTATGTAAATATTTTTGGGGAAATACCGTTTTGACAAAATAAATGGGTGCAATTAAAATTTTAAAAAATGATCTATCTATAATTTAGGAGATTCTAAAAAAATTTTTAAACCATCAAATGAATTTAAAAAAATTAGTCAGAAATAATTTTAGCTTTTAATGCAATTCAAGCTATTAATAATATTACTGAAGATTTGTTTCGCATATATTTGATGAAATTCAATTATCCGATTTAATTAGAGTCAGATCTGATCTCGATAATTGGATAATTGACCAAAAAAGATTCATCTTTTTTTTAACGAATTTCACGTATTACTAATTCAATGATTTCAAAAACATTGCAGTAAACCATTTGTGCGCTTATATACCATTTTAAAATATCACAGCTTAAATATGACATTAAAAACAGTTGTTTCGCTTTTATTTTATCGGAAAAGTTTTATTTGAGGAATTTTATCCCATAAAGCAATTCATTATCTGGATTGTGGGAATTTGAATAATAGGAGTTCTACTGTCTTGTCGTTACTTCTTCTGCCATTTTCCTATATATATATTTTCTAGTTTCCCATACTTACTTTTCTCTTTACTTATTGTACTTAGCAACAAGAGGACTGCTATCGCCACACCTCAACTGCAAGCGGTATCTTCTTAAAAGGTTCCATGAGCAGTGAGATAAAGATGATGCGTTTAGAGGGTTGGGCGTTCCAGCCATATTGCTCCCTGTATCAGCTAATATTCATTTGATATATATGAGAAGAAAATGCAGTGATCTTGCTTTTTTTATTGTTATATCCGGGGAAAAAAATTGTTGTTCTTCCGAGTTACCTTCAGCTGCTGCACCTTAGCAACAGATTTAAACATTTCAATAAACACTTTATAGTTATATCAGTTTCCTTGTCAAAGATATCCGGAAAAAAAAAATAAGTGAGAAAATATTTTGAATTTATTTACAAATACGGATATTAACTAAGACTGTCAGAATTATATATGGGAAAAAAATTCATACAGTAGGAATGTTATTAAAAGTTTCAACATTTTCATTAAATTACAGAGTTCAAACTGTTTCCTGTTATTCATATTTTGGTGTATTAAATTATGTAATAAGTTTTTTAACATTTAATATTTTTCATTTTAATTATCACTAAATATTAAAAAAAATCAAATTAATTTAAAAACTCATGATAAGTGATTTAATATTTAATATTTAAAAATATTAAATATTAAATCACTTATCATGAGTTTGGACCTGGAAAAAACTTCTTTCGAATTTCTCAATCATTTTCTCTTTAAAGAAATAGTTTCAACTTTTTTCAATAATTAATATAATGATGGATCACGCAGATTTTCTATTTTGTTTTCGCTAAGCTAATATCTCGACTTTAGTTTCATGTCTCCCAAGCCAATATTCTCGTGGTTTTAAGGCACGCATTTGTTTACCGATACGGTGTTATTCTCAATAAAAGTGAAAACTATTATTTATATGATATATACAAGCAGTCATTTTTGACCGGAAAGGAAAGATTATTCTGCTCTAAATGAGAATATTTACATTTCACAAAATGTTTTCCGCAGCTTTGAGAATGAAAACATGTTTTTTTATAAACCAGTTATAAAAGCATGATAATTCATGAATTGAATAAAAATGTACCGTGATAGTATCTACAATATTATTATGCTCTCTATAGAACAACAAAAAAACGCATTATTGCAAAATACAATATTGTTTGTCCATTAAATATGCTGTTTTTGGCTATGTTTTTATATAGATTAAATTTTTGTGATTCATTTAATCTTTTTCATAAAGAGCATCTTATTGAGACGATTCCTAAACTTGACATACAATGTTACGATAATTCCTTTTCATTGTTGTTTTCAATTTCAGAGCTAGATAATTTTTAAAGTCATTTTGAACTAACTTGTTGTGGTTTTCTTATTAGATTATATGTATATATCCGCAATTGTTCTCTTTCTCTACTCTATTGTTAATGTACTCAAATACACTTTAAATATTTAGATAATTTTAATAACTTGCAGTAACTTCTAGCAAGATTTCCATTTAAAGGCTCTTTTTAACTTTTAGTTAAAGTTTTGATATCGTATTATTTATTTTAAATTTTCCTTGTTTTTAAAATTCAGTGTTTGTATAAATTATCAATCTATTGCAGATATCACAGCAAGGAAATACTTTGAATTAAAATCATTCATTAGCTGTATATTAAATGAAGTTTAATATAAATATTAACTTTTTTTTATTTAGCTGTTATTCTGATTTCAAATAGTATGCATATAAAACATTTAAGCAGCAATAAACTAACACAAACAAAAGAACAGAGAAATCAGTTTGAATATTCTAAAAGGATGAGCTAAAGATCCAGTGACAACAATGGCAATTAAATTAAAAATTGATTTCCAAAAAAAAAATAATAAAAATTGTTTATGAATGCTTGAGAATGTAAGTTCAGATAACCACTTAAAAAAATTCTGTTTAATTTGTTCTTTCTTATTTTTTGAGGAGGGGGCGGGGGGAAGGCTACGTTTTAATCATAAATAAATAATTTATCACATAGTGTTTCAAATAATATCAGATGTAACACGAATTGTTAGGATAATGAAATTTTTTTTTTCATTTTATAACAAGAATGATTTGTAACGAGAGATTAAATGCGAATTATTTGCCGTTTGAAATAAAATGCATCGTTTAAAATAAATTGGCGTAATAATTTTTATCGGCAACGAAATGAATTCATTATTCTTTCTTTTTTTCAATCAATAAAAAAAGCGCCTAATCTTTCAAAACCTTTTTAGGTACCATAAAAAATATGCGCAATACAACGGACTCAAATAAAAATAAATAAATAAAAATAAAAAAGTTTTTAAGTCGTTTATCCTTTTTCTTAGTTCGAAGAGTTGAACAGTCGCCAAATTTGGCGACAACTGGATGACTTCCTGGCGTTACATTTCGAGATGGGTGAAGAATTCTCGAACATGAAAATGATTAGCCTAACCCATCCTGCCCCCCTCTTACCCCCTGTGATCAGAGAGGGTGGTCGGCAGCAGACGATCTCAGCGAGCCCTCAGTTCTTCCACAATCGTTCTTCAGGATTGGCTGGGACCCCTCCCGCACGCTTTCGACTGCGAAGATCACGTGGCTTTCCCGCATCTCTAAGCAAAGGAAACCCACCGACGAAAACACGGGGGAGAAGTAAGTGATGTTGTTTTTTTAATACATATAAAGCTCTTGTGTAATTATATTTTATCTTGTTTCCATTGTCATGACTTTGAAAATGAAATCGATTTTAATTTTTTTTTCCGTACCCAAATTTAAAATTTAAAAAAAAGCTAAATTTGTCAGTCAAAAAACTTATCAAAAATTAATTTACAAAAATCGCAAAAATCCATTTGGATATGAATAGTAAATATCTCCTGGGGAATAACAAACATGATATATGAAATTTTGGATGCTTATTTGAAATCTAATGTTAATTAATTATATCTAATGTTTGAATTAAAAATGTAACACACACACACACATATATATATATAACATTTGGATCATTATTTTTAAATTTAATTTTTTGGGAAAAAAATAACTGAACTAATTAGAAAAAAAATGTTTATCATTTTCATGCATTGACAGAGAGTGCGTGAAGAAATTATATTTTATAATAAACTTGCTTATAATAAACTGACATCCTATTTTCCTCATTATCTTTCAATAATCTTTATTAAAAACAAATAAAATTCATAAAGTAAAAGTTTATTACCTGAAAATAATTATACATCTGTTAGCAAGTCCTTCCATCAATAACTTTTATTTTAAAAAAAATTCTAATTACTTCTGTAATGTGATTATCACAAGCATGTAATAAATACGAATGCATATAATTATCTCAAAACTAGCATATAGTGTTCAGAATAAGACATGTCAAGTCTTAGTCTGTCTTTCGAGATTCTGCTTATAAACGAATTTAAGATTGTAAAAATACCATCAAACATTGTCAAAAAATAGTTTTTATTGATGTAACTCGAACAAAGAGAAAACAGAAGCATTTCAAAATACATTACAACCACAACTCCTCTTTTGTGTGTATCTGGGTGGATGTAATATCCTCTTGAGATTTTTTGTAGTCGTTTATTTATTTTAAGCCTTAAACTGATCCGGAGCACTTTGGCTAGAATTCCAAGAGCAAATTAGAAATTTCAATGAAGTTATGAAGTTATTTTTTTATTCATTTATAATTTTTCATTTATAACTAAATGAAGTTATTTTTTTTATTCATTAACATTTTAAATTCATCTTTCCAGTTCTAAACTTTATCAGAAAAAAAATTACAGCAAGATCTCTTTTACCGAATACAAGCGTATTAACTTCACATTTTTTGCGGTTCATTAATTTAAAAAAATAGTTCATAACAAGGCCTATTGAATATAATAAAACCATGAAACATTTCACATATTTTAAAACATACATTTAAAAACAAAGAATATGAAACTTTTTATAAAGTATGATTATGCTAGAATATAAAAAATATAGCTTTAAAATTGATAGCAACTTTTCACAGAGACAGTAAAAGAAGCTTAATTCAACATTCCCCTTCCCCTATAACTGAAAAGATACAACGGGGAAGGGAGCTTAATCCGGCTGAACAGTGTTTAATTTTTAAATAGAATTATAATAGAAAAACGGCCTTTGCAGCATTTGCTTGTCTTTTTTAATAAAATCTCAATATTTTATTTAGAAAACCAAAGCATCAGATTAATGGAATTTTCTAATATTATTATTGTAAATTTAATATATATTGTCCAACTTTAAATATTGCATATATAGATTAATAGATTATGAATGCTGCATTTATTTAACCTTCGCCGACTTCAAGAGATAAAAATTAAAAATACATTGTACACGTCATAAAACATTTACAATACATGTTAAGTAATTGAATAAAGTGATTAAATAATATGAATATTTCAAATATATACATGAAAGTCCATTACATAATCCAAAAAAATTCAAAATAATTAAGTAATAATATTTTCAAGTTAAAACTAAATGTTAGAGAAACAATCTAATGCAAGATTAAAAACAGAAACAAATGAAGTTAAATAAAGGCTATACAAAATAAAGCTTAGAAGAATAAGCAAAAAAGAATATTAAATGGAATTATAAATAAATAAGCACAGCAAAATTATAATAAAGAGCGGTCAAAATCCATTTAAAAATTATATAATTATTAAAATTATTTTTAAAAAATTATAAAAATTCAGAAAATTTACTTGGTAATCAAATTGATATAATTAAAAAGATAATTTTTAAAATTTTGAAATAAAAATCAGTTTTGTATAGTAAAATCTTTAGGAGTTGTGGCGTGAAAACGCCAAAATCTGATTAAGTTCAAATTAAAATTTAAAAATCGAAAAAAAATCTCTCCAAGATTCTCAGTTCTATCCTCTAAAGTATGTTTATGGGGAATTTGGATGGTTTCAAAACAAATTCAAATGATTTAGCTTGTCAAATACCAACATACATATACATATTTTCCTTCATTATTATTAGAAATGGACATTAGATGAAGTTAGAAGAATGATTCAAAGATGATACACTCGTAATAATTAATCAGAAATCTATTTTTAAAAAAAGGATTTGATTGGTCAACATGAAATTAAACAAAGGTATTTGAAATAGTTATAAAATTCAAGAGCTGCTTACAGATAATAACGAAAAAGAAACTATTTCATAAGACTTTTTCATTAGATAATCGCAATGCATGCTTATTTTTTTTTTCTTTTCAGTAGCAATTGCACAAACTTTTATCGATAAATTGCCAACTCATTCCAATAAAACCTTTCATCATACCTACGTTAAATATTTTTATTCTGTTATATTAACTGATAGCCAATCCTTCGCATTTCATTTGATCTTTATCATTCTCTAATAGAAATATGATAGCAGAATATTCAATTATTCATGCTAATTAAATATTGTCAGCCGATTACGGAAATAGAAATTCCAATAGTATTTTAGATATCTCCTTTCTGATATAACGCGCTGCCGATAAGCTCAAATGTTTTTAATTCTGCTGAGATCGCATTTTTAATACTGGAACAATAATGCCTGAATAACAGTAATCTTGGATTCCTATAACTTTTCTGACTAAACATGAACTGCTGATTTCAAAAATAACATTTCCTATTCAATTATTTCCTTTCAAATATAAACCGAAAGGAGGATTAAAGCGTGGTGTTTTTTAATAGGCCAAGATCATATAATTCGTTCTTCTTTCTTTAATCCAGAAGTAACTATTGTGTAATTTAATAATAGTACATAGTTCATATTTTGTATCTCGCAATAATTATTTTTTACAAATCTTTATTACGAAAAATAAGGAGGCTTGTCTTATTTTAGGAATGCGAGTATGATATCTCGCCGACTACGACAGTGGGTAACGCTACTTCTACTCACCGCAGCAACAACCGGAGAAACCAGACATCCTCCGTGGTTGCAAACGATCGGGAATGATTTTGTATGCACCCGAGTCCTTCCAGATGGTGAAGTAGAGAGACGAATTCAAAAGGGACGAATCTCAGCCATAGAGACCACGGTCGAGATTCCTCCTGAATCAACAGACTCCCCATACTTCTCGACTTCAAGTCAAGCACGGGAGTACCAAATCTTGACCTTGTTGCAGGTCACAGATGGTCGGCATTTTATTCAGCTGATATACGATTCAGGATGGGAACTGAGGGATTGTGAATACCTCAAGTCAGCAAAATCGGTGGACGAATTCTTTGAAGCTTTTGCCGCAGACGTCAACTGCCCTCAACAGAAACAATTCCTGAATGAGACCCGGTCCCCCACGAATGAAGGAGGAAACCTTGATATTGTAAAACCAGATGTCACAGATTACGGTGCACTACGCAGGGAATGTAGGAACCTGCACAAGAAAGTCCGCGAAATGACCCTACACAGTAATCACCATGGGCTACAGCGATTGAAGAGGGATCTATTCCTGTATCCTGGCACCAACTGGTGCGGATCTGGAAGCAATGCGAGGAAATTCAACGAGCTGGGTTACAACGCAGCCGCGGATCGTTGTTGCAGAGATCATGACCATTGTCCCTACACCATTGAAGGGTTTACGAGGAAATTCAACTTCTTCAACTTCAGGTTTCACACAATCAGTCATTGTGATTGTGACGAAAGGTACTGTACATTTTGCCTTCTTTCTGACTTCTAGTTTTGATGTCCAGTTGAAAATTTATATTTAAAAATGTTTCGATTTTTTTTAAACATAAATACTAATAATATAAACCTAATACTGGTTCAAATAATAACTAATATATTGAAAATAAGAAATAGAAAGTTATGTATTACAAAAATTTAGGGGATATATTTATATAAATTAAGGCTGTTGCATCGAATAACAAATTTTCTTTCTTGCAATATTCAGACTAGTAGCTGAATTAGTTGGCTAGCAAAGAAGTGGTGATAATATTTTTATAGAATATCATATTTAAAATATTTCTGTTGGAATTTTTATATTCGGAATTTGAAGAGATAAAATGGTTATTAAAATATAATATATTGAGATCAAAGTTTTTTGAAAAAAAAAAATCTAGAAATGAAAGAATTCTTATCAATGTTATTGAGCTCACTTAAATGAACAAAAAATTAAGTTTAATGATTATTGATGATACATAAATAGATGTACCTATTCAAGAATATACTTCAGGAATATTTCCCCGAAAAAGAGTCATGATTTTTGTATGTGGCATACGAACTTTCATTTATATTATTTAGTTACTTGACACTCTTCCTTTAATTCAGAACAAAAGGAAAAGCTCAATTTGTTTTGAAATGCATAATTTAAATTACATTTTTCAATTCTTACACTGCTAATAAAGTAACTACGTAGATGCCTAAAGTTTAACTTTAATAAAATTCTAGCTCAAATTCTAGAGAAACTTATTTAATTTTTATTTCATTTAGTAAATTTCCCAAATTAAATGAAATTAAAATAATAATTTAATAAATTCTGATCCTATATTGAATACGATTTCAATGTTTGCAAAGTAATTATTTATCATGTTTTTGTGATTGTTCTTTCTAAAAACATTTTTTAAGAAAAATATTTTCACTTGAATGGTTGTATGTCAAATAATTTTAAAACATTACGGAATTGGTATTCCAAAAAAATCAAAATCAGGCACATCATTTGCGGTTTTAATATGTGTTTCTTTATGTACAAAAAGAAATTTATATACTGGAAGTAATCACAATTAGTAACAGTGAAGATAATTCAGAACAAGTTTTAATATTCCTTTCCGCTTTTTAATTTATAATAATATTAAAGTTTTGTTGACGAGACTTTATTGTAATCCTTAATAATCATAATAATTAATTATATCTTATTTTACTCACGAGAATCAGGTTTTCCTTCGTTCTCAAAGTTATAAAAGGGAATTTAAGAAATGGGTATTTAGAAATTAGAATTGCCTTTCATTTCTAATGCAATCTCTTTCTAGAGGTAAATTCGCCATACCTTTACATTTAATTTGGTTATTACTATCATTGATAATTTTAAAGCTGAGAAATTGAATATAATTAATGGCCCGAATTTCAAATTAACATTATAACGATGTCTGAAGAGTATGACGGCCGACCTTTCCCACCCCTTTAGTACGCTCAAGAACACCAACCGTGACGACTGAAGTATTTTTGAAAATAGTCCCTGCACTTAGGTGTGGGGCGAAAAAAAGTGTGTAAGAAGAGCCGAAGCCATACATGTAAAGTGGGGAGATTGTGAGGAAGAAGGTGAAAAAAATACTTAAAGGCCCGATTGTGAGCTCTGCCATGGACCGCTGCTTTTGCCTTCGCCCTCAGAGTTTTCTGCCGACCTTACACATGATCCTTCCACCTACCGTTTTCTTGTTTACAATAAAAAATGTGTGAGAGCGATTCGAAAATCATGTTTGCTTTCGTTTTTTTCCCCCGAGACAAAGCAAAGATTTCATTTTGTAAATAAACTCTCACATGCGTAAAAATTACATTCTCATTCCAATTAACTTACATAAAAAAAGCAACGTCATTTTCTTAAAATTCTCTTTAGCAAGAAATCAATAAAATTTTCTAAAATAAAACAAAATGAAAAGAAAAAAATCTACAAGCTAGAACGGCTGAACAGAATTAGATGAAATTTAGCGCAAAGATAGATTACAGTCAGAGATAGGACACAGGCACTTTTTATTCCGGTTAATTGAATGGTTAGCTTTTTATTAAATAAAAACTAACTTTCGAGCCAAAAAGCAGAGGTCAAATCCCACCAAAGATGAGTAAGGCTTTAGTTTTTTTTTCCAACAGTAATCAGGTTAGGCTTAGTGTGATTTCGACCGATTATTTCAAACGATTCTGTTTATTTTATTAGTGATTGATGTATTTAAAATAAAATGTTGTTAATTAATCAATATTTTGGTTACATTCTGAAGTACTTTTAAATTGAAATAAAATAGAATAAAAGAAATTAAAAAAAAATTCTAATCTGTGTTGCGTTCCCCCAACTGGCGTAGGAAAATCAAGTATTTGAGTTACGCCCACTGGCGTTGAAAGCTCACTAGTGATTGTTGACATCAGTGTTTTCATTTAAATTAAAAGTTTAAAAATTATTTGTATTATACTGTTGTTATTATCTAAATCTCGATAGACAAATAAAATAAAAATAAATAAAATTTTAAAGAAACACGTTGATTTGCTGTTTTTGTTATTAAATTGTATTTATGTTAGTTTTATATTTTCCATACATGCTTGTACATTTAAATGTATCGTTTTTAGGTTAGTTTTAATTTTTTAAGTTTGCCATCGCTTGATAGTTTTTTTTACGCCCAAAAACGCAAATCTAATCTTTGGAAGAGAAGTAATAAAGCTCTGGCTATGAAAGTAGCTGAAAATTTGTTTGCAATTTTATTGAGCAGTTGTGGACTATCAAACCCACTCCAGCTATGGGATAAATACAACGACGCTTTATCAGAAGACATGGTACTCACAATGATTTAATCATTAGTAGACTAAAACAGTAGCCGAGGAATCCTTTCCTACCTGTGCAAGTTAATAATAGACGATTTTCGCAGACGATTTCAGCAGCCACAGCCGATTGCTGATCAGATCGTCGGTTCTCATACATATACATCAAAATTTTCCGGCCAAAGAAGTCGCGGGTAATAGCTAAATATATGTTTCAAAAGTAATAGTAAATAGTAAAATATATGTTTCATAAATTTCCTGTGATAAATTAATGATAATATCTCTGAATAATTGTATATTATTTGTTACGGAAAATTAATTTAGATTTAAGAAATAATTCCTATAAATATATAATACATTTGTTCATAAGCTGAATAAATTTTAAAGAAATATATTTAGAAAAAAAAAAACTTTTTTTTCTTTTGAAAGAGAGAGATTCTTCTCTCGCAGAAACTATTTTTTTCTTTCAATAAAATGTTTCTTGTAGAAAGAAAGAAGGTAAATTTATAAAGTATTTAAGATTGTTAAAATAGCACTCTTTATGATTGTTTCTTCAGGTTTTTAAAAAATTAAGAACACCTTTCAGGAGTTTGCAGTATAGACTAATTTGGACTCTGTAAAGGATAAAGATAGTTGCGAATATATTCCAATTCTATATGGTACTCAAATAGCATTGTATAAAATAATAAGATATATCTTGAGATTAAAAAAAAAATCCCACAAACGATTGCTTAAGAAAAAAACTTTAGTCTATCATAATCTTTTAAATTCTCTTGTATAACTAGATAGTAATAATTGATAAGTACTAATTTTTGTTTTAAACAATTTTTTAAACAAATCACCAAATTAAAAATCACATAAAATGGCGTTCGCACGTCATGTTGCTCAATATACTCTATTAATATCATAATCTTAACAGCTGTTAAAAATTTTTTTAAGTAAATTGCATTCCGCTACACCACACCTAGTTTGACATTTTTAAATGATATTTATACGCATGCTTCATTCAAATCGTTCAAAGTGCACTAAGAGTAAAGTAAAAAGCAGACTGTTGGGTATCAAATTTATCACATTTGTTACATTGTAAATTTTAGTCTGCAGGTGTTCAGTGTGAACTGGAATTTCCTTACTCTTGATGGGTTTTTAATGAAAAAATTATCGTGGTAGAACGAAAAAATCTCGAGTAACTTCGGAATATAAAATAGCCCAAGAAGAAAAGTTTTTTAAACTATTTCAATTTTTAAAAATATGAATTTTTGAGTAATATCTAATTTATTTAAGAACTATTTTTCTAATTTCAATAAATTTTTTTAAATATTTTAAGTACATTTAACAGCTATGCTTTTCATTATTTTAGTAACAGCGTTATTGCAACTATATAATTAAGAAGTAAATTTCATAAATAAAATAAAAACAGAAAAATCAATCATAAAACATTATCATACTTTTATCGATATTTGAAATTTTCAAACTTTTTCTTGGCAAAAGATAAAAAATTTCGGAATTTCAGACATAATATTCCTTTATTTTGAAACAATGGAATTATGTAATGGAATATATTTTTTTATTCTAAGGATAAATATTTTTTCTTTTATTTTTAAACTTGTATTGATTTCACAAAAAGAGATTTAAAAAAAAAACGTTCAAAAATACGTTTTGGTTAGAATAAATCTGCAAATGAAAACGCATTTAAAAAAATCAAATTAATAATGTAATATATGTGGCATAAAGTATGAGGAAGACCAGGAGTAAGTTACGTTATGGAAACTATAATATAACATATAAAAATACTCTAAATATATAAAATAAGAATAATTTTAAAATTTTTATTGAATTCATCTATTAAATATTCAGTATTCTAAGCAAATCATGTAAAAATTTTGATATTTAGAGCTATTAAAAGTCATGTGGCTAGTTTTTGATTATCTTTATGATTGCTTGTTTTGATGCTTTTTAAAATAAAAATATTATACTGTTATCTCACTGTAAAAACTTTCTTAGTAAATTATAGATAGTCAGATATAAATCTATAATTCTTGATAGCATAACATAAATTTAAATTTTTCTAAAATGTAATTTCTATTGATAGCAGTTGCATTCTACAAAATGACAATGTACCTACATCCTTGAAACATCATCAACACACCGAAAGGTTGAACTACCCAGAATGTGTCCTAGTTTTATCAATGAATTTATTCCCAGCAATATTTGTCATCAATTAATTTGATGAAAAATTAAATTAGAGCCAAATTTGCCATTATTAATTAATTTAAATAATCTATACCTAATCTTTATCAATAAAATCGATCCGTATGATTTTAGTTCTTTAATAGTTTCTACATAAGAAACTTTATCTCTCACAGTAAATTATGAAATGTTTAAAAAAATGATATTTTACACTTAAATCCGCTTCTTACACTACTAACTATTTCAAAGCTTTCGAAAATCTTCAAAATATCTTTTGTTATTTATTTGAATTAAAGTCCATAATGAGAATAATCGCCGAATGGCTACATCTTAAATCATTAGAGATAGGCCTACTCACCCACTTGGAAAAATGTTTTGAATAGCATAAGAAATTAAATTTTATGTTATTATAATTTTTTCATATATTGATGAAATGAATTACAGAATCAAAATTCTTATATAGTCATCCAATTTTCGGAGCCATATCTATTAAATTATTCTTGACATAAAAACATTAAAAAAATTCCATGCTTCTGCAATTAAACTGATTTATTTACTATTTTAAGCAAGTAACAGGGGCCTAGAAAGTATAGTTCTTGGTGACTTCCTAAAGATAATTGCCAAGATAATAGGTATTCTTAAATGTAGCTAAGGAAATTATCTAAAAGGATTTAAAGTATAGACATTCAAAGCTTCATATCTAGGCTAGTTTTAATCACAAAAGTATACATTTTTGTTGTTGCTGTTGTCAATTAAAATTGCAGGGATCCAGAAATATCGCACTAAACATGACTGATATAACTGACTGTAAAAAAGGAGGAAAGACTTTGATTTAAAAAAGGGTACATTTATTGACTCAAAATATAATCCTATACGCCATTCAAAGAGGATTTTTTTGGGAAAGTATATAGTCAAAAGAAAGTAAGCTCCCTTGATTGATATAGAATATGTTTTATTTCACATGTATTATTGACTTATATTATAAAGTAGATATATACAATAGTTAACTTATTCATGTACGACGTAACCACTTATATATATTTTATTAAATCAAAATGCAAAAAAGTAATAATTCAACTAAATTAGAAAGGCATCAGATTTCATGCCTCAAAAAAGTAAACAAAGAACACTGAAACCGACAAAACTAATGGAAGCTGTAATATTAGCATTTTGTCTGCAGATTTTATCACAACCTTTAATTGTCTGTGACAAAAAAAAATTGTCAGTTCGTGGCGCATTTTTTTGCCATTTTTTATGACAATTTGTTTCAACTCTTCTTTATAAGAAATGTTCCTTTGGCGTATATTTTTCTTAAGATATATCCCCAAATTTTAAATGGGATATAATTTAAAATTTGAAGATATATATTAAGAAAAATGTGCGTAATGTCTTCTTGTTGCATACAGCCGACCACCCCGCCACCACTGAAAGTAGTAGTATCGACAGGATTTGTTGTGGTAGACTGTGTAAGTAATGTCTATACTTTAAACCATTGTAGAGACATGATGGACCTTATATATAGCCGTTGTATAGACACTGGACCATTTTCCAAAATCAGGGGACTGTGGAAAACAGTCCAGAGCCTTGGTACACAATGGAGTTACTATTCTTTCAAAATATTTTATATTATTTAAGATATTTATCATGCTGGAAGATCTAGCTTTGTGACAATCCCAAATTCACAAACTTGGAGCAAATAAAAAAAAATATATTTAAATTGTCTGTTTTGTTTATTGTAGATTCGACAAGTATTAAATTACAGACTCGTGCTGCCACCATGCATCCCAAGATCTTAACGAATGCACCCTCTATGTACAATTGTCTTAATTGAATACTTATAACTGGATTCTTCATTTTTTTTCCATATTTTTGCGAGCTTTTGTGTGCCAAATAATTCAGTTTCTTTCTAATCACTAAATAAAATACTATACAAAAATCAAAAACCTTATTAAGGTACTGTTTGACAAACAGCAGACGTTTTTTTCTGGTTTGATTTTTTAATGTACGATTTCTTACTTGGAATCCTGCCATGTAACCCATATACATGAATAGTCCTCCTTATAGTACTTGTATTTTCTATCTTTGCTGATCTTTGAGAGATTGTGAGAGATATTTTAACAGCACTTGCAGCTGTATTAGATTCGATCTCTCTCACTACTGTTCTCACTTCTATATCAGTAAGTCGTCTTGTATTCCTTTAGTCTTTTTTAGTATATTTTAAATATTTGGCAAGAATTTTCTTGACTGTTTAACAGCTACTTTCAACATTTTTTTTCTATTTCATGTAAGGATTTACCATTATTCTTTAAGTTTATCATCAATTTTCTCGTCTCTAGTGATCATTGTTTCCTCATCGCAAAATCTTCCAGACTTTTCTAGAAATTTGCGTAAATTAAGACAGAATATATGACTTTAACTTATATTAAGATCCTTTAAGAAAAAAGGTAGTATCTATAAAATTAAAACATTTGAAAGAAAAAAAGTAATGAGTATTTACTTTTTTTTTTTTGACTCATAAAATTGGATGTTTTTTAGACTCAAGTCGTGTCTTTATGTATTTTATTTTAATTGAATGTTTATAAGTTTTTCGATTCTGCTTGGATAAGGTAATAATTGTACATATCTACTTCATATTATAAGCCAATAATATATTTGTAATAACACATTCTCTAAACCAATCATGAGTATTTATTTTCCTTTGACTCCCACTGCATATCCATCTATTGGGCAATCATTAGAGTGGAATCCTGAATATTAATAATTTTAAAAATATACGGCGCGAGGGATAAGCTTTGCAAACACAAGGCCAAAAGTATTGACGTTTCGATGAAATAAAAGAAAATTATAATAATATTTTGCTAAAATCTAAAAACAGAACAAGAAATTGTTCAATGATCATGTAGACATAAAAAGAAGAAATGATGCCTTGAAAAACTTTATTTCGGCCAAAATAATTTTTTACAACCAATTTAATAAACTCCCTTTTGTCGCTAAACCTCCCCTTCGATGGATAAATCGCCAAACGTCGATCTACTGTTGTGGGTGAAGGGAAAAAAATGAGGAGAGGGGGCGCAATGCAATACCTCTCTCGTTCATGGGATCAAGAAGATTCAAATAGGAACAAAGGTGGGGGGGAGGGAGAGCTGGAAAAAGAGCAAGATTCGATTGCTGTTTAAGTGGGGGAAGGAAAAATGATCCTCCCTTGCTGTCAGTGAAGTCATCACCGTTCAAGAGGTGATGACGGTCACCCGCTAAGTTGGGAGAATTCTGTGTGCTTCTGCGTCGAGCTTCCACTAGTATTCCTCTTTTCAACTTTTTTTTTACATGCCAATTGACTTCACATTCTTGTGGAGTCTCTGAAGTCTCGTTTTAAATCTATTCATCGATACATACCGGTGGGCTTCTGAATACAAGATGATGAAGGAATTGTCGAAATATTAAATGCTTAGTTCTTGTAAACATATGAAATCACCTAGCGGATATTTAGATAAAAATGTCTGCTCTTATATGTATTTTTAAAGTTCGTTATTATAAATAATATTTCATTTAAACGAGGATTTTAAAGAGATGAAATGTATGAAAAAAAAACTTAATTTCTGACGTCTATTTTTAATTTTGAGGGCAAAGAAATTATAATTCAATGAGATCTTACAAAGCAATGCAGAAACTTGCAATGACTGCATTGCAAAGCAATGCACTCATTGCAAGTTTACCAAACAAAACGATAAAACATTTTGAAAAAAAATAAAAATTTATAAAGAAGAGACTGAAGGAACAACTGAAGTTTTGATTTAAATATCTCAATTGTGACTATTCCAAAGTCAAAAAAAAAAAGATTTAAAAAAAAGCATGTGTTGAAAGTAAGAAATATTTTCAAATTTATGTCTAACATTTATTTTCCTTGCTTTTTTTTTTTTTTTTTTTTAATAAGTAGATTTGTTAATGTCATTTTCATAGGGATTGTAATCACACTCAATTAAATGCATTAAGTACTCAATTTTCAATATAATTTGATTTCGAATAATTAGACGCTTTTCTCTCCAAAAGAAATTCCTCTGTTTTTTAAGCATTTAGTTTCTTGATGTACTGTTACTTCAATAATTTTATGATACTTCCTAAAAATATTTTTAAAGTACGCTTTTTAGACCATTCTTGATTATCAAATATATTGATTTTTAGTAAATACTATATACGAGTTTTATGATATCTTAGCGTATTTATCCCCCTTCTTTTTTACCATATGCTTTTATATATTTTTTAAATATATTATAATAAAATTTTGTTAAAAAAAATGGGAACCTCAAATTCAAAACATTACAGTAAATTAATCTTTCGTCTTTCTTATCTCCGTCTGGCTTAAATACACCAGTCGTTGCATTTTGTACTCAGAAGACCTTTACAACAGGAAGTGCACAGAAAGAAAGAAAGCTAAAAATATTATTATTTTTTAAATTATTCTTATATGCATTTTATGCTTGAAGAAGACACAATTTTTTACCATAACATTAACATGTGTATGAAACCTTTAATAAAAAGTAGAATTCCTTTCAATTTCATTACACGTGTTATAGACATTGTTAAATAATAAGTTAAAAATTATTTTGAAAAGATAAGAGAAACCAAATTGGTGTCATTGGAAAGCTAATTTTCCTTAATTTTAAAATGGTGTAAAAAAGCTTACGATTTGCGCAATATTGTCTTCAGAGTTATTGGAGAAAATGTTGACATTTCGAGTTATTTTTTAATAGTTGACAATCTGATAAAAAGTTAAAAATACTTTTTTATGTAGCACCTGCTTTCTAAGAAGTAATGAATTTGAAAATTAATTTATGGCAGTATGCCCTATAATTGTATTAAGCTCGATAAGATTTTTATAACGCAAAGTTTAGAAGAGAAATTTTGATCTAAAATCATAATCATGTTAACAACAATACTGATGTTCTAATTTGTAAAGAATTTCGCCTTGATGAAATCTATTATCAGAGAGTAATAGAGAAAAAGGAGTGATTTAGCCTCCAGTAAACATTTCGTTGAAAGTCAACGTAAATCAACAACATTACAAGCAAAAAGTACCAGAAAAAAAAACGATACCCCGTTTGTTTTTTAGAGACTAAAGATTGGCATAGTCTATTCTTATGTAACATATTTTTATGAATATATGTCTTAGAGTTAAGTGAATAATATTATATACAAAGTGAGATTGTATTTCAATAATTCAATCAGTCCAATTGCTTTTTTATAATTTTTTTTTATTTTCTTATTTATTTTTAAAATTCCTAATAATTTACATTTTAGTTAAAGGGCATTTTCCGTTTCGTAATATTCTCAATAATAATACGAATTATTTGCTAAAGCATAGCTTGATTGATTAAAATTTCTAATCTTAATTAAATGAGAAAATATATCAATTACTTTTGAGATAAATATGACATGATAATTGTATTCTGCGAATTGTCAATCATCTTGGGTCGCTGATTATGTGTTTATGTATATTTCGTACGAGTAATGAAATTTGCTTTAGCAAAGTTTCCTTTATTTGTATTATGCGTCCCATTTAACTATTAATGTGCATTTAAATCTATATTACTATAATAAATGTGAAAATTAGAAAGAATGGATGTTTGTTAGTCCATTGCGTCAGAACGGCTGAACAGAATTGAATGAAATTTAGCACAGAGATAGATTATAGTCGGGACTAGGACATATGCTACTATTTCTTCCGTTTAATTTGTTATTACTTAAAATATTTGTTATTAAATAAATTTGTTATTTAATAAATGCTTGTTAATTTGTTATTAAATAAATGTTGTATATAAAGCGGTATTGGAAAAAAAGTGAATTTTGAAATGCTCCCGTAGATCTTTCTATGAGTAACAAATTTCTAGATTGTATCATGTCAGACTCTGTTTTCAACAGTACCATTATATGTTTGATAAAGTTTTACATTTTAATCAGAGCGTCATACACACAAAAATTTACACGCGTACGAAATAGCGGATAAAAGCTAGAATTTTATAAACTATAGTTAATATCTGATCAATCGTTTTATTTCATTATTTATCATATGTTGAAACAGCAAATAAATAGATATTGTGGAAACAGTTTGAACTAGCAAATATGCTTTAGTAATTTTATACTAATTTGTTACAATTCTTACATAAATTCTTGACAACTATTGATTTCAGAGATGATTTATTATAACTCTTTGAAGCGTTTGTTGCAGTTTGGGATTAATCATTTGTAGCTGATCTTGGAGAGAAAAAATTCCATAATAATATTAATTTATTTTATTTCAAGTGCTCAAGACATTAAAATAAAATAGTTTAATATCTTACGATAGCAATGTTTTATCTTAGTTTAATTTCAGCAATTATATATTTATTGATTTTTGCACTTTTGTTTTAAGAATCTTTTAAATTTATTATTTTTATTATTGTACTATTTTCGCATTATTTCTTTTAACTTAATAGTTTCTGTCTCCCCGCCTAAAAAAAACCTATCTAGGAGTCGTAAAAAATAACGGAGAGCCTTTATAAATCTGTAACACGAAATATTTTCAGAATTCAAAAGAGCCACAAATTTCACTCGCATGCCGAGAAAGTAGCAATAAATATCATTTATTATTTTCCTCTTGTTAAACTTTTGTTCCTTTTATATCTGAAAAAGGTGTTTTTTATCACTTCAAAGTCTCCCTCCTGTAAAGGTTGGCCATTATAGACTATCAAGCTTAAAGTAAATGTAGTATAAAACAGTCTAAAAAAATTCTGAAAAAAGGAAGAAAATTTTGATTTTGGATTAGACCAGCTACGCCTATTCTAAACTACCCTGTTTTAGTACTTTTTTTTTTCCAAATGTAAAAAGTGGCAAAATCCCCTGCTCACTGACTTGATACTTTGGTCGGTGGTTCTAAAAAGAAATTTTTTTAATTACTTTTTTTCTTACACCACTATTTGGTTTTTTATACGACTTTTTAACTTAAACTTCGCTAGATTTCATTATCATTGCAACGAATTTGCTCAACATATGATAGAAATCTAGAAATATAATCATCAAGTTCATATTCCGAAATTTATTCATCAAATTCAATTCTCATCAAAATGTGGAGATTCGTCAAAATCTTGTTTTTGAATTTTTTGACCATTACAATATTTCTTCAATACATCATGTACGAAATGAAATAAATAAAATCATAATTATTTTATGATAAAATTATGTTGATATGTTTAGTGGAAGGATCAAGTCAAAGTGTTGGAGTTAAATCAACGGACGGGTACATCTGAGATTTTGCTTGAAGTGAAATTTTGTTTTATAGTGATTATTAAAACAAAACCCGATATGTTGGTACGTATGCTTTATAATTTAATTTGCATATCGAAGTAAATAAGCTCTAATTTTCCTCGATGAATAATGCAGGTAGATACCAGAATAAAATCAAGCCTATATTAATTTAAAAATGAGATTTATAAAAAGCGAAATTTTCTAGCAGTTGGTAACCGTGTTTGAATAAACTAACGGAGTGGTAATATCTTACACAGAATATATTTTAGTTTTATTCTGAGAAATCGATGAAATCTCTGTATTGTTTTGGATAATAGTTAAAATACATTCACGTTATAAATTCTGAATTTTTTTTAAAAGTTGCGATATTAATTTTTCTCTAGTTGCTTTTGGGAGAGGAAAGCAAGGATATTTTTTTTATTTCTCTTATTCTTTCTAGAAAATCTTTTGGGGTGATTCTTATTCTATTCAAGGAGCACCTTGGTTCTCTTCTTGAAATTTCACTTAAAAATCCTTTATAAGGTATAATCTTTATGTTTAACAACACTTGTTTATTAATGTCATAACGTTTAAAAATCCACCCGAATAATAAACAAGCCTAGTAAAAAAAATACAATCAAAGACTTAGGTACCAGACGGCTGACTATTTCCAAGAAGCGACTACCTATTGGTGACAGCGCCTGGTGCAACAAAAACTGCAACCTTGATTCCTCTCGGGCAAAATCAGCCTTTCCAAACGAATCCTGTCGAGCGTTAAGAGTTTGGCTCCCCCTTTTCTCCGTCTAATCGTCTATTGTTAGATGAAAAGCGATACATCCCCCCTCGTCTTTTGTACACTGTTCTATCGCATGCGTGGTCCAATGAATCGGCTACTCATCGGACAAGATACGGCAGAGGATAAGCGAATTAGCACGCTCGAAGAAGATGGATATTTGCGGTGTGGTGGTATTCAGATGTATCAATTGCGTACCCATTCAGATTCCATAATGGGTGTGACTGGGTACACCCATTACGCATCCCACTCCCCTCCTCCTGTCACAAACACATCCCCTGCATACAGGCCGCGATTTGTCTCCATTAAATTTCTGGGAATCATTCAGCAGAGTTTTCGACAAGGATTTGGAAAAAAAAATAGGATATATCAGTATGCCGTTATATGAATAATTATAACAAACTTTTTTCCTGGGAACAATCTCACAATCGTCAGAAAACAATGATGCAAATCAAGGTCTCATATTATAGAGTTTCGTTAAATTGTCATGTTAAAAGATACTGAATGTGAAACTTTTTTCATTCGCAATTTTGACATCCAATACGCAAAGAATGACGAAAGAAAGACAGAGACTTCTTCCACGTAATCTCTGATATTATATATATTAATTCCAATAAAATTATACAGTTGTTGTGTTTTTTTCATTGTCAGTATGATAAATGTTCACTTTTTAAAGCTTTAAATGCGAAAAAAAGTTACTTTTAAAGAAAAAAAGCAGAACTTCCGACTTAAGAAATCGTCTATCTTTTATCAATAAAACGCAATGCTTAAATACCAAATGCAATTTTAATATAAATCTACAACAATGTTCTAAACCTCACGAATCATTTTTTAATTATAAAAGAATACAGCAACGCAATCACTCATGTTAACTAATAACTTTCTTGTATACAAAAAAAAAATCATAAAAATCCAAAAGTTTAATCTTGACATTTCGATAAACCTCTATGGTTTAGATTTCTTTGAACACCCCCCCTCCCTAAAAAAACATTTCTGAAATTTGTTTATTTGACTGTGACATAATTCAAAAGCGCAGCATGTCAAAAAGGGAATCTTAGTACATGATTACACAAAACTGTAAATCTATGTGCAATATGGAATTAAATCTGCCAGTAAATGTGTAGTTCTTTGTCAATGTGCTCTTGTGCACACTACGATTCTTGATATTAAAACATATTAGAAGAAGAAAATGAGTGTATGTAGACTGCATACCGAAATTGCAAGTCTACATCAAATTTTGGATCCAAGTAGGAAAGTGGTCTTACTTTTAAAAAACTAAATTCCTTTATTGATATTTGTACAAAATAGCAAAAGTGAGAAAAATCTTCTCAGATTTTCATTGCAAATTCAAATTAACGCAAATAGATAATTTTTGAAAGCTATACAATTTCGAAAGATTTCAGTCGAAATTATGATATACAACATTATACAACATTCAAGTTATTAAATGTTGTTTAAATGCAATAGAAAACGTTGTTGTGAAATCATTGGATTAATGCAACAGAATGATTTAAGCAAAGTCATAAATTATTTAAATTCTTCTTTACAAATATGTGGAGCTACTTGAATTACCAACAGGGTAATAGGGATCATATGTATGGCAACCCAGCAGGAAGAGTAATGTAGGCAGCAGAATATATACGAGTTACCTGTGTTTAGAGGTAGGCTTTTTTTTTTATTATTATTAGTATTATTTTATTTTTATAAGTTATGAGGAAATAAAAAGCATCTAAAATTTTCCCTTCTTTGTTATTTTCACACTGGCTTAAAGGACACCTAATGCCTCTTGTAAAAATCATACAGACCTTATATTCAAATGCAATTTTTCCCTTATTCACCAGACTTGCTGTTTCTTTTCATCCAATTTGAATTAACCTGTTATTTTCATTTTTCTATGAATATTTGTAATTTACTTAAAACTGTGCACCCAATAAATATTCCTTTAATGCAACATAAGTAATTTGAATACGTGCTAAAGAAGAAAAAAAGGCCCCATTTTTTATTGTTATATTAATTTTCAAATAATATTTAAAACAAATGAGGCAATTTGCTCTTCATATCTCTAATATTTTTAGTAATGAAACAAAACATGCCTCAGAAAAAAGAACACACCAAAAACAACTTTTCTTTAGGTATAATTATCGTATAATTACAACCTAATTAACCATTAATATCATTTCTTAATAGACTCTATTTCCGCTCCACTTATCCATTTTGTAAGTAATCATTTCTAGCTTTTAATTAATTTTAATCATTACATCGACTTCCAGGGCAAATAAAACATTTTTACGACGAGCATTAGTTAGTATATGTCAGTAAACTATACCGACTTATCAGTTTATGTTTCTCATAATTAATTTTTCCCTACAGAAAATTTTTAAAAAAACTCCAAGGTTCTCTCTCACACAGTTGCCATGTTAACGATCCAGTGAAGAATCGTTTCTCTTTTAAAGTGCAAACAATTTGGACGGCGATAATGCGCTGCTACATTTGTAAGGATAAGTAAAGCGGACTCTCTTACTTTTACAAAAATGAAGAACTGTCTGTTTCATCTCGATAAGTATTGCTGTCATTTTTCAAACCATTCGTAAGCAAAAGTGGAGAGAAGAAAGCAAAAATGGAAATTCATTTGGGCTCCAGTCATCCTTGCAAATAGCTAGGGCTTTCTTATCTCTCTAATGAAGCTTAAAACTTTGCTAATCCCCTGCGGCCCGACGCCTGCTGATAGCGACATTGAAAATTAGACGCATTTTGTTTGCACTGCGTATGGATGACTTGGAAGAAGAATGAAAAAGTTGGTATCAAATCGATAGTGAGCAATAGCGAGTTATAAGAAGGTTAATAGGATGTTATTAAACGAATTATTTGTAGCCAGGGCCTATCATGGCTTAGTGATTTCCACTTTCTTCTCAAAAAATATGGTAACTATTCTGTATCGCACATCATTATTTTTTTTAAATTCCATATCGATTTAATATAAAACAAAGGAAACAAAGTTTATATTTCAGTTTTATAAGTTTGGAAAAGAAAGGAACCAGGGCGAAAGGTCTTAAAATTTTCTTTCGTATTTTCTTAGAAAGGTGATAGCCAATATCTTGCACTGGCATAGAATAGTTACGAAATATTAACCTTTGGCGTGCATTCGGTATTTTTACTGAATTCACCGCGAAATCCTTGGCGATTTATCTCCGTCATGCGGTTAACAAAATTGGAAAATTGAAGTTGTATTTTAGACGCGTTTATCTTAATCAATTGAAACAAAAATTTAACAAATATCTACAAGTGCAGTCATAAAACTCCACACTAAATTTGATACATTTAAGAAATTTAATTTTTAAGCTATTGCGTTTCTGAAAATACAGACTTATGGATGGTCGACCTCTTGTGATACTTGTCTGACAATTTGTTAAGTTTCTACAATACAGATGTTAAATCGGTGCACCATATCATATCCATCTAGTTCTCTTCGTTCTGTAGTTATCATTCAGTACGTTTGTAGTATGTTAAAATGTTCAAACCGACATCTTCAGAACAAATTTTGCTCAAAATTTGACAGAAATGTACAAATTTGGTGCAAAAATCATACACTAAATTTCATCTATCTAACCCAAAGTGTTTTTGGATTATCCTTTTCATTGATAGAGAACAGACATTTTCCAAAAATGTATTTTTCGATCTCGGGTAAGTCTAAAACGTGGAGATTCGTCAAAATCTCGAATTTGAATTTTTTGACGATTACAATTCTTTATATTACGTATACAAGAAAGTAAAAAAAGAAATATGACTTTTTGAAAACATGGTTATTGATATTCTCTTATTAACAGTCTGGACTGTTGAACAGTGTAATTTAATTTAATTAATATCCCTTTTGAAGATACCCGAGCGCCATTTTGAAACGGACTTTGTAATTTTGAAATGTGGTAAGATAATGTAATAAAAACTCGTCTAAACATTAACTTAGGCTTTCCATTTTCATGATTATTTGGACAAAATTTAGCAATGTAATTGTAATATATTAGAATAGATGTACGCATAGATAGCATAGATATACGACAGGGCATATAATAGAAAAATGTAAAGAGAATTTGAACCTTCAATGCGAAAAATAATTGCTCACGTTTGTTAATGGCATACCATTTATTTTATTATTTACTAGCAATTTTCGGTGATAGGCCGGTTTGCTAATCTTAATACACATTGAAATGGTCAATTAAATACCCGATGAGACTTGTCACTGTCAATTATATACTTTATATAACTTGTCTTTAACAACTCTCTCCGTCAGTGACGCAAAAATCACTCTCTATTGTGGTGATATCTTAATAAGCCAGTAACAGCCCCTAGACTCTAGCGATCGCTTTTATCGAATGGCTACGTTACACGACTTCAAACCCAAACTTCACAGATTGGATCCTTGGCGGAATTCAACCTCCATATTAGCATAATTCCAGCCGATACCATCGCCACCAACTATTTCATTAAAATATTTTTAAGGTTCCAATTTTGATAGTCATATAGTTCATTCATGCATTCATAAAGGTCCTAAGCCCGAAATGTTTTATATGTCTCTCTAATTATCTGTCAGCTCTCGCAAAATTTCATTATTAACTTAAAGTAGAGATGATTAAGCTGCAATTAATATAAAAACATTTTTTACTGAACCTTTTCATCTTTTTTTTAATGTCAGTCTTGAAAACAGAACCCATCAGCATTTGAGTCTTGTGCGTACTACGGAATAATTTTCATAATTTATATAATTTCTCTAGAATATTCAACAAAAAAATTTCAGTTTCTCCTCTTTTATTGTATAGTGATGTTTCAATATTTATAAATCAATCAGTTTTAAAGACTGACTAGAGAAGTTTAAAATGAAACCGGAAACTTTTGGATTTAAATGTACATAGCATCAGAAAAAAAAAAAAATCCATCGCATTATTGAAATAATTGGTTTTTGAACTCCGGAACTATTTAGAAGGTTGGCTGGAGGAAAGGGAAGTTACAGATTTTGAAGGCTTGAATAATTTTCATAATTTATATTCCTCTAGAATTATCCAACAAAAACTTTTCAGATTCCCCTCTTTTATTGAATGGGGATACTAAAATATTTATAAATCAGTCACTTTTAAAGACCGATTTAATTTATTGAAGTTTATCTCTTTTTATTTAAAACATTGATGCCTGAAAAATGTTAAATATTATTCACAGAGCAGAGGATCTAGATAAAAGCTAAACCTTCTTTATTTATTAAAACATTTATAGACTCATGTTACATTCCATATAATTATTTGTTTCATTTAGACACTCGTTATAGATGTATATCTATTATTAATGTTTTGCAAAGTAGCCGTTGGGCCTTGAATTGAAAAGATATTTATTAAACCTCATTTGTTTTATATAAGGCTGATTTATTTAATTAATAATACTATACAAGTCATACAAACTTTTCTTTACATTTTCTTTTTTGAAAAAAATTTCGTTTCATATAGACAAGTGCTGAAAATTGCATTTTTATATGTTTGATATATGCAATAAGAGTTTATTTTTTTAATATGAGTTTTTGTCCATCTGATGGCAATCTGATTTGAGTTTTTGTCAATCTAAGGGTGATAAAAGATAATTTTTCCCCTTTCACTCGTAACGCGCGCGTGAACATTAAGTTTTATTTTAATTGTTGAAAAATATAATTAAATTATTTTTTAAAAATTCATTAAAAATAGAAATTAAATTTGTTGATTAAAATATTAGTATCACTAAAAAGATAATTTTTTAATCTTTGATATGATGTAAAATTCAATTTTGTGCTATAATATTTTCTAAAGTTATAGTAGAAAAAATTCGAACTTTCGTTTAATTTTTAATCAATACAAATTCTAATTAAAAATTCAAAAAAAAAAAAAAAGCTCTGAGGTGCACATTCCCAACCCCCAAAGTATACATGTGCCAAATTTAGTAACAGTAGGTCCAGTGGTCTGGCCTGTAGAGCACTAACATACACAAATTGAGTTTTGTTATCCGTACAGATTTATTTACTGCCAAGTTACATAACAATGTTAATATGTAAACAACAAAAGTATTTGATATTGCCTCAACGCTCGATGCTTGAGCGTAAAAACTAAGGGGGGGGGAATGAAAAGTATTGTTGTAAAATGTGCCTTGAAATAATTTATGAACAATATAATTAAGGAGAAATTGCATAAAAGCAAATAAAAAATCAATTAAAAAACATTTTTTGAGTTTCAAAATATTGTAAAGATGGAACTTCATAATATTCTTACAAAATACAGATAATCAACCACTCAAGAAGCCAGAAATGGAGGAAATATGACTGTTGTTTAAATTTAAATGAATAATTTTGTGCAAGATTAACTGTTTCTAGTTTATTTAGACTGGAGTATTGCATTGAATTCACTTTTATATGTAACATATCGGAGAATTCAAATGAAATGTAACTCATCTTCTGAATTTCTAAATTTGTCTTTCAAAGTGAACCCTCTAGAAAAGGAAAAAGTAAAAATAATAAAAATTGTTCTAAGTTATAAAATGAAATTTTCCTTTTCCTTTATTTGTTTATTTAAATTATGAAGCAAACACAAGAGAGAGAGATAAACAGTCTCAACGTAAGTACTAAATCATTAAAATACATATTCTCCATACTTTGTTTTGCTCGCACATTTATTTAACGCAATTTCCATCCAATGGATTATTTCAACATAAAAGATTTATAAGCTAAATACGGTGCAATAAATGTGTTATGCAGCATGATGTAAATATCATTCAAACTGTTCTATAACATAGACCATTGAAAATCTAGAGCAAAATTTGCCATGTTGCTACATTTTGGTTAGTAGGTGTTCCCTAACAAAATTTTCTCAAATTTTAAATAAATTTTTTAATTAAAATTTCAACATTTCTCCTAATACACATTGTGTGTATGCGTTCTCTCATTAATGTAAAGAAGATAAGAATGCCTCAAGCTTCAAACATTATCATGCTAAGAATTTCGGACTGGAGATTTGAGTCTTATTTAGGTTTTTATTTTAGTTCAGGTCTTTATTTAGGCTTTTTATTTCCCACGTTTTTCATCTTATTTAAATAAATAAAAAATTATAAATACCCTTTTGGAATTGTAGAGTATCCAAATAAGTTTTGATGCAAACAAAATAAGAATTTTTAATTTATTAGATTTAAAAAAATCATTATAATAAGAATACAAATTGTTTATAAACAAATCGTAAATTCACAAACAATCCACGAATTCACTTTAAACTGTGTTACAGCTGATAGAAAAGTAATGATTCGGATTTCATTAATATATTTGTTTTATGTTTTGCAATGCAATTTCTATTCAAATGAGCCAATATAAAATGCTTTATGAGCAGATACAAAGTTATTTACGAGCAAAGGTAGAACATTTATTTACACATTTTTCTTCTGGAAGCGGGTGTGCAAGAAAAACACTATTGACTAAATCTCTCCTCCCCTCTTGGGGATGCAGTCCCCTGCTATGCTTCATCGACTAGGGGGTGAGTCAGGCTTCTTTTTATGGCACTGTCCTGCCGAGCATTGAGACCAGTTTCTAAAAATATTGCTGAATGTTTGGCGATTACATTTTGGCGTGAATTTCGATACAATTTACTAAGAAATATGCAAATATCTCCACATGAAACGAAGTAGGACAAGGAAAATAAGCCTAATTTATGAAGTCAAAGGCAATAAACAATATTTATGCAAACATTATTAACTAATTATAGTACATATATATACATATTAACGATGTAAATTTTTTTCATAGTATTGTTTAAATACTGCAAACAATGGAATCTAAAAAAATTATTTTTGAAAGGAAAGAATATATTTTCGAATCTTAATCCTGAAAATTCTGTCTTTCAACAAAACTGGAATTTCCACAAACTGTGTTATATTTTCAAACAAAAATTGTTAAATTTTTGTTTAGAATTTTACTTACGACATCAAATTTTTGCATGATTAATATTTTATTCAAACTAGTACTAGCTTGTTTATCACCTTCAAAGACAAATTAACTGTTATTTGTAAATTTTCCAACATTAGATTGTGTGGCGACTGAGAAAAATCTAAATCTCGTAATGTTGGCAAAAACGGTGGACTCTATTAAGTACTTTTTTGAATTATCAGTTTAGGATTATGAAATTTCTTTGCATATGTATTACAGAATTAATCCCTACCGAAAGCTTCTTTAAAGACATCAATTGCACGTTATTTTACTATCCATTATTAGGAAAATGATTGAGAGCATAAAAACTGATTTAACAATATGCAAACAGGTAACATTTCTACGATTCAACTACAATAGATTAACAATACAAATTATCAAGTTTTCAAGTAATGAATAATAGAAATATCGAAAATTAATCTCATCATATTTTTGATTGATGGCTGCACATGCTTCTTACACAACGTTGAAACCAAAAATATAACTGTACCAAATGTAATGATGCTGAATATCACCCTTATACTCTTCCAAAAGAATCATAAGTAAAAATGTTTCCGAAATATTCAGACGGTCACTAATTCTATGCTCTATTTTCACCAGCAGCAACCCTACTTTGGAGAGATGACGTCAAAAAGGTCAGAGATCACCCCTTTTGTCAAAAACACGTTTCAGCCTTACAAAGCCAAATGGGTCTATCTGTTAAATATGCAGTTTCCACACGATTAATTGCATTATGTCGGTAAAGCTGTCCCAGTCATAGCAATTTTGAATAAAGAGCACTGTATAACCCCTGCATTACTTTCAACCCTTTTTTTATACAGTTAAATATTTCATTTTTAATTTGGTGGTATGCTGGTGGGGAGAGGGTATGCTTTTTTTTTAGCAAGTAAAAAGTTTAATGATTTTTGATGCTATAATTTTATGAGACATAAAAGGGAAAATAATGCTTTTTTGCATTTAGTTGGAGAATTTTAAAAAGTAGATAATCCAATTCATTACCATGATTCTTAGTCAAAAAGGATCTTTGTCAGCAGTTAAATTTTTTGAATATTTATATAAAGTTCATATGCCTAACTTGAATTATTGATATTCCTATAAATATACAAACAAATATAAACACCTGGATGTAAGTATATTAATATAAGCATAAATATAATAAATGGCTAAATTAGAACGATAAAATTAATCTGTAAATAATACTGGAAATATTTGTTTTGAAGTAATAAAAAGTTCGAAGATTCTAGCTAGAAAACCCAAAGATTTTTTTCCACACAAAAATAAATCCGTTTATTTTATTTGCGTTTTTATCAATAAATGCATCACAATAAAAACTTCTTATAGTTTCACTTTTAATCATTTTATATTAAGTGAATAAAATTTGCAAATGGACAACAATAGTTTTACTTAATAGTAAAATTTTTAATTTTTCTTTTTTCAAATGTTTGTGTTTTTGGATTACAAACTATGACGGCTGCATAAAGCATAACAAAATTTTTCTTTCAACTTTTAACTTTTAAATATCTGGCTACAAAAATTAAAGAAATATTTTTTTTGAAATGCTTTTTGTGAATTCTTTGGAATGAAATTGAAAGTTACTCCTCTTCCAATTCAAAATTTATGTTTTCTTGCAATCACTTTTACTACAGAAATAGTCTTTCTTAGTACGCATGCGATGGGAAGTAACAAAAATGGATGTTTCAAATTCTAATTTCTAGAATTTAACTAGAATTTGGATAATTTTTTTCGCTTGTAAAGTGGAAAACATCCCTAACTTTATCGTCGAAATTAGCAAGTGAAATTAGGACAGAGATACATAGCTGAAATTATCTAAAATTTGCCAAAAATACTTTTTTAAAAGTCTAAAGGTAGTTTAAAGCTCGCAATGTATGCAGAAGATTTGGTCAAGATCGGTAAAGTACCATAACAAGTTCCCGGCATTTTTCTTTCACGATGATTGCTAAAACAGATTATCTGACCAGATTGAAAGAGCTATTGATGTTACTACAGATACTTGGCCATTGAAATTCACCTAAGTGGCAGGTTTCAAGAAAGGTGGTTGTATCCAGTGTCCGTATGTTTTGTCTTCCATTAACTCAGGATTCGAAACAAATCCTTTTAAAAAGGTGCGAAGATCATTGTGATTGGAATGCCACAAATTGGAATATTCTTTGCACTGTTTAATTCAATTTCTGTAATCAGAGTGATTTGATTTCAATCTGGAGGAAAAGAAAAATCCGCTAGAAATCATATAATATCTCACTTATACAAAGATGGTAGGAGCATGATCTTGACAGATATAATTTTGAATGGCACACTGACCAATACATTTTTTGCTATCATTACATTACAATCAAGAAACTCTTAATTCTCTTTTCCTGTTGTATAGAAGTTAAGTTGGCAATTACTATTTCTTAACTGGTCTATCACGCTGTACTACCAGAGTATTATACTGATGACAAAAGAATCCTCCGTGTTTCTGGATTTTAATCCGACAAAACATATGCGAGACACACACCGACATCGACTTGTACCATTTCAGTTTCGGAACATTTTTACAACCAGTTTCAAGTTGCTATTTGGGAATTATATGGCATCAAAACATACTATGGAAAATCGGTTTTAAGTTTACATTTTGATAAAGAATGGTCACTCATAATAGATCTTTTTTTATTTGGCATCTCAAAAAATTTAGCATTATTTTAACGTTTTCCTGCTTAATTTCAATGTAATTTTCTTCTTATTTATTGAAATTTAATTTTTGAAAAAATGTGCAATTCTATTTTTTGCAGGTATGCTCTGAACATGAATGAAGATCTTATGCAAATTTCACATTCTTAATTTCAAAAACATTAGTTTGAGTGAATCGATGAGTTTTCATTGTTGTTTCCTTCATTTTCCTTATTAGTGTACGATTATTTGCAACGTCGTGAAAACTTAGAAAATAATTCACTATAATTATATTAATTCACCGTAAAGAATAATATTTTTTCCTCAAAATTAAAAATGCAAATTAAAATTACTTGGGTAAAATATATATAAACTAGGGGACACCGCCCACTGCTCGCTTATGCTCGCCAACCTCCAGGAACTTTGAATCGCTTTGCTCGCTCGCCATCTACTAAACCACTTTAGTCTAGAAAAAGATTTATTTAAATAGTTTATTCCAAAATATGATAACGCAATTAAAGACATAAAAAAAATGTGAAGCAAAAAGTACACTCGAAAATTGAGCCTTAGAAAAGTTCTGTGTAAACACAAATAACATCTCATTTAGGAACTATATACATCGACCACAGAAACAAATTGAAAAAAAAAAATGTGCTTTACTCACAATTTTTCAAATTTTGGAACTATACCATAGAAACATAGTTAAAAAATTTATATTTACAAAAAGAAATGTTTGAAGGCAGCTATATTCAGATTCAGTCCATTTTAAAATAGGATTTTTAATAAATGAAAGAAAAAAATGTAAGGTACGCTCGAAAACTGAGCCTTTGGAACGACTGGATCTTCTTATTGTATGATTCATGAGAATTTTCATTCGCACTGTCTTCACCTTTCCGACGATTTCGTTTTCAAATCTATACGTCACGACCTATACTCAATGTAAAAGTTTTGTCCGTTAATTTTTCAAACGCATTCACTTGAAATCTTATCAAACCGCGTATTGATGTTACCGAGTAAGGTTGAAGTGTTATCAAGCTGCGAATAACAAATTCAGTATGATTTTGCTTCTACATAAGCGTCTTCTATATATAGATTACAGATTCTAAAATTTTACCTCTAAATTTTTGTTTGTAAATTTGTTTAGCGCGCTATTTATAAGAATGAAAACTAACCTGAAAGTCTCCTCTTTGGCTTAAATTCATTCCATCGTAGAAAGAAAACATTAAAAAAAAGTTCAAAAGCAAGAAAATTAAAATTGGTTGGCATTTTTACTGAAGTAAGTAATACAGGTAATCTTCTGTCCTGCAAATAATAAAAATATTTTGCTCTAAATAGAATCACTGAAGTCTTTGCCACTAATAATCATTCTAATATATATAAGTAAAACAATTTTATTGATTTTAATATTACAATATTAAATCGATAATCGATTCTAATAAGAATTTTTTAGGTTAAAATTATTTAAATATGGAAATTTTTAACCAAAAGGAAATTGTATAATAAATTAACAAGTAATAATACCTTTATGAATCAGAGTTCATTTTTATGAAAAAACAGTCACTCAAATGCTGTTTTTGCAACTTCTGCGTTATTGCATTTTGAATGGAAGGTTAGAATATTTCAAGATGCATTTTCCAAAATTCTTTATATTATAGCCTGAATTCAGAGTAATTTGTATGTTCCTAGATATGGTAATTTTTTTAATTCAGTTTATTTAATAATATTAATTTTTTAATGTTTTTCGAATGTTAGAACAAAAAAGTAGAGAAAGGTGAAATTTTATTTTGGAAATAAATTGCTAATTATTACTTTCTCGGATACGTAGCATAAATAAAGTATAGTAATCATCAAAAAATCCGGACTCGAAACTTTGGCTAATTTCCACATTTTAGATCTCTAAATTCAAAAAACACAATTTTTGGAAAATATCCGTTTGTCGATCTGTCTTTGGCAAAAATAACCCAAAAACGATTTAAGCTAGAAGGCTCAAATTTGGTTTAAGATCTTTACACTGGATTTGTAGATTTCTATTAAATTTTGAGCAAATCTGCTCAGAGGAAGTTCAGCTCTCCAAATGTAAGTTAACATGACAATTACAAAAAGAAGAGAACTAGGCAGATACGATTTGATGCACAAATTTAACATGTATAGTGTCGACGCTTTTAAAAGCTTGAGCCCAAACCAACGAGTTGACTCTTTGTCTGTACGTTCGGAAACGACCTAAACATATGGAATTGTTCCTGTTATCACGTCAATTTGTTTGGTTGAGCTAAAATTTAGATCAACAAAACTAACAGAACTCATAAATCATGTCTTCAATGTTAACGAGCTGTTTTCTGAAGACAATTAGCAAGTTTAATTTTCGCTGAAATATACACTTGCATAAAAACATCGTTTTGTTTCGTTTCAAATTTTTAAAACCACTCCATGTTTATATCGTTATGAGTAACTGGGATTTAAGAATCACAAAGTCTCTTTATAGAAATGTCGCCATTTATCCTTCCAGTATATAATCGATGAATAAAGCATTCATTAATAAATATGTTTTCGCTTCAGATGTCTATGTTTACAGTTCCTGGCCAGTAGAATCATAAAGTATATACGCCGCAGTGGGGAACAACGAAAGGCTCTTCAGGTTTTCGTTTTATCCCTTATTTTGTACATTCGATGTTTATAAATTTGACTTTTTATTAGCCTTAATATCTTTATATAATAAAGTGTGATGAGAAGCATTAATTTTGTTGATGGTTGTTGTTGTTACTTATGGCACTTTTACAAGCTCTCTGACAGAAAGTTGTAAGCGATTGTTGAGGGTTCTTAAAGTAGTTGAAACGCAATAATTTTTCAAAACAGCAATTTTCCCAGTCGCAATATCTGTATTTTATGCTATTTTGATAAAATATGAGTATTGACGCTTAAGAAAAGAATACTTGTTACTTTAAAGAACATTTTTAAAGACCGTATGCGGATTTTTATTAACTCTTTTATTCTGATTATTTAACATTTCCAGTGAAGTGCATTTGGGATTTAAAAATTTCAAAAAATTAACAATTGTTGGGAATTTTTTTTCACTAGCCTTTTTGTAATCATAACTGGGGCAACTGAAAAGCAGGCCTTTGCCAACAATGTATAAATAATCCAATTAACATTATATCTGAACGATACGTGTTCGCTTAAAGATTTTAACCCCTGGATAACTTAATCAGATGTGTCAATTAATTTTCTTAAATCGATAGAATTAGCATTTATAATGCAGGATTGAACGAAAAACATTTTCACAGGTGAATTAACTATTTGATTTTTTTCTATTATAGCTTTTTGCTAAATATGCCACACCTCAGCATATGTAGTTTACGGAACAGGAACGTGCTTGCTCTCGTCTGCTGATTTGTTTGCAAAAGGTCTATCAATTATTGAATTTGTTTTAATGTTTACTGATAGTTCAACTTCAAGAGCTGCTGCCAAATAAAGATCTTTGATATTATGCCAATTGCTATCTTTACCATTAAAGAGCGGAATGCTAAAAATCAGAAGCTTAACTCCTTGACATACGAATTTATTTATCTTCTTAATTAGATGATAATCATATTTTAGACATCTGTTGTTATATTGATTCTTATAATAATATAAGGATCTGAGGCACTGAAGCATTTCTAAGTGACTAAGGGGTTTAAGCCATCTTCAGCATTAGACAAATTCGAACTTTACGTTAAAACATTTTTTAAGTAAATGTATCCATGTTAGAATGCTCCAATGTTTTTCCATTTCAAAATATTTGGTTTCAAATATCTCAATTTCATATTTGATCAATTCTACTCAATCATCCTTTATATTCCTTGTACGAAACTGATGACTAAACCCATTATGACTTATGCCAAAAGTTTTAAAAAAGGGGGGGAAGGGAAAAAAAGCATTATGAAGTCCGTTTAGTGATGATTTTGCTCATCTTAATTTTTAAAATAGAACGTATTTAATTAAGTTGTATTAAGTTTAAAAAATAACAGTATATAAAATGTTAATTAGAAATGATATGTAAATAGTATTTACCTTTCAAAAGGCTTTCTAGCGATGCATAAGACGCATGAGAATAAAATAAATTCCGAATTTCAGTTTTGGACATCTAATAAGCCTCGCCTGGAGAATCAAATAATCGATGAAAATAATAATTCTTTCTCATAAAAATATAGTTTAATTTTTGTTATATTAAAAATTTTAAGAATAAACGTAAGTTTTCAGCTTTATACGACGAAGGATTTTTTTTCAAGCAGCAAATTATTGCTATAAACATCTTGAATCTTAAATGTAAATATTTTGGGATATGGAGCGACAAAGGCTATAATCCCCTGGTTGCCATAAAGCAGCGATTAAAAGTTCTCCAAATTAACATTCCTGTATTCCGAAATGCACAGAGGAAGCACCACCTACTGGAGTGAAAAAAAGGATGCGCGCACACACACAGAGAGTCCGTTTTTGCAACTTAAGAAATATCAAAGTACTTGAGATATTGCAGAATTGTGAGCAGATATTTTTTGTTGGCAAAAACATGGGGTAAGAGAACATCGTAGTAAATATCAGGATCATCTATTTGTAGCTTGTTCCATAACACCGTTCTGCACGTTGAATATTTTTGACATTTGAGAAGGATATGAGAAATATCGTTTATCTCTCCACATTTGCTCAAAGGGTTATCTGTAAGATTGTGTTTATGAAGAAGTCCTGGAGTGATGATGGTTTTGCTTATTATACGGGCATGCTATATATGCTATAAACATTTATACAAGAAAACCAGACACGGACATGAAATTTGTTGCCACTAATGAAATTAAAATAGTTTAAGAACAGCACATTAATAAAACTGAAATAAGAATTAACATCAAGAATAAGAAAAATATTTTTAAAATAAAAAATAAAAATAATTAATATCCAAAAATATTAATCAAACATACCAAAATGTACTTCTATAGTATTGGAAAAATTTCACAATTGGTCTTTTTAGTGAACATTTTAATCTTTAATGTAAAGGTGGGTTCATGCGAATCTAACTGTTGCACGTAATAGATCACGCCAACTTCCGGAAAATCATCTAACCACAACGGGACAATGGCAAATAGTTTCCCTTCTGGACAACCGTTGGTCATTGTCCCAACTGTTCATACGAAGATAATACAGGGACAACAGTAGGGAGACAACGATTGCCCGCAATTGCTTCTCGTGTGAACCTACCTTAACAACTCTAACATTATTGTCTTTTCCACGATCAAGTTGTACTACAAATAATATGATATAAATATTATATTTACGAAGCAGATTAATATGTAGGTATATTAATATACAAAACATATTTGAACAAATACTTACTTGCATATTCCAGCAAGCACTTTACTCCTTTTTTTTACTTTAGATATAAATAATAATAATAATAATAATAACGAAAGGGGGGGGGCAATGAAACCGTTATTGTTCTTGAAAATTTAAGTCACTTTATTAATCGCATTTTGGTTACAACTAAACATTATTTTCTTTTAATTATTGCATTCAATATATCAATTATAACATATATTTTAATTTTTTAAACATAATTTTATACTTTAATTTGAAGTGTAATTTTTTCTAATTATATTTTTATGAAACATTTCATTATAAACGGCATAAATTGGGAATTCTATGTTGTAGAATAAAAATATACTTTTTTTTCTAGTGATTAATTGAACTCTAACAAATGTAGTTTAAGCATATTAATGTATTTTAATTGTATTTTATACTATATGTATATGTCTCTGTGCGTGTGCACGCTTTCAAATATTAGTGGTCTGCTGGCCAGACTTAGCGAAATAGCTATATAACTTGGGAACCGCATTACTTTTGTAGTTAGGACTGTGCTCCGCGGAGTAATTGCGCCTTAAAATTTTAATTAAATAAAAATTCAGTGGAATGTTGACGTTTTTCCGCCAAAGCTTTCGGAAATATTATATCACGAAAATAATTTGAAAGTCATCTTACAATTTTAAAAAAAAAATGTTCAACTAATTCCCTTTCTGTGGGATTTTTTTTTTTTTCACTTTTGTAATATATTTTTTTTTTTTTTTTTTTGTTCTTTTTAAGAATAGAGCACATTGTTACTCAGAGATTCAAACAATTGTCATGGTTTCATTAAATAGTTAATTTCGTGATTTTCTTCAATTGTTAGAGTCTAAGAAAAAAAATTCTGTTTAATTTCTATGCAATTTACAAAATTGAAAAAAGAAAAAAGTTGACTCAGAAAAAGTTAAAATTTAGATAAACTGCACATTTACGTTTTTAATAGCAAGATGATGTCACTGTAATGGTCTCCATTTGAAAAGTTCAGGTGTACAGTAAACAGGTCTATGTAAGACTGCTAAAATAATATAGCTTTATTGTCTTACTATTTCACGGAAACATGGAATTAAAGTTATATCTAAACGATTTAATTGAAATCTAACCAATATTTCTAGAGAATCAACTGATTTGAGAACTGACAAAGAAAGGTAATCAATCAAGTTCCAGTGTTGTTGGATTTGAGGGCTAAATTCAGTGATATCTGAATTTTACAAACATATACTACTAGTAGACAGATGTGGAATAATCCAGGTATAATGATTATTTCCGTTTCCATGAAATACATATTGAAAGCAAAAACTTATTTACCCTGTTCCAATTTCAAAATGAATTCAAATTTCCTTCCAGTGATTAATTTCAAATTCACCTTGAATTAATTTTGAAATTAATCACTAGAGGATAAGTTATTTTTAGAAGTTGGAATGCTAGTAACAGAGAAAAATCTCAAATATCGAGATAAAAAAAATAACTTTACAGTCAACCTTGTCAGCTTTTTAATATAAAATAAATATACATTTTTATAAAAACCGGAAAGGGTGCTTTTTTTTCTTTGTGTGTGTGATCCATAGAAATTTTGAGTTTATTCGCTTTTGTTAGCATTCAAATCTATTATTGTAACAGAAAACTTCATCAAATCTGTGTATGGTGATAAGTCCAATAACTTGATAACAGATAACGATGCTTTATTCTACATGAAAACACAGGAAACAAAATATAGACAAAGAGTACGCAAGACAACATTTACAAAATTCAATAGCACCAATACTGAAAACTATTATTGTAAATGTTACACATCAATGTTTTTAAAAATATCCTATTTAGGGAAGGAAAAAAATGACAATTATATTGAAATAATATGGAACATAATTGGTTTGAATTTAATGACGACACAAAAATGATTTTTGTATCGATATTAATTGCTATCTGCAGGTTTTTATCTATGTTATATTAAGTTATTCATTATGGACTCAGACTGGCAAACACTGGTAATTCCCTGATTCAGAAATAATGGACAAGTTTCAGAACGATGTTGGTACATTACAACCTTAAATACGAATCTATCACACATTACTCTATACCACCTGGGATCAGTAACAACAACACATTAGAATGTGAATGATGCAGGTATACAAATATAAATTGCAATAGGAAATGTATAAAAAGTGTATAAAAAGAGTTTAGTTGTATTTGTACATAATACACTTATTCATGAAAGAATCGAGAGGGTGAAGATGCTTCAGTTCCTGGACTGAGTTATTTCATGAATATCAGTCTTCTTCCAGAACTTTTCTTATTTTTAGTTTTTCATTTACAATAATTAGTACTTGATCTAATTTATATTTTCAGCTTTAGTATCTCTGGAAGAATACGATTATTCTAGATGAATGCGAGTATTCTTCCAAAACTTCTTTTTAATAGAAATATTAATAATTTTCCTTAGTTTTTCATTTATAATAATCAATGCTCTGTCTAATTAATATTTTCAGATTTCGAGCTTGCCTGAAACTCTCTGGCACTGCAGCAGGCAATATGGTGGGGAAGTTGTTTTTTAACGTGGTACAGACGAAGTGCTTCCTCTTCAAACATGTCAAGAAATGCACTAAAAGATCTTGGTGGGGTAAATGCCTCAAATATGAGAAAGAGAAGACAGCTTTCCTGAGAGATGCTCTCAAGTACTGAATTATGTATTATAACTTTGTCCAGTCAATTGTACAGGTTGCTCCAGCCAAGTGATGAGATTTACCTTTTATAAGTAGACAATTTCGTCAGTATTTGATGTATTAGAATTTACCACTTTTAGATCGTAAATGGAATATTTAAATAATATCACAAAAAATGCACATTGAATATAAAATAGTTACCTTTTTCTATAGAGACTTAAATAAACTGAAACCGAATGTAAACGTAAACTGTATAAATGCAGGGTTTAAGAATGTTCTTTTGCAGGTAATAGAAATATCGTCTGCATTACATAACCCCTTCACAGCCAATCCGTCAGACGTCCTAACAAAAGTATCAAGATTTTAATAGTTTTTATAGACAGTAGTTCTTACTATGTAATAATAACAAATACATTTACTAGCTAAAACATGTAAAGTGTTTTAGTTATTCTTTACATATTTCATCTTTATTCAAATGGTAAGAAGATTTGAGCAATTACTTCTAAAATATGAGCAATCAGAATTTATTGAAAACACTTCTATCAAATATGATAACATAAAAAGGGGGCTACAAACAATGAAATAATCAAAAGCAGTTTTTATTCCCCTATCTACTGCATGCTCGCATACATTAATAGAAAATAATATTCAAGATTACGGAATACATGGAATTTTACTACTTAAATAATATCTAGTTACTTGTCGTTCGCCATTTTAAATGTTTGAAAATATTTTCAGTAAATTTTTTAAAGTTTATAACATAAAAATTGAAATTAACTTTATTCTGACAGAGCATTTGATCCTTTTCATACCATGGTTTAAAGACTTATAGTTAGAATACTAATAAAAATTTCATTGACAAAAATAAATTAATCTGTCCACAAGCACGAGACTTTGTCTCTTACAGTGCTTTATGGAGTTTCTAGATAATATTTTTTTATTGGCTTAAAATTTAAATAGCAAAATTCGTTTGAGTACTTCTTAAAAAATAAATATCAAATCTGAAACACGAATTCCCACTATGAAGAATAAGTAACACTCTCATCGTATTTATGTTCCTACTCGTACATTTTTTCTTCAACTATAAATAAACGTAGCAGTAAGGAGTTCAAAAGACTTTTTTTGATGCTGGAGCAATCTTAAAACAGTTGACATCAGAGATTCGTTGACTCTGAATTAGTGACATTGAGGCGCACATTATGCCATAGTTTTCTACGTGTATTTTGCCAACTTAGCTCATCAATCACTATCAATATGTAGATTGCATATGTTGATCCCAAGTAACTTATCATTTACATGAAAATGCATATTTTATTTAGAATATAAACTATGAATAATTAGTGAACAGTAAAAAAAGGATAAAATTTAAGTGTTTTAATTCCATAACTTTTACTTTAGAATCTAGTAAGAAATACTTCAACAACCAGCACTTTTCATATTGTCTCAGTAATTTTATTTTATTGATATTTCAGTCATGTTATCATCTTACTTTGTAAGCCAGTAAAAATAAAAATGATGAATTTTATGTAAGTTCTAACAAAGCAAAATGCAAATAAACATTTTGGAATCGGTAATTCTTTACTTTATTCAAGCTTGATAAGTGATGCTAAAAACGATATTGCTTCGTCAGTTAAACTTTAAAACAGACATCTTCTCTGTAATGTTTCAGACCATAGAAATAAAATTTTTAAGTGTGATGATAACTTTAGAACCTCTTATTTTTAAAGTTCCATAAAATAAACACTGAAACTGTGGTGCAAAAATAAGGATTCTGCAATTACTTCATCACGAAGTTCAAGTAAAAAGTTTTGAGAATCGGAGGAAAATATTTACAGGGAAAAGTTGTGACACATTTCCTAAAGCTATCGACTTCCACAATGTATGCCACGTCATTCCCTGGCGCTGTTTATGAATCTGTCCTTCATGCATCATTACGATAGTTTCCAATGTATGTCTTGCGATTCGAAGAACATATAATTTCCACGTAAGTATATCCCAAGAATGAATACGAACATTTTTCCTTTCCTTTTTGAAAAATTAATCTTTCTGGCATGCTTATAAGGTGTTCTGATTCAACATTTCGTGGAAGATTCTTAGACAGTTCTATACCGTTATGACTTTTCAACTTTTTGTTTATTAATTCAATGCTTTAATAACTTAACATTTCCATTTGAAAATAAAAAAAAATGTCAATGTTCGTTTTTTAAACATAGGATTGTTTATAAAAGCAAAGAACGATCAAATCACAAAAAATCAAAATTCCTTAAAAAAATAATCGAAAAACATATATTCTATTATTATTGTTTTATTTTCATCCGAAATTGTTAAGTTGATTGAAATTTACATCTATCTATTATGGCGTTTCAATTTTAAGCCATTAAACATTTCAGTTAATTTAGAACATTTGACTTACAAATTTTAAATCAACATAAATTTTTCGCTTAAAACTTGATGCTACATCTTCCTGCTATTTAGAATTTTTTGGAGAATAAAATCTGATTTCAAATACTACAAATTTTAATAAAGGCCATACATTTTTTTTAATTGAAAAATAATCTTTTTTCGCTATTATTAATTCCCAATAATAATGGAAAGGATTACTTTTATAGTAATGTGGGGACTAATGTGGTATATTAAAAATGCAAGACATTCTACAGAATGTAAGACTTGACAATAATTTATTTGAATTAAAAAGCAATAAAAGTAGTTAAAATATCTAAAAGTAAAATAACCTTGTTTGTTGATTTTTAAACTTATCCATTTATTTATTTTTTTCCGAAAACCTTTTATATAATAAGGATAACTGAATTTTCAGTAAGCATACGTTATGGAAGGCAATGCAAGAATTTACTCTCAGATTTGTCAGAAATAATAAAGAAATGAATTCCTCTCGTTCTCAAAATATATTTAATGGGCTTTATCATATTCATGAAATTTTTAATCCTCAATAAAATCTAAGATTAATGCAACAAAAGTTTTTAATAGATTTTTCTTTATTCTCTCAAGAATAAAAATGTATTTGAATAATTTTACAATCAGATTCATCCCTCCCTTTGTTCCATTTTGTACATTGATTGATACAATGAAATTTTCATGTTTAATGATTACTGTTTAGTAAATAAAGAAATGTTCCTAGTAGTGCCATTTAGTCTTATTATTACAAAAAGGAATTATTTCGACCAAGTGTACATGCAATCGGTATAAAGTTATTTTACTGCATGCAAGTTTAATTTAACTTTCATTTCGTGCAGTTGATTTTTTATTTTTATATCTGGAAACATAACTTTTTGAATTAATAAAAAAATACATTAATTACCACAGAATAAAATCGCAATACAGAATTCATGAAACAATTATTCACTAGTTTACAATTACACTCTAGTATTAGTTATAATCTCATAATTTGAGCAAAAATGCTGTAGGACTCTAGTATATAGCCGGAATTCATATTACCAACATTTTAAAGCCATTTAAAAAATAATGAATACATTTTTTGATCATATAAATGATTCTTAAAATATAACACATCGTCTGGATACTGCAATTTCTGCGGTTTTTAAAAAATCAAAGCAATTAAAAATAAAATATCTTTCACATTTTCAACTGATATTGGGTTTTGTTAAATGATGAAACAATAAAATTCCCAAGATAATAATTATCTAGTGAATTATATTAATTTGAAGAATACATATTTTATTTCTCAAATTTTATTTTATTTTTGGACGAATTTTTATTAATTGATAGAATATATATACTATATATTTAAATACTAACACGAATTTTAGCACAGAAAAAATAAAAACTAACCGAAACCATTAAAATGTAATTGAACATTTTGGCAAATAAATTTTTAACTATTGTACATGATCTGTACAAAAAAATTCTACGAATAAAATAATAAGCTGGGGGAAAACAAAACACTTGTAAAATAAATATGAAAATCAACCAAATTTGATTATGCTGTAACATATGTTTTGAATAATGCGATAAATGGTACGTTACTTAAATCTGAGAAAGTAAATCCATGTAAATTAATTATGCTTGTAAGAAGATGGAAAATTTTGCTAAGTTTCAAAAAGAATTCTTAATCTACATATATGTTGCATATCAAATAAAATGATTTAATGAAGGTCATTTACGAAAAAAATTTTTTAAAAAAATGCCCGTAAACATTTTGAAAGTCCCTTATAGTTCCTTGTCTTCTCTGTAAATAACAACTTGTTAAAAAATTAATGGTTTAAAAAAAGAATTTTATTTGAATCTTATTATTTTGTATTAAAATATTTTTTGCTTATTTCAAGTGAAATTCTCATAAATACTCATTTCAACGTTTAACACGATTAAAGTGTATTATTTTTTAAAATTTTTATTTTAATTATTTTTGTCCTTTATTTGAATATAAGATAAGAAATACATAATTTTACACCGAAAAAATTCTGATAAATGAAAATGTTAATCATAAAAATTAAACGAATTGGCAATCGAAATTTTTATACTTATGTTCTTGGACTTCGGGGCAAATTATCGCACAAAATTCATTCTTGTACCAATTCAACACTTAAAAACAAAGGTTTTCATTCATATTAATTTTATTTAAGTACAACTTTTTTTCTAATTTTAATAAATTTTGTCAACAACAGCAATATTTTTCATTGTTTACATAACTATGTTTATGTATATCTCGCTTGCGATTATATTAATAATTTTGCAGCATAAATTACGGCTGTTTTAAAATTAAGAATTAATTTTTAAAATAAAACAAAATCGAATGAATAAAACTCACAACGTTATCATTCTATATTTCGGTCAAGAGACTTGAATCGCCATTACATTAATTTAGACAAGAACTTTCCGCCATATTTTCGATATCGAAATAAGTGATATACTGTTTTAAAAAGTCCAAATGTTTAAGAAATTTGATTAGAAATCTGACAATTTTAACTCATAATACAAAATTTCATTCCGCCTGGAAATGGTTAAGAAAATGTAAAGGTGATTTGAAACACCAGTCCAAAACACATCATAGCATGAAGATGTTTTGGATATGTTTCATTAATATTATTTAAAATCTGAATATAGTGGTGAAAACATGCATAATAACGCTACACAAAAGGTATTTATACCATCGCATGTGGCAGTATAAGTCCTTTCACTAAACAAACAAAAAGTACTGCTGAAAAATAATACAGGAATTATTTTATTATATAATATGAAAATAAGATCGATTATTGAAAAGTTTATATTTTAAAGAGGCATAAAAATGATTTTTGTGCAGTCGTATGCTCCAAAATTATTGAAAAAAACTTTAAACAACTTTAAAATTTTGAAAAATAATAATAATAATAACTTTTAGAAAGTACCTACAATTCAAAAAAATACAAAGTGAACATTTCACATCTCAAATTCCAATGTCAGTTCTGCAAAGCCACTGGACATTGTCCCATGGAAACTTTTCTGCATGCATGTAATATTACACAATTCATAAATAGTATGACAACTTATAAGCATTAATATTTTTAGTCAGCAACATATTAATGTAACTAGGTTAATCGATCATTTCTATTTTTCATAATCATTTGTTTTGGCTAATTTAATCAAAACTTTTCAAATTACAATAGAGGATGAATTTAATATATAGCAGTAGTTAATTGTTTCATATACGAATTAGTCAAATTTAGTGTGATTAACTTATTAACCTTTGGCTTTTTTTAAAGTGAATATTTTCCATTTAAAAAATTATTTAAACATCTGGAAGTCTATCTTGTGTATATATTCAATCTTGTTACCATACTACAAGATATACATGACCATAATTTTTTTTATACAACTCAATTAAACTGTGTTCTATATAAAAGAATATTAGAGAATAAAATGATTTGAAGTAAATCAAGATTTTTTATTTTAATCCACCTTAAATTCAAAATAAACAGTATTTATTATTATACTATCATGTTTAACATTAATTTTTTTTAAATCATGCAATCAAGCCAGCAAAAATTTACAAAATGTCTAAAAATAAGAAGGGAAAAAAAAAAAAAACTTTTAAAATAATTTTCAATCCACTGTAAAGAAAAGATTATTAGTAAATGTGAATTAATTTTTAGAACCGATAAAGGGAAATTAATTTATTCCACTTCGGAAAAATAGGTGTTTTATGTAGTAGATGGATATATTAATTAATTGCTTTTTGTTAAATATTTTATTTTCATTTTATATATTCAACTTGTGTGTGTGTGTTAATGTAATGTTTCAAAAGAAATCCATTAACAAGATTTTAAATAAAACTAAGAAAACCAGGAAAACAGATTTATTATGATATAGTTTTGTTAAATATATTTGCATTTATAATTTCTAACATATGTTTGATAAAAATTTACAAAGTTATTATACATATATCATTCTGAAACTTAACTTTTTTTTTTTGTTTTTTACAAATATATACAAGTTTTACAAACCTCAGGTGATTTGCAATTATTTGTGAAAACATTCCTAAATTGTCTAACATCCAATGAAGCACAAAACATAACATAAAAGAGTAATTTACATAATGGACTTAGACTTTTAATTACAATATGATACTTCCATTCATATATAGATAGAACATGCATGTAACTGACTTTATGCAATATATACAAGGAAGAATATGAATAAATAACAAAAGAAAATGAAATAAAAATTCTGACATTAGCATAATCTGCTAATAGCAGACATGTTAAACATAAATGCTTTTTTTAAAGAAAGGATTAAAAACAGTCTAATTTGAATTGCAATTTAAAATCCTAACTATTTTTAAATTAAAAAATTTTATTGATTGAATAATCAATCAAAAAGTTATAAAGCATTTATGTTTCATATCAATCCAAATGATAAGAGAAATTGTTTTTTTTATTTGATAATAAAGACCTTAAATTTTATCTTAGAACGAATTATTGCAAAGAAATTTTTTTAAAGCCCGCATCAACTAAAAAAAAAAAAAAGGCACTGATTCATATAAAGCATTTCAAACATTGGTACTGTAAATCACATGATACAGAGGCAGATAACTTTGATTATATATTTTCTTTGTAAATAGAAATAATTTAATTATATTAAAATATTATTTCAGCTCACTTTACTGCTATCATCCTAACTGAATAGAAACATTAGAACACTGAAACATAAATGTTGAACGCATATAGCCAGCAGCATCCATTTTAAAATGCTTGACCATCTTATGAGCTTTATCAACTTTGCCATGAAATAAAACTTGAGCCTGAAATTTTTTTTAATGAAAATAAATTTGTGCTTGTATGATATTTTTTGAATTATGAAAATGTGAAAACTATTTAAAAACTAAGCTTTTTGTTTAATCATATAGATTTTAACTGTAAATATAAATTCTATTAAAAACCAAACAAACTTTTTTATAAATATAATATACATTGCAAAAGCTTTTTATATATTTAAAACAGATAGCAGGTTATTTGAAAAATTTATCAGAAATAGTACTTGAATTTTCTAAACTATATTAAATTTGTTTTTATACATACAGGCATATTTGGCATTTTTTAAAAAGCAGCAATATCCTTTCTATTTCATGTGTAGCATAAATTAGATAACAGTATTAAATGAATTGATCAAAACAAAACATATCATGATACATTTTAAAAAGGAATTATATGAAAATACTGCTTCATGAAACAGCAATTGAAAATGATATCAAGGAGATAAACTGTTGTCTAAATTAAAAATCAGTAAAGTACTGATCAAAATGGCACATATCTCATGATGACTAAAACAAAAACATTTATTTACATAACAATGGTAGAATGAACAGAAAAAAAAATTGACACTTGCTAATAAATCAATGACATACATACAGAAATCATGAAAAGACTAATTATTCACGCAACTGCTTAATAAGTTCAAATAATAAGTCCATATTATACAAAGGTTTCAATGAAATTTGCTAACTAAATTAATTAATTCAAAACATTCAACTAGCTAAGAATTACAGTAACAAATATAAGATGGAAGGAAAAAACAAATCACTAGAAAGTTACTGGTAATAACAAATGTTACATGACTAAATAAAAGGAGAATTGGTTTATTCATAAAGCCTGGGAATATTTAAGCTCAGATCTGAGAGGTAGTAAGGAGCTGAATATGCAGTAAATAATAACAGTAAAAAATACTTTTTATGTAACTGTATAAATGAAAAGAAGTTTTCATTATCAACTTGCATTGATAATATATAAAATATATTAAAAACAACAGTTAAAAAGAGGAAGAAAATTAGTATCATTAGTTATTCAGAATTTAAGCTAACATTTAAAAAATATATTATATTAATTGAATTTTAATCTTAATGCTTCACAGTTCAGACTAGCCATACTTTGTAAGCTGCAGATTGAAAATATTATTTTCAACTACAAAAATGGGATAGGGGGATGTTTAAATAAGCCAAATTCAATTTTCTTAATTTCATGAAAACCAGAATACATTGAAAATTAGCATTCAATACACAACACTAAATTTTAAAATATTTTGCTGTTTTGATTTCTTTTTTCTTTGCTTTCAATCAGTTAAATCTACAAAAATGCAAAAAGCTTAAATTATCTTATTGATATATGTAATATTCTATAGTTTTTATTTAACCAAAATAATTCTCATCTTAAATGATTCAAACTAATGCTTCAAGATGATGGGAATTTTTTTAAAAAAAAAGAAAGAAAAAGTGGGAGAGAGAAAAAAAAAGAACTTTTAAATATATTCTCAGTTAGGAACTATTTTACCTGATACATACTTCTCAATTTTGCAACTAATTTTGTTTCATATTTTTTTTCTTTGGAAATAAAATGGTTAATTGATTTTGCAGAGGAAATTTTTTGTAACTTTAAATATTTTTTCTCCCTCTTCAATACATACAGTTTCTTTTAAAGAATTATACATAGCTCTTGTGATTCAAATTTTCACTATCTATAAATTATAACATCAATTCCATGACACCCATCATCTATTTCAAAACATGCATTTTAACACATCCTTTTACAAGGATTCTTGCACTATACAGCATTTAATTATGTAATAAGGAAACTTTGTAAAAGCAGCAATTTGAAAAGAATAAAAATAATTTCAAAAAGCAATAAACAAATACAAAATTAAAAAATAAATTAGAAAAAATATGCAAATATTAGATTAAAAAAATGAATTTGAAATTTTTTAGTTTGTTTGCAAATAACTTAAGTAATATATAACAAGGCACATTATATCATCGACAAAAAAGGAAAACAGCAATCATGCTACAAAAATTCTCTTTGAAATTCAAAAATACTTTTCTCCCCTATTATAAGTAGTTTCTTAAGTTCATAAAATATTTTGACATTGATAACTTCAAAGTTTAAACAAGCTAACTTCTACATATCATTTGTTAAATCATACATAAGACTTGCAATAACACAAAAAACATTCACCAACCATATTATATCCTATGATGCAGATACATTACAGCATCAAGCATTGACAATTTCTTGAATTTCATTAACAAAGATTTAAAAAAAGATACTAAAAATAAAAATGTTACTTATTTGAAATTCCATTTTAAAAACCTTCCTACAGAAAATTTTACAGAACTAGTTAAATTTTTAAATAAATGTGTACATAAGAAATATTTTTTCTCACTTACTTTTAACAAAATAAAAAAAAAAAAAAAATGTTTAAAACTTATTAAAATGCAACTTCTTTTTTAAAACTAAAAACCCCTTATCAATTCTTTTTAAATTATAAACAATAACATAATAAAATCTATTCTTATACATTTAAAATACATCAATTTGCAACTAAACTAATTTTGCTACATTTTCTTTTATAAAAATGAATTGTTTTCAGCCATAATTTTACTTTAACAAAAATATATATGAGAATACAACTGATAATTATATAAATGGATGAATGTATAAATGATAAAATTAACATAAATATAATTTCACAAAATTGTGAAAAATAAAAACAATTATGTAATTTTGGAAAGGAAAAAAATTTATATATTAAAGAAATCATTTCTTCAAAAATATTTATTAATACATCAGAAGTCTAAGAAAATAAAAATAATTCTCATATAAATATATTGGAAGGTAAAATATATAAACATAAATATAATTTAAAACTTATAAATTATATTTAAAAAATTTAATCCAGCATAGTCAATTTATTTTTTAATATCCTATTTAGTTCCATCACAGATAATTAGAATATACTTTCACAATTCATCCAGACTAGATCATTTCTAAAATTTACAAAATTTTGCACCTGGTAATAAAGAGAAAAAGAGGTAACATTCCTGTAGCAGACTAGAGTCCATGTTTACAGTTTCTTCAAAAAGATAACATTCAAGCCATGCACATCCCCCCCCCAATACACACAAAAAATGCCAATTCGACTATTCAAAACAATAGGTAAAAACCTCAAACATCTAAAATAATCAAAAAATAATAATAATAAAACTGTTCTAAACCCTTAAAAGATATTTCAAGTCAAATTCTTCAGAACACATTCTTCACATACTTTACCTTATTTAGCTTTACAATTTTGAAGTATAAGTTTATCCAAGTTTATTTGTTCCAAAATAATAATTCATAAGCTAAAACAGCTTAAAACAACATTTAAATATCTGAAAAATTCACTAACTTAAATGTTTCAAATCAAGTATTCATACATATAATAACATTCCATACATTGTATTCTTAATCAAAAAACTACTATCTGATACAATTTTCAAAGAATACTAACAAAGAAATCTTTTTTATGAAATAAATAAAAACAACACTAATTATATATTTTATAAAATTTTAATCACAAATTAATTCCAAGATTTAAAAAAATTAACAAATGATCTACAACAAATTTGAAAATTTACAGACTATAAATAAATATGAATTTTAAATTGGCTAAGATTTCATACTTCATTATTAAACAGTCAGTTAACTTTTGTCTTCAACAAACTAAAATAGCATTCTTATCAATAGAATAAGGATTCCATAATAAACAACATTGAAAGGTTTTTGATATAGAAAAACAATGAATAATTAAACAAAAATACCCAATTCCTTTCCTTAAATATATTATCACATTCTCTTCATAATGGCATTTATAATTGGTTTAAACAACTCTAAATGCTGAATAGTTGCTATAATAATTCTTATTAGAAAAATTTGAAAAAAATATAATGATCTAAAACAGTTCTACACAAATATTCTAGTTAGCTTTAAATTTAAAAAAAAAAAGGTAAACTAACCAAATAATAGTATTTAAAAATATTTAGTAAAATTAAGGTAAGAAAATAGCTCATTACTATTTTTTAAGCTTTTAAGTTTTTTAATTGCAAAAATATCTTACAACATTCTTATATTGCACAGAAACCTGCACTTCTAATGTTTGATCTTATACAATACAGCATCAAATGTCCTACCAATGACTTCACACCACTATATATGTATAAAATATTTTGATTGTATCAAAACAATGAAGGCATCAATAAAAAAGACAGGTACTGGCCTGTGTCTCGTATAAAATTTTTTTTAAATTTCCAATGTAGAACATGTCATAAATAGCTACTGAACAATTTCTAATTTGGTAAAAAATCTTAAATAACACACTGAAAAAAAATGTAAAAATAAATACTTAAAATCAGTTTTAACAATTTAATCACAAATTTTCTCTCATATAAATATTATTCGATAACTGTCTTACTAATAATACAGTGAAACGTAGAAAAAAATTTTGTCCCATGACTTAGAATTATTTAAGAGATAAAAATATGAAAATGAACAAAAATATAAAACCTTTGATTTTCTCTCTTCAGATATACTTTCAGCTTTAACTAGATTAACACTATGAGAATGGAACCATTTATTCATATAAAAACAGCTTTTCATTAAAAATTAATATATCTCACTTAAAACATCTGGAAAACAGCTGTACAAATGTTAAAATATCATTACAATAGATATTTTTCTTATATATATATTGATGAGAATAATATACTTTTTGACTAAGTATCACCACTTGTCTATCACAAAATAGTTTCAACAATACCATACAACTGCATCAACATTTGCATATGAATTGGAAGGCAAGAACGCCTGTCAGAATATTTGGAATCAAGTTGGAGCCAAGATAAAGCATTATATCCTTCTAAAACATACCTGCAATTGAAGTAGATAAGCATTAAGGATTTAAAAAATTATTCACAAAACTGTTTTAACAAAAATTTTATACAGATTCATATTTTTGATATATAAATGCATCAGACTTCAAAACACAACAAATTTCTCATTAAATAAGGTGAGTATTTATTTGAAAAGAATTTTCACTGTTACATTCTATAACATTTCATTTCTCATATAAAATCAACATTTCATCAATTAATTTTATAAAAGAGTGCAGAAAATATATAGAACTTGAATTTCTATGTAATTCATAAGAGATTTAAAAAAAAGAAAAGAAAATCAGAGTAAAAAATTAACATTATTTAAATAAAATACCTCAAGACATCTGTAGTGAAGTTTGAATCAAGAGGATGGCAAAGGAGTTGTTGTTGGCTATTATTAGGCAGCCATTCATCAGAACTTTGTTGAATAAATGGTAAATGAATTAGCAATGCAGACTGAAAGAAAGAGAAAAAAAAAAGAGGGATTTGGTCATGAATAAACATAAACAAGAAATTTAAATTTATTAAAAGAAAATGTAACATTTAAATCAGGCATGCCGAATTACTACAAATAATACTTTCACAGGGAGATCAATCTAGCAGTACACAAAACTCAATTTTGAACTCATTATGAAAAGTCAATGCACATAACTACTCGAAAAAATTTTATTAACTAATTTATTATGATAAAAATTAAACTAGTCAATGTATTATCACATACATAAAAATATAATCAATCACACTTAAATGGAGGTAATCAAAATCAGAATAAGCATGATTTTATAAGAAAATTAAGTGAATTTAAGATGACTGAATTTTACAAATATTTGTTAGTCATATTTGACAACATTTGAAAAAACACATGTTAAATAATGTGTACTTGATGATGTAAATCAATATAAAAATATTACTTTTTTTTTACAGAATTAATGAAAATTTATATTCACTTGTCTTTTTGAAAACCATTATTGCAAATAAAACATTTCTTGAAGCAACATAACAGTTTTACTAAATTTATGAAAGAAATCCTTTTTAATTTCTTTTATATGTATCATTATACATTATTAGTCAAAATAAATTTCTGCCCCACATTGTGATTCCCATGTTTATGTAATATGTTACCTTTGAATTTGCATGCTTGATTTAGACAAACAGAAAATTATCTATTCCATTATTAATAAGAATTTCACACACCTTTAGAAAAACGGGCAATTTGTTTTCCATTTGGGGACAAGATGCCCAAAACCATTTGGGAACAGGACCTACTTTTGCAGTAGATACATAATAACCCAATGCTAATGGCTGCTGCAAGAGCTGTAAAGCTTCATCTTGGCTTTCTGTTAAAATACTTTCACACTGAAAAAGGGCAATAAATAAATAAATAATGAAAAGATAATAATAAATCATATAATGTAAAAACCACTCAAGAGTAATTCAACGGACTGAATTTCAGTGTAATGCAACACTGATTAAAAGTATTTAAAAAATATGTTTTGCTATATCAGAGCATAAGATAATGAAACACAAACTTGCCATGAAAATACTAATATTTTTTTCAAAATTAAAAGAACTGAAAAGGCATTCAGTGTATATTATTTTTTCTCCCCACCTCCATCTTTTTTTTCATGGGGAAGAATGGAACAAAATTCCAATTTTGTCAGCAAATCAAATTTTGAAAATTAATTAAATACCTTGAATCTCTTAAATTATTAAAAAAGGAGTAATTTGAATACACTTCATGCAAAAAATTAAAATAAAATAAATGTAATAAAAAGCATTAGCATAAATGTACCTACTTTATTTTGTTCACCATGATTGGATGAAGACAATCTGAATGATGAACCAGGACTAGAAGGTTGGGAGCAACCATCACGACGGGGAGAATTTCCAGGACTCTGAGGACTTTCTGTCCAATGAAAAATGTCATTCATATCTGGCCCAGGTAAGTCATCATCATCAAGGGTTTCAAAAAGATCACCAGGTAATGGATCTATATGTTCCTGATGGAAAGTTGCTTGAGCAGACTAAAAGAAACCAAAAGATAATATGTAAATAGTTACCAAAATTTCATATTATTGCCACATATTAGATCAATATTAAACTCAAACATTTTCCAGAATAGTTAAACACATATTTCATGTTACAATTATCTAGCTGTTTAGGGCAGGGATATTTTACAGGAAAATTGCTCCTTTATTGGTATTTTTAATTCTGATGTACAGCATCAATATAATCATTCCTATAAACATGAATAAATAATTGTACATAATTCTTTGTAAAACATATATTAACATTACTAGCTCTGAAACTGCACAAGGATCCCATAAATAATTGTACACACTTTAAGGGGAGATAAAGCTCGTTTAAAGGAATTGAGAACTGCATACTTAGCTGTTATCTTAAGCATTATAGAAAAGTAATACCAGAGCTTCAAAACAGGAAGAGACACAAGAAAAAGATTATCAGAAATAATCACTGCTCATACATTATTCTGAAGTATATGATACCAAATGAAAATTTTACAAAGTTCACAGTTTTCACTAGCACAAACGATGCATGCATTGCACCGTCAGACTAGGCCAAACACATTTGGACCTTCTCGAATATCAGCAGTGGCACAAACAATTTTTGCAATCAGACCTATTTCAAACTTCACAAGTGTCGCAAACACAATAGCTTGAAATTTTCCTGAACAGAAATAAATCCAAGTAGTTTAAATCACAAAAATGGGGGACCAGGTAATTAGTTCCCCATGCCCAATAGTAAGCCTGGTTGTATCTCTTTGAAAACAATGAGATAATTTGTTAATGTCAGGGATGATGGCAATGAATAAGGCCTTATTAAGCAATTGCCAATAAAACCAACCCAAAAGTTTCCTGTGAAAAACAAAGTTGGGCAACATGCAGTCTCATTCTGCTGGAGCTTCCATGAGCATACAAATGGGTGAATACACCATCCCAAGTGGCGTATGCCTCATCTGTCAACAAAATGTATGATGAGAAATGAGCGTATTGATAAAAGTGAAAATACCAATGTGCACATGCACAGGATCTGTGAAAAGCAATGACTGTACTCTTTGGAGATGACAGAGATAAGGCTTTACCTTGTAAAACCTGATGTACAATTTTCTATGATCCACATATGGCATGTAAGCTGGTACTCAGGTTAATTTCTACAGGACACAGCAATTCCGTTCCACAGTATGAGTAAGAGTCACATGGCTTGCTTCCATCCTATTATGTCATAAGAACCAATATTCCTTTTGAATTGTGATGCATGTTTGAAAAAATTCAGTGGCCCAGTACATCTATCAGTGAAAATCGTTCTTGATACAGTTTCTGAGTTTCTCATGTATACCATCAAACAATATCTATACAAAGTAGATATCTGCTAATTCAGTGTTTATATAACATCATCAAGGCAACTACTGTTGGAATCATTGTGAAATTATTTCTCCTTCAACATACATCTTTTTAGAATGCCCTACCTTCCCTTTTCACTAATATTTATGGGATACTCTGAACAACACTAAAAGTACAGATTTGTGCATTAAATGTAAGCAGAACTCAAGAAGATTATCTGCCTAAAAAAAAAACATATCAAGGCAAATCTAACCAATCACAAAAACAAATATAGCATACCATCACATGATGTGATTAAAAAGCAATAAGGAAATGCCACTAGCCCTTTTTAATCCACGATAATAATTAATTTAGTTCAATTTCTTTAGAATCAATTAACTTAATCCTATAAATAAAATATGTTCTTACAGATGCGATTATATATTAAAAAATATGCACACAAAGTCTTAACTAACTAACTAACTAACTATATTATATATATATATATATATATATACACACAATTAAATTTCAAAAAAAAATGGAACATTTTATTCTTTATGAGTAATTTTAGTACATTCTTTTGTTATTAAATATAGATCATTATTATAGGTGAATTAAAAAACTTTTAAACAGTTAATTAATAAGTATTTAACTTTCTAATTTTCATTTTTAAGGTCAATATTGCACATTCCAAAACATCATTGTAATATTAATATCCAAACACTTAACCTAAACTTTTAATTAAATTATTCTGAAAAAGAAAATTTTTAAAGTAGTTTAAATATCTGAATAATTTAAATGCAATAATTTATAAATCTTGCAGATATCAGAATACAGCTGTCAAATCAAAATAAGTATTGAATTAGTAAAAAAATCCCATAATCATTTTAATTGCAAAACCTATGTTTATTATACAAATTATACTAAATTCATAAAATTTAATATATATTATAAATATCTCAAAACATAATACAAAGTTCTATTCCACATTTAAACTTTAAATGTGTAAATCCTTCTTGCAACAACAGAATATTTATAACTACGAATGGAATTTTAACATCAAGCAAAAACTTAAATGCAAGATATAAATTACACATAAATGCTTCAAATATCTAATTAACTATGTGTACATTATCACAACAAGGAATCATTTCGAATATCCAATTCAACATTTTTTTAAAAAAATCAAATGGTACTGGTGTGATAATCACATATCAGTGATTCATTGCAAATAAACACAAGATGTCACAATCTATTGACTGTGCAAATCTATTGACTTACAAATGTCTCACAAATAAGTATAAACTTTGCTAGTGTCATGTGGTTTATTCACCAGCACACACACACACACACAACTAAGAACAAATATTAAAACACAATTTCTCTTTCCAGAAGGAAAATCATGTTTTAATATTTGAGCATAGTTCAAGCTCAAAAATAATTTTAACAAAGATATAGACACACACTGAAAAACATTTACCTGTGTTATTGCAGATGTTGGAAACACCAAAATATGTGTGCATGTTGCATCTTCAGGGGTACTCAGAGAGCATGTTTTGTATCGTCCACTACTAAATCGATCATCAGGAGTGAACTGATCATGCATTATCCTTAAAGCAGAATCTGGTCCTAAAGAGACCAAGCAAGCTGAAAGTATAGATGGGCCATCACCAACACCAGAAATGTTACACTGATTACACATCTCCCTCAAATGTTTAGAATACGATTGTAGTGATTTCCGATTCAGAAGTGAAGCCCATGCTTTTAATTCCCCATGTCCCAATCTTCCAAAACGATCTATTATAATTCTCCAAGGATGAACAGATACAGAAATAACTTCTAATATAAATTCCAGCAACTTACGAAGACCATACTTCCTTACAGAGCATTGCTTCCTTCGATGCCTAAAAAAATAAGAAAAGATTTGTTAATAGTTCAGGGGAAAACATAATCCACTTAAAAAAATATGACCATGATACAAAACCCAAATTTTACAGATGACTCTGAATTTTATTTCTTTTATAAAACCTAGATATTGTCTGTATAGGAAACCTGCTCCAGCCACTCTTTACAGTGGAAAATATTGAAAATAAAAATGTGTGAAATGTGTCTTGAAGAAATAAAAGATTTACAATTTTCATATAGAAAGAGGAAGGAGGTTGTATTGTAGAATTTATTTTCTAAATAAATATCTGAAACAGTCTGATAATCAAAGTAAATTGGCATTATGACAAAAGTTATCTGATATATTATTATACCCAATTAAATAGATCTGATTATGATTTAAGTGGTATAGTTCAACAGAATTAATTGTAAGATCCATTAACTGGCATTATGAATATTTAATTATTGGAGATAGCAAATAAATCACATTAAACTGTCTCTATATTCATTAGTTGTGTAGAAATACATATCAAATAATTCATCAGTAATATTATCAGTAACAGGTTTTGATGTACTATTGACAAGAATTGTCACTATTACATGGTGTTATAAAAATTTTACTACAAAATGGGGAAAAAAAATTCATTTGTATCTAATTTTTAAAATTAACAAAAAAATTCTATTTGAATTGTAATAAAATGCGAGATGGATGTCTTTACCTATTAGGAATACCAATGTTAATAACAGTTGTTTCAGTATATTCTCCTTTGTCATTTGTGCAACATGCTAATATATACTTTCTGTCTTGTGTCAAACAGTATGAGCAATACAAAATTCCACATTTCTCTCTTCTGTCTCCAAACATTTCTCCCAATTCTGTTTGCTTATCTTTGACAGAAGCTATTACATATGGCTGGTTGAATATTTGTGAGGGATAAAATATTTTGCTCTGAAAAAAAAAAGTAACTCTCAATTAAACAGTTTGCTATAGCAATTAAAAATAAATTTTAAAGTATACACACAAAAGTAGCACACACATTTCACTCAAATCATATATAAAGGAGAAATTTGAAAAGAAATACGTGAATTTCCAAAAGCATTAAAAATGTAAAATCTGATACTGGTAGCACTAATATGCTTTGTATCCCCCACCTCATCCTTCCGATTCAAACATATATTCTATAGATTCTTTGGTATAACTGACAGGGAAAAAAAAAAAAACGATTAAAATACATATTAAAAAATAATAAACTTACATGTTCATATTGAGTTTTAAATCAAATTTGAAAAATTCTTCTTGAATCTTAGAAGTAGATCAAAGAAACATTCTATTCTATTCCTCCCCTTCTTTTTGAGACAGCAAAATCATATTTTGCAAACTGTCTTTAATATTAAAAACATCATTTTAATCAAATCCAATATCTTCTGATTTATATTCAACTTTTCTATGCAGTGTCAAAACAATGCATTATAAGAAACATACTGAAAATTTTTATAAATTCAAAAACTTACACTTCGGTTATTTATGAACTTCTCTTGAGCTGCTGCAGGACCAAAACCAGTCAGAGACTTTACTGAATGTTGGTGCGAAGAATACAGGTAAGACTGGGAATATACAGACAAAGCCAGGGCCTTCAATTTGTCCTTATTATGTTTTATAGCTTTCTTTTTTCTAAATTTTATTTTGTCACCACCATTACACATGATAGCATCCAGACTCAATACCTAAGAATATTCAATATTAATTTTTTCTCCTTCTAAAAATAAATTTTACAAACACTTCATAATTTTTTTCCACCCCTGTTTCCATTAATAATCATAAATCTAATAAATAAAAGCACTATAGAAATTTATCCAATAATGGAAAAAAAAACTGATTAACACTACAAAAGTTTGTAAAAAGAAATTTGAAGTACAGTTACAAATTACTAAAATAAGTCATTAAAAATATTTTAATCGGATAAATCATATCACAAAAAACAAATATGAAGTGAGATAATAATGGTCTACAATAGAGAATTGTCTTTAAAAATAAATGACATTTTCTGATTGCTTTTTAGCAAAAATTTTAAGTCTAATATAAATATAAGAATTCTCTATATTTACTAGCATATGTATTATGCTAGTAAATATAGAGATTGTATATTTTTGAATAATTGGCAATTAACAGTAAATTTGTAAAATTTGTAATTTTACAGTAATTTTGCAAAAATTGTATATTTTTATGAACTTATTTAACATATTTATAAATTTTATATAATTATTTGTTCCACATAAATTCTTTAAAAAAGGATTAAATTTTTAACAATTTAGATTTTTTTCTAAAATAATAAACTGTTTATTCAAAACAATAAATCTGCACAGAAAGTTAAACCAGAATTTTTAACCTGATGCTGCATGCCTATCCTCCCCCACCTCCTTCTAGCTTCATCACTCTCTTTGATAAACCATTAATGACCTTTGCAGTTCATTTAAATGAGTACAATAAAAGAAACAGAATGGGCAATACATAAATTTATACATTCAAGGCACAAATAAACAATTAACAGTAACTTGCCATATCTATGTTTCCATAGTAATTACATGAAATTTTACTAACACAGTCATTTCAGCAACAGAAAATTGGTCAGTTTGATGTGAGGGATTATGTTTTAGGTAAAATTTGACATCCCAATTCAGCCTCCAGCTTAATGGGATTAAAATATGAACTCTTATTTCCGATCCAATTAATTTCTCAACATCTATGGAATGAACTGAAATATTGAATTAGGCCTAGATGACAGCACCCTATATTAGTGACAAGGCTTTTCAGTTTTCTTTCAGAAAAATTGCATGCAACTCCTGTTAAAAACATTCTAAAAATTACTGGATATACTTCTCCATACAATAGCAAATGTCACTGTAATTACACAATTTTGCAATTCAAATATCTGTCTTTTCAAGGTGAATAGCATAATAAATTTTACTTCCGTTTATGATGAGGAGCAATTTAAACTGTGGACTTAATTTAAAAGCAGCATGCAAGGGTATTTAGTATATTTTGAATCATTAAAAATTCAACATAATTAATCAGAAATCTAATTATTCAAGTACCAGCAACCTAAGAATTACCTTTATTGCACTAATTACTATTTATTCTTTATTTATATTTAGCCAAATATAAATCTGTTTTTAAATTCTTACTGAATAATTTATTATGTTCTTTAAACATATCCATTCTGAATCCCTTCAGTTGAAGAAACTTTAACAGCTGTCTTATGTAACAATTTGTATCAAATTAATAAATTAAATTTAATGCTAAATTTTTCTCTGCAATTCCCAGTATCTTTGTGCGCGAGAGTTATACAATTAACTATCCAAGATTTATTTTCAGTATTTATCTTAAATATAAATCATTAAGAGTGCAGTTGATAATGCTGAATGCATATTAAGACATTTACATGTTTCAAAATTGAAAGCAAAAATAAATATGGATAAACTATAATATTTACCTGCAGATGAATGGCATTCTTTGTTGCCTCAGGCAAACTTGCAATCATATCAGCATATGCATGCATGATTCCCAAAGATACTAAACGATACATGTCAGGATCTGATTGACCAAATGTGAAAGGTTCAACAATATATATGACTAATGCAGGAATATCTTGGCAGTTTTCTTCAGGTGGATCATGAGTAGTTACAGGATGAGCTTCTGTTGAATATTCTAAAAGATATTAAAATTCAATGAGATCATAGTAAAAAAAATTAAAAAGGGCCGACTTACTTTTATAATCAGTCCTATAAGCATTATTTAAGCAACAATCTAATTCCAAATCTTTAGAAACAATATAATTTCATTAAGTTATACAATAAACGTAAACTCCCTTCACAATAGAAACCAATACTGAAACGGAGAAAATAAATCCATTTACAAAAATAAGCAACAGGTTCTTATGATGCTATCTTTTGATTAGAGATCTTTTGCTACAATGTAACATATAAAAAACATACGGACAAAAAATAAAGACCTGTCATATATTTACAAAACAATAAATTTGTTTTTAAAAAAATGGCAACAGAACCATTTCTAATATTTTCAAAAATCAGACTAGTATTTTAGTGATATCTTCTTTATTATGCAGTTGATATTAAAAAAGCAATGATACTTACCAGATTCTGGATGCTTGGGTACTGAAGATTTCTCATTGTTCTCAGAAAAATGAGATGATGTACTACTAGTAGTACTTTCAGATGTCTTTGGAGGTGAACTGAAAATGCTGCTATCGAGAGATAATGTAGATAAATGAGGAGCTGTAAAAGAAATGAGGAAAATTAATGCCTTATTCATATAAAAATATAACTCATTTAAATATATATATATATATATATATATATATATATTTCATCCTAAAAATACATCTTTTTTTTTTTTTCAAACTAAAAATTATTTTAAGTATTTTAGTAGTTTTGGCTTATACACAGTCAATGATCACAAGTTACTTGGACTTCAACCAAATAAAAAAAACAATAATATCACACAAAACAATAATGTTCTTTATATGATATGATTTTCGTTTGTCATAAAATAATTTTCTTTTGATCAAAAAATTTTATATTTATTGAGATAAATTAAACTTTTTCGAAATTTGCATTCTAATTTTAAAATAAATTCAGATATTAATTTTTATCTTTGTAAAAAATTGGGAATTTTTTAAAATGATTTTTGAAATTTTAGTAATTTTTTAAACATCTAGATTTGATAGTTTTTAAAAAATTAGTTTATATATGTGAATGCTACAAAAATAAATATTCTACTTTAATGCATAATTTATCAACAATTACTTTTAAACATTTGAATAAAAAAATGATCTAAGGCAAAATTAAAATTTTAAAAATAATCATTTTTAATACTTTTGCATTGATATACCACATAGCACACACAGAAGATACACAAATTTATTTCTCTTGAATAGTAATATCACGATGAATAAAAATATAACTCATTTTCTGTCTGAAATTGAAAAGTTTACAATAATTTCATCAGTATACTCAGAAATACATCATATAACAAGAATTTTACACAAATTTGCATTGTGCATTATATTTCACTAATGTTGATGCAAAATTTGAAACTAAAAATCAATACTTGAAATTATTTTGAAATGGCTATATTTCACAATTTGAGAAATATCAGCCACCAGGAAATGAATTTAGACTTTCGTAGATGTAAATGAATGTAACTTAGAGATACTTTCATCCTTTACTATCAATTTTGTTTAAAGTAACATATCTTTTTTAGAGAATAATGTTAACTAATGAAATACTATGAAACTCTTTCACTAACAATCAATATGATGAACATTGACATTTTGGAGAAGTTTTAGTGTTACAATACACGTTATCTTAAGTTAAAATACACATAACTCACCTAGTCTATGCTTACATACACGAGCATAAAGCTTCAACTTATTAGAAATAGGTCCATCACCAATAGTATTAAACCAATCACTAACAGGTTCTTCAGCAACTTTGGATGCAGCAGTCTTCCCAACTCGCATAATTCCATCTCTTAATACTTTGGTGATAGGGCGATGTTTGCCCAAGTTTAGTGATTCATAGGTACAACTCAGTTCCCTGAAGAAAGATTTTAATGTAGAAAGGACAACATCATTTTCTGGAGCTACAACAATATAAGCCACATCTCTAGGTGATGAGCTTGGTTCCAAATGCAGTTTATCCTGAAAGGAAAAAAGTTTATATATATATATATATATATATATATATATATATATATATATATATACACTATAGCACACACACCAGATATAAAGTATAAAACAAATTTAAAGAAAAATACATTTACACCAAGACTGCTACATAAATATAAATTCAGATGGGATGAGAAACACAAAATGTTTGTAGCTGATAATGCTCTATTTCCTATTATATCTGTAAACAATGCATTTGAAGCTTTAATAAGAAAAGTTCCTAATTCATAAAAAGATTACATGTTTATGAACAAAAAGAACTTTCAACAGTTTTGACTGCTGACTTGTTATAACCCTCCCTTCTCCTTCCATATACCAAAAGATAATTAAAATTTAACATATGTAAATAACATATATTATATGTTACAAATTAAATGGTATTCATACATCTTTTCAAAAAAGCTCTTATTTTCAAAACAGATAGCAATCGACAGTAAATTTGCAGCAGACATTTTTACTGCATACAACTGTGTCTTTTGCTTCCTTTCTCTTATAAAAACTTTCTTTTTCCTATTATTATCTTTATAAAATTATCTTTTTACCATTATATTAATATACATTATTTAATATCATAATCAAATTTTTATCATAAAAAATCTTTAATTATAGAAGATTGAAATTTAAACATACATTTGCTTACATTTTTAAAGTAACTTATATTTAATTTAAAAAGCAGGTCAGCATATAATGCTATGAACTACTTGAATTTTTTTTTTAATAAGAAAACAAAGATTGGAAAATTTTTCCAATAACAAGAAACATATTTGAAACAAGGTACTTCAAATTTATAAATTAAAAAATTAACACAAATCAAATAACATTAATAAATTAAATGATGACGAAAAAAATTAAATTTCATATATAAAGCAAAAGGGCAAAAAACAGCAGAGGAAGTTCGGTTGAATATAATTTCTATAGCATTAGCTATCAAATCAAGAGTATCAAAAGTTATAGCCTATAGGAATAATCTTTACGAGCCAGCAAACAAAAGATCAAACTGGAAATATTGTAATTTTTTTTTATTAAAAATTTTGTAAATAAGTTGTTTTTTATTCAGAATAATAATAAAATGTGAACTACAGAATTTGTTAATGGCAAGTTACTGATGATGTTAGATATATAAACCATTTTCTATACCAGAGGCAGCAATAATAAAATATAAATATGCAAATAAAGGTAACCAAGACACAATACTGCTCAAAGCAGAAGTTCACAACATTTGGAACTCAATTTTCATGAAGATTTGTAAAAAAATTTAAAATAAAAAAAATATAAGAAAATATTTTTACATCTAGATATACTCCCCCCCCCCCCATAAGAGTAAATAGAACTAATAAGCCTTCTATCAGATTCAGAATTATCAACATTTGTCTTGAATCAGCTTTGAAAATAATCTTTGCAGACAAAAAGCATTAATTTTACTGTCTTTTTTTTGCTGTGTTTTCAAAATAAATATTTTTTTCTATAAAGTAATTTGTGTATCTAGCCCAAGCTTCAATTTTGATATCCTAGAATTAGATGATAATTGCAAACAATGCAATTGTAACATATTTTTACAATTTTTAATGAAAAAAAAAATTCTGTACTCTATCTGATTCTGCACTCATGCAAAATTGCTAATCTTTGATTTATTTTCACTTTTTTTTTCTCAGCATTCTAATTTCACAGCATAAAATTTCTTTCAACCTCCTTTAGAAAAATTCCTTTAGTCTTGTTAAAGTTTTCTTATAACATAGATAAAAAAAAAAGACTTAATAAAAAAAAAACTTCAAGGATTTAAATATAGTGAAAATTTTTAAAAATATATGCCACTTACCCAATATTTTAGAGCAAATGGGGATAATGCAACACTGTCTTTATCATGTCCTAACAATAAAGATGGTATTGGTTGTGGTTCACATTGATCATCCGCACCTGATAACAAATACAGCTAATGTCACATATAAACTAATAAAATTCTGTAACATACAAACTTTTCAGAAAATTATAAAGAACGCTTAATATAAATCCTGAGATTTCAATTTAAAAATTTTCAAAGTTATGTAACAAAAGTTACAGTACATTGTTATCCAAATTACAATTATATAAAAAATATATATATTTGACATGCATATCTGTAAAATTGTGCTGCCTAAGGCCTAAACTCATAATTTCACATATTTATTTTTGTTGAAATTATGTCTTTTGAAATATCTACTTATCTATACATTTTTAATGACTTAAGTAAATTGTGATTTTAATAATAAAAACTTTTTAAACTGCAAGCAGATTCTTAGAACAAAATTCAAACATTTCATCTTGATTTTTTGTTTTATTAATTAAAATGCCACAACCCCCCCCCCCTCAATAATCATCAACTTATAAAAGAAACTTTTTATTAATTATAGGGAAATAAAAATTTTTACACCAATTTTATGGAGTTATTGGTGGAAATATGTCATTAAGGGCAAGACAAAGTTTTACTGGCACATAAACTTTAGATTTATTTTCTATGCATAGAAAGGAATTTCTTTTTTATTTGTTCAAAATTGCATCAAGCATTATCTAGTAATAAAATTTTTCTGTTTATTTGCAAAAATAGAATGTAAAACATATTTCAGTAAAGGGGGGAGGGGGAATTACAAGGAAATAAAAAGCATGACAATTATTTTAGCTCATATGTTTTATAACAAAACATGTGTTACAATATTTAAGAGCTAAATGCTTTATCTTAAAACAATGACACTGATTTTAATTTATAAAGATTTTTTTTTAAAAAATAAAAATCAGTTTGAATACCTCGTGCAGCTAATCTATGAAATTCTCTCCAAGTTAGAGGTCCAGACACAACATATGTTACATCCCACAAACGCTGAGTTGTTTTTTTATGCACTGCTACTTGGAGCAAAGGCTTAATACATTCTAAGAACAGCCTGAAGTCAATACTTGAACTAGGTAATGGACCTAAAAAAATTAAACCATAGCAAAATTATTTCATGCTTTTCATTATAAAAATATGTGTATAATGAGTTAAATTTAACCCATGAAGCAGATACAGTCAACAGTTTTAATCCATTTAATTCTACATTTTATACATAAATAAACTTTATTTTAAATTAATGACATATATGTATTCAAAACCTTTAAAAAAAATCATTCAAATTCTGACAATGATTTATTACATAAAGCTTTCAAATGTTTCAAACCAAAATTATATCATATTCAAATACAAACTTACAGTAACATTTTCTGACAAAATATTACTATATAAAAAATGTACATCATGGTCAAAAACCTTTTTTTAATAAAAATGAAAAGAAAAAAATAATGAAACTTAAAACTTTTTTGTAAACCATCAAAAGCTATTTTCCATCATAAACTATAAATAGTTTTAAAGAAAAAAAATATTTTTAACTGCTAGTAGCAAGCAATAAAAAGACAAATCTGTAATGAAATTCAAAATGACCGAGAATGGTAAAACTAAAAATTAAAAAAAAATTGAGAAAATAAATGTTCATTTCATGTGGAGCTCAGAAATGTGAAAGTATAAGAACTTTAAAAAAAAGTTTCCTAATGAAAAGTTATGTATCTAATAGTTAAACAGCATGAAAATTTGTTTATCCTAAGGCACGTCAATTTCTAAAAACAATTTTTTTAATACTGGTCACTTGAAAATATGTCAATATACATACATAAAAGACCAAGCCAAGGACTTTTGACCTTCAGTCTTATATTTCCTCAATTTTGAATTTACGACAAAACAATATTTTTGCTCAATGAAAGACTATCAAAGAGGAATATGGGCATGAGGATGATCTATTACCATTTTATTTAATAAATCGTTATTAAAACTTTTATTAGAACCTTTCTATAAATCACAGTACTTGTAAGCAAAAATATGAATAGCATTCATTTTGTAATTAGTATTTCCACCAAGTGCAAACAATTTATCATTTCACTTTTATTGTACTTATTGTCTTAGACAATAAGCTTATTCATTAAAAAAAGTGACTAAATTTCAAATTATCTTTTGACAGCTATTTTAGATGCTATTATAAGTATTTTTTTTTTTTTTTTAGTTATTCATGAGTGTTGCAGCAACATTGGATACAGTGATGTAATCATTCAACTAAATTAGTATCTTGTAGCATTTTTAAGTTCCTTTTTTTAAAAATTCCTACATAAAATATGCAGTTTCAATATTAAAATGCTGTAGCATATATTATGACTATCAGCATATCATTTAGATTAAAACATATTGAGATCATCTAAAAAAATAGTATTTTCTAATATGCATTAGAAGACTTTATTTAAAGATTCCACAGAAATAAGAAATGCAAATAAAGAAAAAGTCCAAGATCTTAGCAAAAAATGTTTTACAAAAAGCAGAATTTGCATTCCTTGGCTTTATAAAATGTGTGCAATAAAATACTTATATTTAATTATTAATATATTCCTATTTATATTTAAATTTAAGTTTAAAATTAAAAATATTTATACTTAAATTTCACTGCAACAGAGAAAAGTATTGTTGCAAATTAAACATAAAAATGCATTCAAAACTTTGTTAAAATCAGACAAAACTAAAATATTATTGAAATGATAATTCCTGCATTTTTACATACAAATACTTATAAAATATTTTATTATAAGCAAAATTAATTTTGAAATTTGATGCCAAAACTGCAAACTTTATCTGATCTAATTAAATAAAAATTTCAAACATGGCACAAACATAGAACAAAAAAGGAGGGGTTAAACTTCATAAAATACTGAATTATGTCAAACATAAATGACAAGTAGAAGACACATGATTCATAAAAAATAAAAAGAATAAGTTTAAACAAAAGGGAATTCAAATATTAAATATATTGTAAGATTATTATATAATACAAATTAGTTGATCTATAAAATGATATAATTGAATTTCTAAAATGATGAAATCTATATTTTTCAAAAATATGCCAAGTTTAAAATTTTGAAGTGCACATTCTCATCTTCCAAAGCATAATTGTGTCAAACAATAATTCTAGACAAAACTGTCTCCCATATAGACTGACAACAGATACTTCTTAACATATGTTTTCAAGCTAAAAGAGACCTTAATAGTAAAGTTTGCAACTGGAACTATTAAAAGTGGAAATAGTTCATAATTAATAAAAAATATATTTACACATTACTTTTTATAAAACATAACATTCTTATGCTCCATAGAACCATTCATGAGCAAAACTGCTAAATATTTAGTGATACTTTTGATTACAATAATGTATCATTTATTAAAAAATTTTACCTTTAATATAAACTGAGTGCAACATCATTTAAATGTTAATGTTAAGGATTATTTTAACCAAATTTTATAACCATTTATGCACACACACAAAAAAAACATATTTGAATTTCCATGTTACAAACACATAGGCAGCAACAATCAAAATTATGGTCCTTAAAAATATTTCCAGCAATACACACATACACAATAAAAACATACTTACTAGAAACATAAGGCCACTTATGAAGGCAAGAAGACTTTAAATTTTCATCAAATTTGTTACTGGACACTAGATTTTCCATAGACATTCTTGCTTCTTCCAAAGCCATATAACAAATCTCACGGCCATCAGACATTTCTATGCCATTTGAAAAAGAATGGGATTCCATCTTAGCTGATAATCTGAATTTATGAAACAAGCTAAATGGAGAAGCAATTGTTTTACATTGCACTTTTATAATGTCAAGCAGAAAACCTGGTATATTTTCCATCTGAAATGAAATCTTTTGAGATTCACTTATCTCTGTTTCTGATTTGTTACTAGCTGAATAAATTGAAGTGTTAGAATTATCACAGACAGATCCAGTCACTTCGAGTTCATCTTCATAGAAAAGTCCAGAATTATAACTTTTATGTCGATACACCACAGCACTAAATCCACATGTGCATTTGTACTGTGGTTCATCATTCCATGTTGGAATAAGCGTGTTTGGAAGAATAACACCAGCATCTGATCCTTTGATATTCATGTTACAAACACATAGGCAGCAACAATCAAAATTATGGTCCTTAAAAATATTGAGCAGTGAATCAGAAAGAAGAAGATTTACAAGTAAGGGATGAATTTCAAATACTGAATGAGACATGCTTGCATCCATAGAATTAAGATTTCTATTCAAATATGAAGGAACACTTGATGCTGGAGATACAGCTTCACAATTAGACATAGGAAATGATGAATCAATCATGCTTTCCTGAGAATATAAATTACTTGATGCTTGTTCTTCATCAAAGAGAGCAGTTTGCTGACTAAAAAATAAAAAATAATTACATGAAATTTGGAAAAATAACAAATATTTGCATTATTTAAATAGCTCTATTTATATTAGACTAAAAAATTTTATTAGAGTATTCGAAAAATAATTAAAAAACTTAAAAGAAAAAAAAAGAAGCATATATTCATGTTAATACAATATTCACACAAACGGAAAAAAAAATCATTTTTTTTTCATTTACTTTTTTAGCAAAATCATATTCCTTTGATTAAAAAAATTCTTAAGTTTATACAGGAAGAAAGGAATAGATTTCTGTTTTCAACAAACATCAAAAGTAATAAAAAAGTAATTCAACAATAAAATTTAAATGTCCCCCCCCCTCCATCATTTAATAACATATTAAAAATCATAATAATTTTGCCCCCTCCCATCAGGCAAAATTATCATATTCAAGTTGTTATTTCAAATATATCTTTCAGTAAAAAATAACTGGAAGAGTACTGAAGAAATCAGAAAAAGGTTTCAATAAAGAATCATACTATGACTGATAGAAGAAATAAAAAAGAATATAAATATAGCAAAAAAAAATTCTATAATTTGAAATTGAATCATCAGACTGTCCTAACATTGTTCAATTAAGAAAATTACTGCAACAGAAAGCTCTACATTATCACTTACCATAACTTTAATATTAGCATCCTTCAATGAAACATTAAAATACTATAAATAAAGAATATGAGTAAAATGAAGATCTCTAGTAATAAAAAACAATCCAATTATCAAACACAATAGATTTGATATTTGCAATACAGAGATAAATTTACAATTCATGACCTTATGATATTTTTTGACTCTCCTCTTTTATTTTTAATTTTAAAATTAAACAATCTTTTACTAGAATAAAGTTTCAAAATAAATCAGGAAATTATACACTGGAAATCAGATATGCATTTACAATTTTCATCTCAAGAAGCAAATATTTACAGTTCTCATCTGAAGAAATAAGGATTTCTCTTCAGAAGTTACATTTTAAAATATGTACTCACTGCACTAAAAGAAATGACTTACAAAAATTGCAACAATAAAATGCAAGAAAAATATAAATTTCCATGCAGTAAAATATTTTAATCCTTATGACATTTTGTACATTCAAATAAAGACAGTAGTTAATAATGAATTAAACAAACCTATAAACTTGCTGAGTTTCTAAGATCTGATTATCCTCATTTCCTGAATTAAGTCTGATTCTTGAATTTGAATGAGTCCACAGAGGTCTATATACTAATTCTTGGTCCAATTTTGATTCAACAAATGAAGGCAATGTTAATAAGGCAGCATACTTTGGGGACTCTATAAATTCAGTTATTAAAGGTGGATACCAGACATCAATATTCTAAAAAAGAAATATAGAAATATTATAATATGAAATTTGAATAAAGAATAATTCAAATGTAGAATATATTAGCAGCATGCATTAATATAAATTTTCAATACCTCTTTTATGAATATAATTACAACTGAATATGAAGAAATTTTAAATTATGAAATATTTTGGAGTAAAAGATAAATAAGAATAACAAATAATATCTTCCATCTCTACCTCTTTATTTTAATAAACATTCTAATAATATTACTTTAATTAAAATATAAAAATAAATAAATAAATCTACCTACATATAAAAAAATAATGCTGAAGTTAATTTTATGAATTTTCAACAATTAAAATTTTAAGAAATATGAAATTTTTTAAACACAAATACTAGATAAATATTCAAGACAATGGTTATCTTCAAATAACAAAACACAACATTTGACTATATTTTTAATTCAAAATAAATACTGACTGCAATAATGATTTATGTTTATTCTGAAGCTTTGCTGATGTTTAAAACAATTTATAATACAGGACCATTATTTCTGCTGTTTGATTTTCCTTAACTTTTCCCTAATATTCCCAGGTTTTATAACAAAATCTATATTATATCTTCAGAATGTTGTTGTTCTTTTATTTTGTTTATTTATTCCATAATATGTACTCATTTGTAAGGGGAAAAAACTGTGCTATCCTTTTAACTAAAATCGATTTAAAATAAAATTGTTCACTTAGAATGAAAAAAAAAAAAAGCATTTTTATTAATTTCAGATGAGTGTAAATTATAAATATAATTTTTTTTACAACTAAAATAACCAATACTAGAAGATGCAAGTCCTCTTAGACAGACTTTTAACCAATCAAATCATATTTGGAACTGTTGGTCAGATTGAATCAAATGAAAGATGCAATACAAAAATATATACACATTGACAGAATGTTTAAGAATGAGATTATCTGTTTTTTTTCCAGTGATATATCCTTTATCTATATGGTTTATGTATTACACACAAATTAGATCTGAACAATAAGTCTATTAACAACAACAAAAAAAATTGAAAATAAAAATATTGTAACTAAATAACAAATATCATTCAATGACTGCAAAAGCAAAATTGTTCAAACTTTCAACCTACCAACTAGAGTAAAAAAAAAAAAAATCTTGCATACAAGTGGCACACACAAAAAAAGAAAATGTTTCTTATCCTCATTTATTTTCCTTTCTTGTATTAAAAAAATGTTTTAGTGGCTTAAATTTTAAAATGAAGGTAGTTTATATGAATTTTGTAAATTTTTGTGCCAAATGGAAATAAATATATAAGAAAAAATTTTCTTCCTTTTTAAAATCTTCTTTTAGAAAATTACAGGTGAAATGCTTATTTATAACCAAAAAATACTTTTTTAATGTACAGTATTATTTTTAAAATATGGAGCATTTTGCTATATAGAATTTGTTGTACAGGAATTTTTTTTTAAAAATGCAAAAAAAAAAAAAAAAAATAAAGTTAAAATAAAATGTTAGCGATAACATCAATTCCAAATCTTCCATACAAATAATTTCACATAAGAGCCACATTCATAAAATTTAAAAATGAGCAACAAAGTTTTAAGAAAATAATAGATGTATGATCCAGAACTTCATAACTCAACAAGAAATCTGAAGAAGAGAAAAATAATAACGATTCTGAAAAAATATTTATTTAATTACAATATGCAATTTAGAAATTATAAAAATGCGTGAACATTTTATATGTTTAAAAAAGTTTTGAATATTAAAATTCAAAATTCATACTTTCTTTTTCATAATGGTGTGATCAGCTAGATATGCAATGAATAAAGGTTTTTTTTATAGATATATATTTTTATAGATATATGTTAGTATATAGATATATATTTTTAAATAAAAGAGAGCAATTAATTTGTAAAACCTTTACAGTAATGGTCTTTCATCATAGAAAAGAAAATTCTTTTTTCCTAATTATGCTGTGAAAAAGCAAATGATAACTTTTGAAGAAAAATTATACATGCAATAAATTAGATACAATGGTTAACATTTTCTTCCCCATTATACTTTCAAATGCCAATCCAACGAAGCTTACTGTACATTAACAGTTTTGGCTAATGCTAAACCTATTCTCAATCACAACTCAATCAAAAATGACACATGAGGGAATTATAATATTATCAAATTAAAACTGCAATACCATAAATAATGCAAGAGAATGGGATGGTGGAGCAAATTTTTTAAATAAGTATATAAAAAGTAAAAGTGAGGCAAACAAATAAACTGGAGGGGGGGGGGAGCCAGCACAATTTTAGTAAGAATTGATTATGAGCAAAATGTACAGCAGTTCTTCAGAAAAGAAGGAACTTTTCAAATGTCATAGTGCTATAAAGACAAAATTTAAGTCTCTCATAACTTTTTATTTAAATCTTCCACTGCCTAGCATATGCAGAGAAATATGGATATCATCAGTCAAATTTCCAAGGTTGATAAGAAATACTGATATAAAAATTTTCAATTTTTAAATAAATTTCTTGGTTTTTTAAGGTTGGCTGGCCACCCTGTATGTAATATTAAATAACTTTCTCATACAACTTACTTCGTGTTCATAATTCATTATATTAGAATGCTCAACTTCAAAATCCTCTCTAAAGGCATCAGTTTCAGTAGTAGTCATTTCATTCCCAGTAAGAGGACCAAAAGGCGAAGGCACTGCATGTTGTTCTAAAGATGGAGGAGTTGGATACATCCGGGATAGCTCTGGATAAAAAGCATGATATATTAGTAAATAAAACAGATAAGTTAATTTTAAAAAGAAGTGAAACTACAAAGAAGTGAAAAAAAATGGCTTCTTATTCCTCAAATTCATTTATATTTCCTTTTCTTAAATCATTAAATAAAATTCCAGTAATTCTGACATAATAATTAATCATTACCTATTTTCCCAGCAAATTCATCATATGGCATCAATTTTGATGGGGTAACAGGCATATCAACCTAAAAAAGTTCAAAATATAGATCAAATATAATAAACAAATCCAAAATTTTATACATATGATAACATTTAAAAGATCAACCAAGAAAGAAATTCATTTACTATCTTAACTATTTTGAATTAATAAAAAAATATTCTTATAATTTTCATTCTGAAAATAATTTAATTTTAAAATGATAACAATCATAGAATACTTAAAGTGACAAAAAAATATTTTAGTTAATGCATATAAAATATAATTTTTTGTTATGAGAGGGCTTCACTAGCCAATCCCAATGTTACCCAATACTGCAGATGTTCAATATTGCATCCAATGTTTGGCAGTTCCAATTAGTAAGCTTTTTCAACTTCACTGAACATTCATTCCATGCTGGAAGCTTAATCTTTCCATAACAATAACATAATTTTGGCAACTAGCCTATATTCAATTCAAAACTCAGTCTCACAATAAAAACATTCATGGTTCATATTTTCTAAATCTAAATATTGACTCAATTTTTCAAATTTGGCTGGCGAAGTACCTTTGGTTACCTTACGATTAGCTTTCCTTTTTAAGTTGGCAGATACTTGATTGATGTTTCTTAGCATTTTTTTCTTGGTTTGATATCACTGAATGCCACTTTACTATTTTTAAAAGACACAATGCAGGGTTAACAAGAGTATTGGTTAAATATTCAGATGATTAGCTAATACATCAGAAAACTATTCATTAGTATTGCCACAAACAATGTCTCTATTACTCACGTTGAAAACAGTAAAATTGTTTTAAATTCATTTCATGTTCATTAAAATGTTATTTTTCCTTTTTTGTTCACATTTCATCAAGTGCAATATAAATATTTACTACCATGTAATAATTTTCATTAAATATTTCAAACAATACAAGCAAAACAAGCTTCAAAAGTCATGATCAGGTGACTATCTACCAATCACAAAATGAATAAAAAGCAATGTTTATATTAAAAAATACATAATGGGGTAAAAAAGTAATAAAATGTGAATATGAATAGAATTTATAAATTTAAAGAATGCAAGCTATCAATAAGTCATTCATAAGTACATTATTTCAATTTAAAAAAAACAATTCAAATTTATAAATATTTTAAGAAAATGTAGAATGATAGCATAACCCCATAAATATTTTCATTGTTCAATTAAAGTATTATTCATATCATATAATTCAATGAATACTCACATTATCTTCTCCCTCTGAGGATGATGTGTCAAAGATGTTATCCAAATCATGAAGAGACACCGCCAAATCTTCTTCTCGGATGAATTTGGGACAAAAGTTTTTTGTTGTTGGTGATAAGGCTTTATCAGAATCATCATTCAAATGAGAAATCATACCATCCTGAGTCTGAACAGGCACAGTAGATGAAACAGTAGCTGATACTACATTCATAGGTGGTGCATTAGGGAGGACTTTTTCATCCTGAAATACATTATCTTTAAATAACTGTATATGTAAAATTTCAAAAAAAAATGCCAATTTTAATCACATGTTTATCAGATTTTTATTTAAATTTAAATACACTTTAAAGCAAAAACAAATCTGTCTATCATTTAAAATTACTGACATTTCGACATGGGTTCCAATTTAGAACATAAAAATGATGATTGGAATTTTCCAAAAGTAGATAACGTTCAGCTAAAAATCGATCTTAGCATTTTAATATATATACATTTGCCCCATCTGGCTACTAGTTGTTTGTTTATCATTTTAATACCATTATTTTAGTAATGCCAACCAAATTTGAGAAGCTATATTTTATCAGACCAAATTGGAAGCTTATTCTACATTACACTTTGACAATAAACATGAAGAACTTTGAAACATTCATTCAATTTATAATGACAAAAAAATCATGCTAATTACAGCATAATGATCTTTCTCAGACACCTAGTTTCCAAATAGGTGTCATCAAAATCACAAATGGCCATAATTTCCAATCATAATAAAACATGTTTCAAATTAAAACAAAAGCAATTTTTAAACTCAACACAAAAAGAAAAGTTATATTGATACTAATATATTATAAATATCAGTAGCAAAATACAATTAAAAACAATCTCCACCTGAGCAATTAAACAAAGGTAAATTGTATAATTTTATGCAGGAATATTTATTAGAAAGAAAGTGAATCATCAAACTAGAAGACATTTTTAAGAACTTCTTAAAGATTTTAAATATTATTGAGTTGAAATCTTAAAAAAAAATACACATTTAATAAATTAAAACTGCGTAAACAAATGCCATTCAATTTTGCAATTCTTGACGCAAAATAAGTTACCTTTAAAAATATATCAGTTTTTTGACGAAATCCTCTTTCAGATGGACTTGTTTCATCGAACTCAGTGAACTCATAAGGATCTTTGGGAGCACAAGGCACTGATTCATCCAATTCATAGTCATTTTCAATTATATCACAGTTAATATCATTTAATTCATTCTTATGTACACCAAGAGAGTTAGGAGGAGGTAAACAGCGCTTTTTTACTGTTGCAGGATGCCTATAACATAAATTTAAGATACAAATCCATAAATTAAGGAAACACAGCAAAAAGGATATAAAATTAAAAGGTCATCATATACATATCAACACAGAAAATACAAAAATGTAACTTAACTTACCATAAAGGTGAATCAAAATGTTGATAGTTATACAGTAGACCATTCATCGTCAGTTCTTCATCATTTTCCTCGTGGTTTCGCTTCTGTAATATAGGTTTTTCTATTTGGCATTCAGCATTTACAGAACCTGTCACATCTGCTTGTGAACCCTCATCCACCTGATCAGCTTCTATACTCAAAGGTGCAGGGGATTTCTTGTTAAATAATTTGGCATTTTCAAAAGAATTCAATAATGAAGTGTGAAAAGGAGACAGAAGCTGTAAAAATAAAACATGAAAAATGATGTATAACTCTCAAATAATCATTCATCACTACAATATTGCAAATGGCAAGAAATCTTAATACCATAAAAATATCTCCTGTTATTAATAGTTCATTTAATTTTTATTTACTGTCTGACACAATATGTTCAGTTTCACTGCAAAAAGTATAAACATAATTTCTGTTAATTTAAAATAAAATTGCAATCACAGTTCTGAAATACTTTGATTATTCAACTGAGAATGCATACAAAGGAACAATTATTTAATATTTGAAACCCTTATAAAAATAGCAAGATAGTTACTTTTATAAGGGGGCAGCTTTTTTTTGTAATATACAAATATTACAAAAAAAAAATGTAATTTTATAAATGTAGCTTAAACTTAAATTTAATTTCTGTTCCATTTTAAATCATATACAGAAAATAACCAGGGTGTAAAATAATAGAGAATTCTAAGGGATATCAAATTATGTTGTAGCCTCTCATTAAACCAACATTTATTAATTTCATGTAACAAAATACCAACTAATACTTTTTAAATATAAAATAAATATGCATATTTCATACATACCTCATCAGATATTTTCCCTTTTAATGGAACTCCTTGTGAAGAGTCTCTGCATAGACTAGAAATATTGATCTCAGTTTGTACTTCATCAGGTTCTTCTTTTATAACAGGAGGTTGTGGTGACAATGTGGGCATAACAGGATCCGAGGAAGACAAATGAGAATAATATGTGTCACTGGATGCATTAGCTGGAAGTGATTGCTTTTTCAGTTGAGAGAAAGGACTGTGAAGCTGTGGTAAACTGGTAGTATTAGAGCAAGTCCTAAAATCCATACTCAGAGATTTTCCACAGTCCTTTTTAAAAGAACTTGAAGTATCTTCAAGTATATCAAATATTGAACTTTGTCTAAGATGAAATGGTGCGTACACTTTTCCACTTTTACAACTCTTATTATAAGAGCTGTTTGGGACACTAAATGGAGTTGTACTACTTGCATCTCTTCCTATATGGCCTGGATTATTTTTCAATTTGTTATGTTTTCTAGAATAATTCCAGAATTAAATGTTTTAGAATTAGTCTTTAGAACATTCAAATGCAAAGAAAAAATTTAAAATGCTTCAAAAAATAAAGAATACATTAAATCATAATTTGATTGCATACACAACATGTTATAATTACGTAATCTAGAGGAAAATTTAAAAAATTGGCAACACTTCCAAACAGAGTTTGGGCTTTAGATATATCAACTTCTGATATGAGAAGATTAAAATATAATTAATTAAAAACTATTAAACAAAATCATAATTTTTTAAATGGGAAAAGAATACAAACATTACCTTGTACAGACATTGCAGTTGCAATTAGAAACAAGAGCAGGATCTTGAAAATCCCACAAAGTTGAACTCTCTTCCGATTTTTCATGAACAACAGATGCATAGCATTCTTGACTAACTGAATGGATAATTAGATTGGAATAGTCTACATCATATTTAGTATTGACTGTGTCAATCTGTGATTTAGATGATATATTGTTCGAAGGACTCTGAAATCTAGAAAAATCTCCCAAGGCACTATTTTCAGCAGGAGACATTGGGGGAGTCAATAACCCTGGCGCTGGTAAATTGCAAGGTTTCAAATTAGGCTGGGCGGTGGGCAAAACACTGTCTTTAGAAGATGAATTTTGAGAACTTGGAAATACTTCTAAGTGATCTTCTTCGGTAACAAACACATAAGAAACCGGATATTTCATACGAGCTCCTCCTAAAAAAATTAATGATACAGCTAAGACATTCACTTTCATATTAATACATACATAAAACAGCAATATGACTTAATTGCTTAACTATTTTGCTCTAGTGTCACATGTGTGTCAATTTATTGAATTTTGATAGTTGTAAGCAAAAAATTAACCATTCATAACATTTATAATTTAATATTAAAATGACTAAAAATATAGATAAGTCAAGTATTCAATAGATTTCCATTTGAATCAAAATAAGAAAATATTCCCAAAAATAGAAGGTGCCATCTTATTAGATAGTAAAGAAAATAAAACAAGTGGTTAATTGAAAAAAGCAACTAAACATTGTCTGCTTAAAAAAAAAAAAAATTCAATAACAGTAAGTATAAAAGTTTGTTGATGCTAACTTCTCATCAAAATAATGAAAACAGTCTATTATTGGTACAAATATCAATACTTAAAATCTTTTAAAATTTGATCCCTATTAACTTTTGGCTATATGGATTAAAATATTTTAGTTATTTCAATACTAGAGAAATTATAAAAGGACAAACTATAATCCAAAATCATTACCTATTAAAACTTCAACTACACTAGACATTTCACTATGTAACCTCCAGTTTGATCTCCCATGTGGATGAAGATAAAACATATGCCAATTATTAAGAAATCGAGCCATGTAAGGGTCATTGTATTTGTATCCGACTCCGGTCAATTTACCTTCCATTCCATATGGACTTAGTATAACTATGAAACAGAAATATATATATATATATATATATAATTATGACATATTTAATAACACACCATTATAAAAAGAAAATATATGCCTTTGATCAATACAGAAAGTTTCAGTCAGTATTAACAAAAGGAATTATGTCAGTTTAATATCAAACAAAAAAAAGATTCTAAAATAATGTACTTGAAAAGAGAAATGGTACCTTAATATCTAATGACTGAAATGCTCCTCCAGATTATAATCACTAATTATTCTAATCATATATATTGTTTAATGAAATAAAAATCCTTTTTTTTAATAATAAAAATGTATATAGTAGGGATTGAAATTAATCCATTATTAAAAAAATAATGTATTTTAAATGAAAAAATTTTAAGAAATGGAAAATTATTGATATTTACCAGTTCTTAATAAATATAAATAGCATGATTTGACATTAAGTCAGCGCTAAAAAAAGTGAAAATGATTTTGAATAAGAGAAAGGGGCTGGTTAAAATGTTATTAACGAATAGGACTTTTATTCCTGGAATTTATCCATTTCTAAGATATAGCGATTTTTCTTAAATAATTAGTTATAGGTAAACAACCTTATTGTCATAATTAAATTAACAGACTCAAGCATATAAAGCATAAAAAAATAAAATAATTACCATCACAGATAAAAACCTACCTTTTCCTAATTGATCAAGATTTAAGCAGATGAAATTTTAGCAGGAAGAATCAACAAAAAATATTCTATTTAACAAAACATGCTTTATAAAGAAATTTTTAAAAAAGAAAAAAAAATTAACTATAAAGTAAACAATTTGAAAAGAAGCAGGAAACAAAAAAGGGCATAAAGAAACTATTTATTTCAAAGAGAAAAGATTTTTCAAATAATATAAATCATTCATCATCATCAATTATAATAAAGCTTTAAAACTACACAAAAATTTTATCATAAACACATCTTTAAAAAATCATTCTATTCCTCTTCCCTTCTTAGAAATTGCACTTCTTTATTTCAAATGCTAAACTCAGTGGGATTTTGAAACTAACAAAAAACTTCATGCTATCATATCAGTTGTGCAACTATGACCATCATTAGCATTTGCATTATTTATGCATTGTGCATACTAGATTCATCTATATTCACTTGTTGCTGGGTGAACAACTATCATGGCATTTGCAATTTGACTGCCAAATGTTTATCCAATATTTACTGTCTTAATACCTAAATTTCAATGCTAAGCATTTGCAATCTTTCTTACTTGATAAAACATCCTATTTACACATTTTTGCATTTTTAAAATCAGTGAAATTTTATTCACTAATTTAAATCTTGTTTGTATTTTCAAATACCTTCGACAATTATTCATTTTTTTACTCTTTTATATTGATATAATTTTACCTCTTGTTTGGCACAACATGATCAAAACTACAGCAATTTCATCAGAAAAAGAGAAACAATCCAATTATAGAAATATATTTTTTCACTGTATTTTATCTACCAATCAACTAAATTTTATCTATATTTTTAATGATTTTAAAATTGTTTTTCTATGTCAAGAACAAAACTTCTATAAACAATCATAAGAAACTGGATATATTTCAATGTTAATATTATTGCATTTACAATTCAATATATATATTACAGAGTGCAAACCTTAAAAGTATGCAGTAACTTTAATTTTTCACGATTTTAAATTTTTAACATTCAATCAATATACTATTAATTTCCAATGCACTTATTTTCTATATGTATGTAGATAGTGTGAAAATACAATAAATTAAAAAGAAATAAAGAGATTAAAGAAAAATAGAACAGAAAAGACCTCAAAAATGCAATTGTCTAATTATGCAAAACAAGAAATAAACTAAACAACAATTATTTAAAAATTCATACCTTTAACATTTTTCTGCCCAGTTTGAGCAGCAGTTATATGGCACTTGTCAAGGACGTAAACAGCTGATACTTGTCTAGCATTTATACTTGTACAAACAGTGCTTTCACCATGGATAAAAAAATTAAGGGAAAATGCAATTTGTTTCCTGATATGAAATAAAATGTTTTAATAAATACATTAATTTTAATTAAATTGTACACATATTAATATTTGTCAAGGCACATTACTTATCTAGTAGAAAAAAAGTGTTACCTATTTTTTTTAGTTATCGGAAGGACTTGAGGTTGTACAAAATATCTGCCAAGCCTTGTATACCCTCGAGAGAGCAAGCATCTATAGGGAGGAAATGTATGAAATAAGCTTAAAAAATTAGAATAGTGACATTAACAAACAATCAATCAAAACATTCTGTCTTTTTATTACAATTATTTTCAAATTATTCTGAAAGTCGCACAGATTTGCTGCTTTCCAATATGTAGAGAATTAAATTTTATCAATTATATGAAGCCATATTAACAACTGCAACCTGAATGAGAAAACAGTTATTTAATGAAGCAATTCTATAACATTCATTTTAAATTTATCAGACACAATAAAATAAACAGTAAAGACAATGAAACAAACTTATTTCTTCATTGCACTTAAATACCATTACACATAGAAACAAAACTACAAATGTTCAGTTCAATTTCTGTTTAAATAATTAGTTAAAATCCCTAAACAATTACACATAAGATAAATAGTAACAAAATCTTCATGGATTGAAGGGGAAGGGTATTTTTACTTCAACTCAAAAGTTTTGCACACAAAAATAATATTTGTAAAAAATAATTTTCCAAATACATTTATTTTGGAAACCATTCAGAGTGAAAGTTAAAAATTCATGTCCAAAAATAAATTTAAGTGTTTGTAAAACAGGAAATAACTGTTTTATAGCTGCCAACTGTTTTTATTAATTTTAAATATTCACTGGCTTAAAAGAATAAATAAATTTTTTGATTTAATCATTTTAATTCAATACTTTTTAAAACAGTATTAAACCATTCAAACACTAAATCATTGCATGTATTATGAGAGTGTTGATTTAGATCAGTAAAATAAATTAATTTTAATTTTTACAATCTGCAAGTGCTGAATACATAAACATTACATTCCTCTTTTCAGTAAAGCAGGCACTTTACAGGTAAAAATATCACATCATTAAAATGTCAATCTTTGTTTAACAATTATATTTACCAATTACCATAATTAAAAATCAAATAATAATCTATTCTGCAAACACAACAGTGGCATGTAAATACATAAAGAAAACTTTTAATTCATAAATACTTATTCTATACCTTTCAATTAAATTATGAAAAGCCTTAAAGAGTAGTGTGCGGCATTCATATGATAATCCACTCTCCCATGAGCCTTGTTCAGCTTCTAGAGGAATAAAAAAAAAAGAAAATTTTAGTAATGATGAGAAAATAGGTATAAAGAACATTTCAGATTTCATTTTACGTTTTTTAAATTTTGAAACTGTCATTTTCAAATAATCGTTTAAGGGATAACTTCAATTTTACCTTTTTCTCATTAAAAACAAAAAAATGCTCACCTTCCCCCCCCCCTTTAAAGAAAGGTGGATTTTTTAATATCTTCTAACAAAAGTATATATAAGTTTTAAAATTACATAGAAATAAAAATAATAAACCTAACATTTTTTGTTTTGTTTTGTTTTCTTCACATAATTTAAACTAAAAAAATAGAAATAACAGAGTAATAAGTATCTACACAAGAAATGTAAAAACTTTCTAAAAATCAGCATTTAGCATTTTCTTCTTAATCAAATATTTTTAAATTTTTCATTAAATAAGCAGCATACATATTTAAATAAAAAAAATAGCTAAGACTAGAATTGTTAAATATATTTTTTCAGTAAATAGATGACAATATTCAAACAATGTTAAAACAATTTCATTTCAGACAGTTAAAAAGAAAAGAAGCAGCACACATCAGATGTACTTTTAGTGAAAAAGCTTTAATAATACTGACCTGTCAAAGAAGACTCAACAAGTACAGTAAAGTCCGGTCCTTCTCCATACCAAAATATCCAGAGTTCTTTAAAACAAGATAGGCTGTTACTTTCTTGTACAGTTTGGTGAATTCCGGCTCTTTGAACCAGAATTTTTCGCCAAACTGAAAGTATCCCTGCTGACAAGCATTTGCTGTATGATTTCAAAACAGGATCTTCAAGAGGGTCAATAAAAACAGAATCTACACACAGACGGCGCCATTTTATACCATTAAGATCAGCCTATAATTACAAAGAAATATTCAATAAAATGCAAGCTTCAGGTTGAAATTAAATGATGAAATTATAAAATAATTTTGTACAATTTAAGATAATTTCACTTTTGAAAAATCAAAGGAACGGTCATATAAATTTTATGACTTACAAACTACATTTTTTTTACAAATAATATTGTAATAAAAGTATACTTATATTATATATAATATTCATCCAGCAAAAATTTTTAAAGAAAACTAAATTCTCTATATAATAATATTTTATTATATGTAATAATATGTATTATATATATTAATAATGTGCATTTATTTTATGTAATAATTTTTAATAATAGATGCAATTATTATTGCATCGAATGGATTTAATTTAACAAAATATGAAAGCAAATCTACTCTAAACAGTAAAATGCTAATGCAAAAAAAAACAGCATTAATATATTATCTAGGACCTATTTTACCATATTATTTCTAATCAAATGGAATTCAACACGTTCAAGAAATTTGCAATACAAGTTTTTTTTAAAAATTAACAGCAATATATGTTTTTAGACAGCTTTAGTTTTATTTAGATATTTGCATAAGCCAGATTTAAGTACAATGAGATCAGATTTTTAAAAAATTATTATAATTTATGATTAGGAGATAATTAGAATTATACTCAAAAAACTTGTACAAAAGAGCTCTAAACTATATTACAAACTTCAAAACTCGTGAATGAATTAGATTCATTTTCAATTTCATGTCATGTCAAAAAAAAATTTTCATGTTTATCAAGACATTTGCACAGAAAAACAAAATATATAACATTCAAAGTTTCAAAAAGAAAAAATGTTATTTTTTTAAGATTTAAATTATATTAATTTTTTAAAAATTAAATTTAAACTAATTTAAATTTGTCCAAAAAAATGTGCCCTTAAATATTTCATATTTCATCGTAACTAAACTTTTTTTTAACAGAATATCCATTTACCAGCTCTATGAATTTGAGGAGTTGCTGTTAACTTATTCACAATAAAACTACTTATATACAGGGTACCCCCAAACGATCGAAACATGGTCCAATTTTTCACCTACTAGAGATAAGTGGGCAATGTAAATTTCAATATAGGTCAAAATAAGGCCATGATAATAAATAAAAATCTGCCTTTAATTTTCAAAAAGCTATAATTTCAAATTTTTATGTTATCACTGCAAAACACATAATTGTATCTTTCAAACTAAATGTATTATGATTCAGATTAAAAAGTTGAATTATGGCATTTTCACATCCTTCAGAATACTGTTTAATCAGTGAAAAGAAGGTTCATATGCAAACTGATTTTGGTAATTTTTAGATCAGAAATGCAATTGCAGATATCAGAAATATCCCCAAAAAACCCTTAGATAAAAGCTATAATAGAAACAAATAAACAATGTTCAATATATATGAGCAACAGGGTGCATGCGATCCTCAATTCCTTTTTAAGTGGCCATACAGTTGGTGTGCATAAAAAAAATAATAAAAAACATGCATACAAAGAGATATTTTATAAAATTTATTTTAGAAATATTCAGCAATTATTTTTAATTTCTAAGTACGAGTAAAAATCAAAGGGAATGAGTATTTGAAATCCATAAATACAAAATAGATGCTAATTATGTTTTTCAAATATTCTATCAATTAATGTTTTAGGTAGTAAGTCTAGTAATTTCACCTACTTTTCAAATGCTTGCCTGAGTGTTAGTGGAAAAATATGCAATAAAGTCAGTTTATTTGTCTTCAGTGTTCTATTGATTTTTCTTAGACCAGGTCTCGGATCAAATGAACCTAATGTTCTTAAACTTATTATTCGATAAACATTAATCCAACATTAAGTGAAACTTCAGGCAAATAATTATATTGCTGTTTAAATTCTTTGGAAGTTATTGCATTATTTTTAATATGGATTGAATAAATCATTGCTAACTCAAATAGCTCATCATTTATTAAAAATACCATAATATGCAACCAATTTTGCTGTGTTTTTAATTTGGCAATATGAAGCTAAATATTGATAAAAGATTTTTAACTTTTATTTTGATAAATAGAAAAAAGATGTGGTTAAGTTTTACTAAAAAGAAAAAATTATAGGATTAACTAAGTAAATTGTGAAAAATCATCTGCATTTCAATATGCAGTTTAAACATATATTTTACTTTAAACATCTGAAATGGCTAAATTGCAGTTAAACAAAAGGAAGTAGATTGTCTGAAAGTTAATTTTTAGAATGCCATTTTGAAAAATTATGATAATAATTTTATATATTTATGTTGTATTTCAAAATTGTACAAATAAAATGGTAGTGTTATGAATTTACCTAAAATAAACAAAAATAGTTGTAATATAAATACTATCAGTTTTTTTTTTTTTTAATTTTTTTCAAATTTTTTTTTTTTTTGGGACATGGTTTCTAATGTTGGGAGTTAATTTTAAAATTGGCTAAAACTTGGTAAATTTTAAAGTTAAAAGTATGGGGGGGGGGGGGGTGTTATTGTAAAGTTACATTAAAATGTAAAGCTTACTAATAAACTATATTTGTCTACAGAGGTTGGATAAAAAGTAAAAATATTGAACTTTTGGAAAATTAACAAATTCTTTTGATTTTTGTTACTGCCATGTATTTATAAATGACTATATAATGAAATAACGTTTAAGTAAATATCAGATATATATAAAGAATATAGAAATCTGAGTGTAAAGAATAAAAATAAATTAATAACATTTTATTTTCACAATAAATCATTATACATTGATTTTTTTTTACAATAGTTGCTTCACATGTCTTTACACATAATCATATATATTTTATATCAATTTTTAAACATTGGAAATGCATAAAGTCTATATTAGATAAATTATTATAGTGACATGCACAGTGCCATAAATAATGATTAATTTAGATAAAAAAATCCATTATTTTGTCATAAATATTTTCATTATGATTAAAACTAATTTCTTTGATTATACAATGTATATTTCCTTTAGTCTCTCAAATAAAATTGATCTTTTTAACTTTTTATTCTATATTTTTTTATCATTAAATTTTGTTACAAGTACAAGGATTATTTCATTTATGTGGATTCAGTCAAATAATAAGCATTGTTAAAACATAAGAAATTATTTTTTGTGTGTGTGAGTTGAAATTTAATATTTGATCTAAAAACATCACATTATGCATGTAAAAAAAACAGCCAACAGCCTTTAAAAATTATTATATAGAAAAAGGATAATAATTATTATATATTACTCTAACATTTTGACAAGATAAATTATTTGTAAAAATAACAAATTCATTTTAAATTGCAAGTATTGTTAATGTATGTATATAAACAAATTAATCACTCAAACATTACTTAGCGATTTGCCTCCAATAAATATGAAAATTTAAAGGCCGCTGAACAGTGCTTCGAAATATATCGTAAAATAAAATTATTTCAGGCTACGTTCAAATCTAGTTGTGATTAGTTCAAATTTATATTTGCCTCATATAGAATTATTATTTCTCTCATATTTCCTGAACATAATATCTAATTACATGATTACATATGTGGAATAGGAATAAATCGTTTTACATATTTAGTATTTTATATATTAAGTTTGTGATGTTAAGTATAATTTCTTGGGTATAGTTTGAATACAGAACAATAAAATAAAAATCATCAACTTTTTAAATATTTCCTTCTGCAAAAACAGCAAAAATATGCAGGAAATCAGCCAAAATAATACAGCAATATACTCTAATGTGCAATTTCAAAACATGTTACAAATCAAAACAGAGCCAAGAATATATGTGAAACAACATACCAGCGCAAAGAAATTAGTATGACAATCTTCAAGACTCGCTCCATTTGTATTATCATATGCATGAGTCATTTTAAATCCATATTGATAAATTTACATTAAAAACAATTAAGTATAGATATATTTAACTCAGGAAATTTTACAACCTACAATAACGTAACACAACACACACACAACATGGCGAGACTGATATTAGGGATGGAAGGGGGAGATAGGAAGGGAGGGTAGAAGCCGCCAAAGGGTATTTCTTTTTACAATACTTTTTTCAGTTTCTCGAGAATTAATTATTTTTAACCAGCAGTTTTTCAGTATTAAGATTCTTCGGAAAATATTAAAATAACAAATCAAAACAAATAAGAAAAATTATACATGAGTGCAAATAGGGATTTTGAACACAAAAAGGGAATATTCTGGCAACTAACGGGAAATTTTGCCTGACAGTGTACAGATTTTCCCATCCCGTTTCCCTGAAATGAGATCTGCTGCATGAGCGACTAGATCTGACACAGTACCCTATCATCGAACGAAAGAAGTGAACTTCGGTATGTCTGCGATGATGATATCGCACAGGAAAGAAATTTAAACAAATGATCATAGTATGTATTTCAAAACTTCGAAATGATGTTTCATTCCCTGTACTATAAATCTTACTAGCTCAAGTTTTCAAATTTTTCGGAAATTACGTAAATTCAACAAACATGTGTTTGTAAAGAATAGTGAAATTCTAGTCGCATTTGAAAAATATAAAGAAAAAATATTCAGCGTTTAGATTTATATTATCGATGTACATTGAAGCTGGATAAATACATTGCATCAACTTTCATTATTTTGCCCATTTAATTAAGAAGCGCTACATTTCAGTTCAGAAATATCTCATGCATTCGACCGCATCAAAAAGCTTGAGCGAAAAAAAGAAGGAAGGAAGAAATGAAAATAAAAGAAAAATTTAGATAAAGAAGAATCTTTGAGAAATCTGCTTGCCTAGCTTTTATTAGGCTCCTTGTAAGCGCTAGATTTAATTATTATAATAGTGAAAGCCAGAACTTTCTATTTCTATAAGACACCGGAGAGAAAGAGGAATTTTTTCAAAAGGGTCAATTTAAAATGTTATTTTCAAAAACAAAATAAAAGCATTCAAAGTAGAAATTTAAAAGAAAAAATATATTTATTTAAATATGCTTTTTTTTTTGTTTGCCAGAAAATGGAGAGCATTTTTAATTAATTCGCTGAGGGACCGTTCTTGCCATGGTTACTGATAAAGTAAAAAAAATGATTTAAATATTGTTAGCACATTCTAAAAAGATCCTTAAAATTACTTTTTAATATCTATTTCAAAACTAGTGTGTTATTTCGATATTTCGTCAGCTGTTACCTCTTTTAATAAATATATTATAATCTCCTTAGATCTTTATAACAGAGCTTTACGAAAATCTTTGATAGAGTTTGAAGTACCTGTTTTTCTATTACTTTTACATCTGTGATTAATTCAAAATTGAAAAGAATCTTCCTTCTGTTTGCACGGTTAAAATATTGCGATGTTTAAAAAATATCATTTAAATTCCTTTATTAGAGATTCTTTTTTCATTTATTATTCACTTTCGTCATGCAACTTTCCATTTTAATCATTAATATAGTAAATTTTTAAAGACCTATTTTTCCTAAATGTATTTTATCACTGAAGCATACATAACATTATGCAATTGTTCTGTATATTCAAATCTCCACCAAACAATATCTTAATTTTTCTTTGATATTTTTTTATAAATAATAACCTTTCTTTATATTTCGTTTACTGGAAAATAAAAATTATTTGAAGAGAATAGATAAAATTTATATACAGATTTAATGCAGAAACATTTTAAATCGTGCTTCTTCGGTAGTGCCAAAGTTTTCTGATTTTCTATTAAAAATATCTTATAAGATTTAAAAATAATTAAAAACATAAAATACCTTTTTATATTCTTAAAAATGCAACATTTTTCTTTTTTTGTTGAGTATTTTAATGTAAAACATTGTTGTCTAAAATTCATTACATCATGAAATATTTTGAAAAAACCGGATCTTTTTTTTCAAAATTAGGTAATGAAAACCTCCATCTTTTTTTAATAACTCGTCAATCGTTAACTGAAATTTACAATATGTTATTCGAATATGAGCTTTTTTAGCATGGAAAATCCAAACATATATCCGGAACTAGTTGTTAAAAATTGATAAGTTTTAAGTACTCTGAACACGAGCCTTTGTATAAAAAATATTTCTTACAATTGTAGAAAACATATTTCCACAAAGGCGGTCAGTTACAATTTTGTTTCAGAAGAAAAACAGTCTATAAAAAATTTTTCTTAAGAGGATTTATACCCGGACATCGATTCAGATAAACTGCGTATCGTTTTGTCTGAGTTAAGACATCGCGTACTAAATATGATTCCGAAATTTAATTCCGAAAGACCATATAGCGATAATAATTGCACAGCAAAAAAAAGTTAGTGTTTTAAAATACTAAAATATCTAAAAAGGCTCAATTTTCTTTGAAAAAATATTAGATTTATATAATAGTTTTCAGTCATTAAAGTCACATATACTTCAAATATTTCTTAAGATCATTACATTTATTAGGTAATTAAAAATTACTTTTTAATCTAGTTGTTACATCTAACTTGAGCTTTGAAGTGAAATTTCCATTCTCGTTGGAGCGCATGTGCTCAGCGAAAGAGGGCTATATGAAAACAAATTTGCTGTATTTTTTTAGTAGCAATATTGGGTGAGAGGGAGAAGAATGTTTTGTTTTTAATGCCTTGTTGAAATTTTAATAAATAGTTATACAATAAAAGCTCCTTATTCGCACTTCCTTCATTCGCGTTTTCACTATTCGCGGATTTAAAAAATGCGACCCAATTACTATATTCGAGGGTAAAAATTTCTTTATTCGCAGATCTAATAAGTACATACATAATAATAAAAAGATTCCAATAGGTATCCAACCCAATATCCTTTGTAAATGCAAGTATAGACTGTCAACCTCCTACACGAATTCGATACAACATTTTTCATTTGAAATGGTAAAATTATGAGCAAAATTTTATTTATCTAAATTGTTGCATTTTCAACAATCGCATTTATTAACAGACGGTTAACTCTTCGAGGAATTTGATTGTAAATTTATTACGGATATACATATTAGATGCTAAATTTGAGCACTAAAGGTTATCTGTCTAGCTTTCTATGTTTTGCGGTTATCGAGTTCACTTGTTCTTGAACAATCAGACATATATAAATTCCTCTGAGCAGATTTTATTCAAAATTTAATAAAAAAAATTTAAAATTTTTAATAATTTAATAAAAAAAAATTTCATGTGAAACTTTGAAGTGACGTCACACAAGTGACGTCACTTCAAAGTTTCACATGATTCCTTAAATTTCGTTTGCGGACAATATTTCCGACGACATTTTCGAGTTGGTTAGAAAAAGTTGTCGATTATGAAACTTGCTTGACCGGTTTTCGAGGGTAGAAACGGAAAAGTGCTGACGAAATTTCACCGTGTGATAAGGCCTTAACGAAACAAGAGATATTGTCAATGAGAAAAACCACAAAATATGAGCGTCAGGCATGGACCGAAGTACTAAGCAAAATGAGACTTAACCGACAATTCTTTCAATGATTTTTCTAATTGGCCCTTTTGGCGTCAAATGAAATACAGTCCTTTTCTTCAACCCGAAAATGTAATAGAACATCCCGTTTTCAAGAAGACTGATCCCTACTTTTAGGGTTACTAGGGTTCTTCTTTTAAATGCAACGCCGTTTTCACTTTCGCTAATATCAAATACACAAAAACAAAGCATTATTGTCATCAAAACAATTCGGCCTTGAGATTTTGATGAATTCTGTCGTGGTGCATGGGATACCTCAAAAACATAATGGTTTTAAAACAAAATTTGGTATAAACCTGTTATGAAAATTATAATTATGCTTAAAGCTTTTGTATCAATCAGTCGAAAATATACTAAATCTAAAATTCGTCTATGAACAAAATATTCATAGATGAGACTGAAAATAAAAATCTGAGCACTCGTTTCCTTCATGATCTTGCCAAAGGTTTTCTATTCTTATGCGAAAGAGGAAAGGAGAGCATAATATCTATATTATTTAAATCGAGTGAAAGTTTCAGAAAGGCAATTATTTGAAAACAAAAAAAAGCAACGATTGTTTTTTGAAAGCTTTTGCATTATTCTTTGAATTTTCCATCATATTTTTAGTATATTTTACTTACCTCTAAAGATTTTCAATACAAAACAATATCTTGTACTTTATGTAAAAATCGTGGAAATGAAAAAAAAAAAATTCTTTTATTTTCTGAAGAATTACTTGTAATTTATTCTACAGCAAAAGAATAAATGGTTGTTATACGATTTGAAAATACATAAATGAATATTTTTCCAAGAATTTCGTCCTGTGGATGCCAAAAAAAAAATAAATAAATAAATAAATAAAATAAAATAAAAAACAGTGTCGGATAATGATGCTTTATTTTAACTGGAAATTTGAGCACTCAGTAAACAAACAATCGAAGTATTCACAAAAATAGCACTTACCATAACCAAGTGTTTTTTTAAACATCTCAGTATCGGATAACGATGTTTTATTATACCCAGAAACTGAAATACTCAGTAGCCAAACAGTCAAAAGGTACACAGAAACAGCGCTAACAATAAATAACAGCACATAATAGCAAAGATTCTATTAGATAACGGGCACAGTACAAAGACCTTCAAGAGTATTCTCTGGAAATCAACACACTGAACAGAGACTTCATACTACTACTTCTCTGGAATCGCCATCTGTAAAGCTTCTACTTTTCCCGTATTTACCACCGAACATTCAGAAACAAATACTGGTACTCAACTCTTAATACTATAGTGGTTGCAAATATTCAGGAACCTTCATTTTTATTTCTAAATTCGTAGTCAAATGATCCTGAGCCCCAGATCACTGATGCGACATACATTCAGCAGCATTTAGAAAAGTCTGTGAAACTCTTTTTCACACCAGGAAATTTATCTTATAAAGCTCAATTTTTCTTTAATAAAGATATATCTAAAACATTTTGTCAAAAGCATTATCTTAAACTTTAAAAAATCTTTTTTAATGATATCTATTTCATTTCCGTACAATTTTTTGCTTTATTTTGAATTCTTTTAAAAATTTAATTTGATGAATGTCTTAAGTGTTTTGAAGAAAATTAAACTTATTGATTAAAATGTTTCAACACATACTTTTACTCAATAACATACTAAATAAAGATTAAGGAAATTTGCTTTTTTGGGGGGGGGGGGGGGAGGAGGGCATGAACTCCGAATCAGGATTTTCACCTCCACTTTCACCTCCACTAGACTAGTAGATGTGAAATTATATATTTAGAAAAAATGCATTCCGCCTTATTAGTTTAACAACCATTGAAGTTGGTATTCTGGCTGAACAAGACTGCTAATACAACACAAATCCAGCCTTCTACTATTTTAACTATGTCAGCATTTCTTTCCCTCTTCTCAACTACCCATCAGTATCTATCAATATGATATGAACTATTTCGATCATCAAAGCACATCTGCAATCGTATATGATATCTATTTAAATAAAAATGAATGTTTGTTCAGAGTGTTATAGTTGCAGGGGCATGAAGCGGTGTTGTGTGTATGTCTTATGTCTTCTTAAACCGTTCATTCAATTGCGATGAAACTTAGTCAGCTTATTGTTTACACTTACGGGAGGGTTATAGGGATAGTACAATTATAAAAATTGTTTTAAAAAATGAATCACAACTGCATCTATTTACCAAGGATTAATTTCCAAATAAATCGTTGGGGTGACAATAGATTCTGTGGAAATACTAAATCCAAGTTAAATGTTAAAATTTTGTACCTGTAGTACGCAAATGTCATGCAAGTCATTCTCAGAGATAACAATTTTATTATAGATTATGCGAGAAAGTTTTGGGGAGGCCAACCTTGGACGTTTTAAATTTTAATTAAATTTTAGCGTTTTTCGCAGTAACTACCAAAAATATTATAGTACAAATAATTTTGCACCATTCTTAATTTTCAAAAATTATCATTTCAACTATATTAATGACCTTATGGTATAAATATATTTTATATGTTTAATCAATTTTAAAAGAAAAAAAATTTATCACACTTTTTAAAATGAAAATTGAGAATTCTGAACGAATATGAGATACAATAAATAGTTCTTTTCATTACCATTCTAAAAGAACACCAAGTTTTATAATTCTAAAAGAATAAGCAAATCTAATTAATAAAAATGAATATTTCTTTGTTCGTATTTTATATACTGTCATACAGTTCATTCTATTTCGATAAAACATTGTCAATTTATTGATTGATTCAACTTGATATTATTTATTTTTCGGCAACAACGTGCCGGGAATCCGCCAGTAAAGATATAACGTATATTTACACAAATGATATACAAAGAATATTGATATGTTATTGATACTTACATTAGCATGATATAAAGAGTAAGAACTATATTTGTATCAATATGATTAAAATTATCAAAATTATTTTATTTCAACATGTAACGAAAAATCCAAATGTTATTGTAGTACCTATTCCTTACTTGCCATTTCGGATGTAAGACGTTATGTGTTATGTTTACTACCAAATTATACATACATATTTATGTTTCTTACCAGTTTGTAGAACTAAAATATTTCGAACGCAATTATTTATTTTCTTTTGAAAAGTTTATTAAGTACACAAGCTTGATGAAACTTTCAATGAATAAATAAATGAAATAAAAATATTTTTATGAGGAGCAAATAGATAACTCAAACAGAATTATTAATTGCAAATTAACTGGAAGCAAATAAAAATTAAAATCTGAGAATAAATAAAATTTTCCAAATATAAAGATTTAAAAGGTGTATTTAAAAATGAAACTTCAGTATACATTTTCTATTAAATGTATGGCATAACACTCTAAAAAAATTAAACTCTTGCTGTGTTTTTAAAGTTTTCTAAAATTTCTTAATTATTTATAATATTTTATACAATAAAATGTAAAATTAAATCCTGTGGGAATGGTTTCCGAAAATTTACATGCGTAAGTTCTAATAAAAGTGTGGTTGATACTACTTGAAAATCGAATTTGTGTTTTAGACGCGTTTTTTCATCCGAATTGAAACAAAGACTTGACATAAAATTAAACTTGTAATCACAAATTTCTATACCAGATTTGATGTATTAAAATCGTTTTATTTTTTAGTTATCCCATTTACATGTTTTGAAAAGTGATTCGGCAGATGGTTAAACCTTTGTTGAATTTGGCCCAAAATGTATTAGGTGTCTACATTACAGATGTTAAATCTTTTTATCGAATTTTATCAATATAATTATAGTCTTTTTGTAGTTGAGTTCGAAAAGCTAGATAGACAGATTCTTCTGAATGGATTTCGTACAATATTTTATAGAAATCTACAAATTTGGTACTAAGACCGTGTAGCACAAAGTGTTTCTGAGTTATCTTTGTCACACACAAACTTTTTCCAAAAATATGTTTTTCAAATTGAGGATTATCTAAACTGTGGAGATTCATTAAAATATCGAGTTCAAATTTTTTGATTACAATACCTTCTCTATGAAAAAAAGAAATAGCCAATATGGGAAAATAAGTAAAGTTGCAGATATTGAGCAATTTGAGTGGCGGTAAATTTTTAAAGTTAATAATTAATAGAACACTATTGATGGCAAAGGAATTAAATGTCCGATGTATGAAATATAAAATTATCAACTATACAGTATCAGTCTGCTCTTGATACTGCTGAAGCGGGTATCAAATCAACAATGACACAGGGATAAATGATACCCTCTGAATGAATTGTTTCATCCCTATGGGGGAAAAATCGTTCCTGGCTATATCAGGTATAATCGCATATCAGTATTAATCTGTACTTAGAACAGAGAAGCGAGATATCACCTAAAACCTAGTGTCATTTCTTCAGCCGCAAACAAAATTATTTTATGACAATTGGTCATTCCAGGTGAGAAGGAAAAAATTGAGAGTAATAAAAGAGCCAGTAAGACGTTTAAAGATTCGAAAAAATTAAATTGAAATCTGGATAGAAAAAAAATTCTGCATTTTTGGATAGAAAATGTCATATTCACAATTAATTAAGTATTGTTACAAACTTGTAGTTTTGCTTTCCCTCTCTGATACTGTCAGCGTAAGGAAGAGAGATTTACAGTAATATGTATTGGATAGTGAAGGGGTGTAACGTCAGAGGTTCCAAGGCTTGGCGACAAACTTGGTGACCATTTGGAGACTTTGGCGACAAAATGGAAACTACCCGAAACATTGAGAATTTTCCCTATCCTCCTATTAGGAGCCGAGATACATCTAGAATGATCCTGATTGGTCCAGAAGATGTTAGCCCCGTCTTCCGCCACTATATAAGAGCCAGCCATCTGAAGCGGCGGTGTGAATCAAGCGAGAAGCAGCACAGTTGAATTAATCTGAAAAGGAGAATACCTAATAGAGAGGTCTTGAACTGAGGAGTACTGAACGGTGGACTGCTGTGTGGCATATTCTGACGAAGCCTGCGTCGTGTGTCGTAGCTCATTGTGTCGTCCTGAACTGAGGAGTAGCCCCGTTGTGCGAAGTAGTGAGAAGAGACAGAGGAATAGTTTCAGCCCGCTTCGAAGAGACCTGCGTGAGTGTAGACAGAATCCCTTAAAGATTCACTCTCCTGCCTGAAACCTGTCTGGTCGCTTTGTGAGCTGTGGACGTTGACACTACGGAATTTCTGCTTGTGGACACTGTTGCTACTGTGAACTACTATCTGAAGTAGAGTACTATTGTGTTATGTCCTGTGTGCTCGTCTCGGCTGTATATAGTTGTCTGCTGTCAATATTTGTCTTCTTTGTGCTGTCCTGTTATTGTCCTATAAATAAACGTCTGTGTTGTGTCTTCTACTAAAGAACTGGTCATTGTGTGCTCATCATCTCATCTTCTCTAACACCATACACAACCACTATAGAAGATAAAAAGAACCCGACGGATTTTAAGGATAAGGAAAAGTCCGCAACAATATAGATAAATAGTACAAAAGACATTTCGAAATCTTTTATATAAAAAGTTAAAATTAAATGATATATTGAGATTGAAATTCATAAAAAAAATTGGAATCCTAAACTCTTAATGGCTCAGAACTTCGAGATTTCTTTGCTAGTAATTATTTCTAGATTTTGTTGTTCTTTGAAATTAGCGTATAACGTTTTCATCACCTTTCACTTTCTCGTAGAAGAAGCACAACCTGCCTGAGAAAAAATCTGAAAATTCTGTCTTAGCTATGGGATTACGTGTTTGTCAACAACCTGAATATTCTTGAGATAGATGTATGAAATGCTGTCAATGGTCTTTACATGGAATTTTTTCCTTAATTCTATCAAATTTCGAACTTAAATTTGATTTATTCACAAGAAGTTTGTCCATCCATGTACTCGAATGTAAGTAAACATGATAATTCAAAGATTCTATATCAGCGGTTGGCAACCTATTGAAAAAGAAGAGACAAAAACAAAAATTTACAAATTTTTTTATATTTTAAAGAGTTCCTAAAATTTTTCAATATTATAGTATTTGCTTATATATATAAGAATTTTGATTTAAAATAAACGGCTTTAAATACGTAATAATCTTTATTCAAATAAAAGCATAAATATAGATAGTCACATCACTGGGAACATTGACTTTGCATGCCTTTGGAAAATTTGATTAAACTTGGCTGATAGCTGTTGTTTTAAGTTCCAAGCATGATTCCAATTTTTTATTAGTTATTTGACTTCTAAATTTACTTTTAATTATATGCATGCAAGCGAACGCCTGCTCACACGAATATATCGACCTGAAGATCATCAGCACTCCATATGCCAAATTCATCACTTCACTGTAGCATCCTGGAAGGCTATTCCATGCATTGAATATGAGGATCTCAACTCGCGGAATTTCCTTTAGAGTTGTCCACTTGTGTTTAACGATGTGCATGCATTTCCAGACTTCCAACTCTTCCAAATTGGTTTTGAGTTCTATGAACTTGCCACTCCACAAGTATTTGTTTTCCAATCTAGCAATTGCATTTGAAGCAATCCAGCATCAAATCCAGATGACCCAATGTTGATATAATTTATATTTGGGTTGATAGGATTTATTATGAAAGCGAGATTACCTTTACTAGTTTTGAATTGCTCAAATCTCTCAGCGAATCGATACTTCGTGTTTTTTTTAAATTATGCTCAAGTAATTTGTGTCAGTAGTTTCATTGGTTTCATCGCGATATTTCTTGAGATTTTTAAAATGAAGTAATTTATCGTTTCAACAAAAAGAAGTAATTTTTTTTTCGAAACAAATGACCTCTTCAAGCAAGCCGTAGGCTTGGGTACCATGTACTTAAAGTTTTAGGTTTAGTTAATTTAGTTTCATTATGATATCTTCCATGAAGTTGAATTTTTGCAGCTATTTGTATTCTTCCAATTCAGGATGCTCAATGTTTTTTTCATTGTGGAATGTTTTTGTTTCACTAAAGCACAAAGAAAAATATTGTATTGTGTTACCTCTGGAAAATCTCATTACGGGCATTCAAATCTAATTCAAATTTATTTTATTCATATCTGATTCAAATTTATTTCACTACTGACATGTTAAGCATAGCAATTTGTAATTAACGATAAAAAATAAGAAAAATATTTGCTCTTTATAAGTGTTTTGCTAATAAATTATTAATTTATGGAACTGATGATCCGTAACTTTACATCAAAAGAGCCATTTATGGCTCGCGAGCTTCAGGTTGTCGACCCCTGTTCTAGATAAATAAAAAATGAAGCACAATTTTAGTATTTAAAGTGCAATTCCGTATCAGAGTCTGAATAAATTCTGCCAAAGGTTATCTGTCTGTTTGTATTTCCACATGTATGACAACACGATAAGTCGAAAACTATATGAATTAGTTAACCCTCAATTTTCATTTTACTCTTGAAACCTCTGAAAAGTGAGGGAATCGAGAGTAATATTTTGTCGTAAAATCACATCGATTTTTCTAAACATCTGTACCGCAAGCCCTAGCAGGATATTTTGGACCCCTCCACTTCTTTCTGGGGGGTGAAAACGCCCTGGGGTTTGAGCAAATTACCTCTCATTCATGTCAGATCTTATTGCTTTTTTTTTTTGTATGACTACAAAATTCAACTGGTTTCATATTCCTTTAATATTTTTTCAAATAAATCATTATAATATTTTTGTACTGAGCTGTCAAGATTTATATAGTATTTGTCTAGTGTTGGAACTTATCAAAGACAGTTCTGTCAATCAGATGTATAAATAACAATATATAACTAATATATCATTTTTTAGATGAAATAACATCATTTTCCGTTATAATAAAACATGCAAATCAGTAAATTGATTGAATCGCTTAAAAAATATCGATATAAGTCTAGAGTCATATAATTTGCTTCTCATGTATTAATGATCCAGGCTCTAAAATATCTCATAAATTTTTTTAAAAAATTGAATATTGTTTTCAATAATTATTTTTATTGATGAATAATACCATCTTCATTTTTGAATGTTTCAAAATAATTTCGTTAAAATCTCATGAAATATACCAGAGTAAATGCAGTTTAAATGTCCTTATTTAAAATTTATTTTTGAAGTTATAGACTGTTTCAGTAATTTTAAAATATTTCAGAAATTTATTAAAATTATCAACATTTTTAAGATTTTTTCCCTACCTTTTTTCACTATTTTGTGTGCACATTCAATGAAATTGTTATCTTCAAAAGTATTTAAAGACAACTAGAACAAATAAACGATTCTTTTGAAATATTATACAGGAATATTTTATTCCTCACAAATTTCGACACATTTATAATGTTCTTTAAAAAATACAGTGTTCATAACTTGGTTTTCGTCTATTCTAAATAAGAATACACTGTTTATTTATTGCTGTTTCTGCCAGTTTTATCAAATAGTGTAAGTGGCAAAAGTTTCGGTTGCGTTTACATCTTTTTATAAAATTAACTGTGGAAAAGTAATTGATGATTTAAATAACTAAAATTAAACTTTTAAAACATATAAAACATATATTGAATTGCACTTTGCAATATTTCATTTTTTTTTTTTACTAATAATCGCTAGGAGTTGAGATAACAATAACCGAAAACCTTTTTTTAACAATAATTTATGATGATGGATTCAGTAAAAGAGTAAGCATCTTGCTTTGATATGTCCCTTCACAATTCTAGAAATGAATAAAGTAATTTAATGTCTTAGAAATGTATTTGAAACAAAGTTTAAAAGTTTAAATTGCTTAAAAAATGCTTTAAAAAAAACTTTTGTTGATTATCTCCGTAGACATAGTAAAAGTATCAAATTATATAAGTAAATGGATTTATTGAAGAGATAGTGATATTCGTATTTCAGTGAAATTGGGATGTATAAATTTTACAAATAATTACCAGTATGGTTTGAAAACTCTAGAAAACCAGTATTCTTATTTAGAAGTGATTACGGTGCAAGCTATTACTTTCGCCTATGGAAGAAATATGCTCTGTTGTATTCAGAATCATTGACATTAGCCTTGAATCGGTTTTGAAATACACAAAAATAAAGCTTCTTCTTCTTTCTTTTCAATTCTTAGAAAAAGGTTTCGTGTAGGACCTAAATATTTTTTTGATAATAATATAATAAACATTATTCTTAATTATATTATGACAATTAATGACAATAAATAACATTTACATCTCCTCTTACATTACCTATCGTTTCCTCTAAATAAATCAATATTATGATATTTGTATTGAACTCTGTTTTATGATGATTTATGTCATAAGTGCTATGAAGATTTATGATATGATCTTTCAGAATAATTCAAAATAAATCTAAAAATCACATTTAGTAGACACATGCACTCAATATTAGAAGAAATATATTTATCACATACCTTAGTTCAGTAAGTATGAAATTATACTATAGCTAAACAGTCACTCTTTATATATATATTTCGTTACAGAAAAAAAATAATTCATTGATTTATCAAATTAAATCTTGACAAAAAAGCCTTTTTAAAACACTTTCTAATTTGTAATATTATTTTTATTTCATTAATATTTAATCTCAAGTTTATTGGGGGGTTTTTTATCATTTTGATTTTATAATTTTGAAACCATACTAAGGATGTTGAACTGAAACATTCAATAAAACTATTATCTTCTAAAATATTCCACAACAGCTAAGACAAATTAACGATTCTCTTAAGAAATTGCAATTGATTAATCCTGTAAACTTTATGTAGAAATATTTCATTGCATAAAACTTTAAATTAGTTTCGAATTTATGCAATCCTAAAAAAATAACTGAAATTTGGCGTAACTAATTCATTTTAGAAAATACAGAAGCTCTGTTATCGTTACTTAATTTTTTTGTCTCTGCTTAAGAGAAAAATCAGTTGTCGGATATCGATCACAAAACTCTATTATGGATCAATATTCCTATTTCTCAATACTCATGTGATGTAGTATATAAAGCTCAATATTCTTCAAAACTTATAAAAGCTTTTAATTTACTTTAACTACGTCTAATTACATTCACTAAAAAACTACGACGCACACACACACCACGCAAACATTTAGAATTTGCAAGATACAAAAAAGGATACAACAAAATAATCAGTTGTCTACGTCCTTCCTCCTTAGGAGAGTTCGCAACTCAACAAGTCTCAAAGTCACAAATCGAGTCTTTTTGGTCCATGAACGATTCTTCCAGACCGAGTCTTAACACTTTCTGAAATGGGACCTTCAGGATCTAGACTCGTGTCTGCGACCCCTTGTTCTTGTTGCACTTCAGGAGTAACTTGCTCTTGTTGCATTTTATCTCTGAAATTCTCAGCCACATCATACATTATCTCCAGTGGAAACAGTCGTTGAAACGGCCTTAGGATTTCTCCCCTGGGTGTTTTAAGTCTCACAAGTCTGGTCATTCCGTTTTTGGGGATGATTTCTGTCACACGTCCAAGGGACCAGTTGATACTCTTCTGATTATCGTTTCCAACAAGAACAACGTCACCAACAGAAATATTTCACTTATTTTGCTGTTGAATAAACGAACCTAAGAACTCAGACCTGAATCTTTTTCTAAGGTCGTCTTTTTGCAAAGCAAGACGAAATTTTATCCTTTTATTTAAGCTTTTGTGATCGGCTGTATCACAGTCAGGCACTCCAATTTCTCTATTGTTTTGTAGGAATAATGGTGGTGATAGTGGAACAAAATCTGAATCACTTTCTGAAATATAGGTGAGAGATCTTAAGTTAATTATCGACTCACAGTCACAGAGAACCGTGATCATCTCCTTATATGTCAAAAAGGCATGGCCGAGCACCTCATTTAGAATATTTTTCATAACTTGTATTAGCCTCTCCGACTAACTTCCCACCAGGATGCAGTAGGGGAGTTAAATTTCCTCTGAATGCGATTTACAGATCCGTTCTCTACGATTTGGTTCCAGTCCAAACAACCAGGCAGATTATTAGCACCGATAAAGTTTGTTCCATTGTCATTGTAGATAACTGAATGTCTACCTCTTCTTGCCACAAATCTGCGCAGGGCCAACAAAAATGTGTCAGTGGAAATGCCTGATAGAAGTTGAAGATGTACAACTCTGTAAATCACGCATGTGAAAAGACAAACCCAAGTCTTTTTCTCATCGTTCAAGTACAATGGTCCAGCTAAGTCCACTCCTACATTTTCGAATTCAGCACTCTGCTACGATCCTTGATAATTGGGGCTGGCTCTGCATCTAAATTTTTTCCAGAATGCCTTTTGCAGATAACACATTTTGAGATGATCGATCGCACAGCTTTTCGGACATTTAAGATCCAAAAATGTTCTTTCGGCAGGTTAAGTAGCATTTGAGCCCCCACGTAGCCATGTTTTTTGTGGAAAGAAATTATTAAAAGTTTTACAACATAGTGTTGAGAAGGAAGAACTACATGTCTTCGAAAAGAATGGCTCTTCGCAATATTCAATTTTTGTTCTCAATCTGATTATGCTGTCCTCATTTTTATAAACTCTTAGAGTTTTCAATTTCTCATCTTTTACATTAACGAATGCTTCATTTAGAATGATTTTTATTACTATTCCTCCGCTTCTTCAAAGTCCTCTGCATCCAGAGTATCACATTTTCTCAGTTCTTTTGGTTTTTTACAGTTTCTAAAAAATCTCAATATCCAGCCGATCATACGTACAATTTTCTTATATTGAGAACAGTAATGATAGTACCAATCAGGTTCTTTCACATTCAAGTTTTCGTGGACGGGAGCACTCAAACAGGCAGTCGGGGCAGACACAAGAGTTTTCTTTTGTTCCTTCAGCACTTCACCTTCATTGACTACAACATCTGAAAAAGGCCTTTGATGTAGGTGAATGTAGCCATTTAGGGCCCTCCCACCACTTAGACTGCACTAGTTTCTTTGCCGAAAAACCCCTACTTGGAAGATCGGCAAAGATAAACGGACCAAGCACATGCCTCCAATTTTCTTTGGAAGTCTAAGCTCTGATTTCAGCAACACGGTTTTGTGCGTAGATACTTCAGACGTCTTTTTATCCAAGTTATCACTGCCGTTGAGTCAGACCAAATAGATTTCTTCATGCTGATCCCTCTTGTCATATATGAGGCAAGGCGTGCAATGATTGTAGCCGTCAACAATTCTAGTCTTGCAATTGTGGTCTTCTTTCCAGTTGGGGTATCTTTGGTTTTAGCACTTAACTACTGAACTTTGACATGCTCACTTGTCTGAACTCGAAGAAAAGCTACTGCTGCATAAGCATACATGCTCGTATCACTGAAAAAATTCAAGAAATCCGCATCAACAATTTTTAAGTATCGTGGAAATTGCACCATTTCGATGGGAAATATCTCTTTCATCTACTTCAGAAACTCTTCTCTAGTATCAACCCACTTCTTCAGATCAATTAAATTTTTGTTCCCAAGTTTTCTGTTGCAGCAGCAAAAAATTATTGCTTCAAAGAACTATAAAATAAGCACAAAATTTTTGAACTACATCTTAATTTTTTTTAGAAATCTATACTAATATTATAAATGTGAAAATTTTAATGTTTAGATGGATGGATGTTTGTTACGCAATCACGCCAGAACGGCTGAATAGAATTCGATGAAATTCTGCACAAAGATAGATTATAATCAGGAATAGAACATAGGCTATTTTTTATTCCGGTTAATTGAGTGCTTAATTTTTTATTAATTAAAAATTAACTTTTGCATCAAAAAGCTGAAGCTAAATCCGCCAAAGATAATTAAGGTTCCAGTTTTTTTCCCCAACAGAAATGAGGTTAGGTTTAGGAGAATCACGACCGGTTATTTCAAACGATTCTATTTTTTTTTTTTTTTTGTGTTTGACGTATTTAAAATCAAATGTTGTTAATTAATCGATCTCTTTCGGATTCATTCTGAAGTACTTTTAAGACTAAATATTGATAATTTTCTGAATAGAAATAATTCTTCACAATTTTTTTTATGAATTTGAATAAAATTATTCATTCAGTTCATTTAAAAAAAACTTTAAAAAGGTGTCGCGTTGTAAAAAGAAAAAAAAAAAACCCGCTGCAGAATTTTATGTTTTTACACAAAATAAATCTGATTAAGAGAAACAATAAAATAATTTATTTTATTATATTTTTTGAAATTTAGACTTCTTTAAAACGTTAAACTCATTTGCATCTGTTCACTTTACGAAAAATAACTAGAGGTAGAGATTAGCGTAAAAAGTATAAATTTGAAATATAATAATAGTTTAAGAATGAGAAATATATATTTAGTATATTAACCATATATCGAAGGCAATTTTTCAACTATATCCCTTTCGAGCTCTTCGTGCTTCAATGCGATATTTAATCACAAGTAAGCAGAAAACTGCATTAAGAAAAAATAACTCAAAAGAATTTTGAAACAATATTTCGATCAAATAAGCTACCTCAAAGAAATTCTACTGAAACCAAACGCAATTTGAATTTAAGTCCGCATAGAATCATTATGGGACACACAATTGGGGAAGAATTTCTCTTTCTCTTTTCTTGAACAAGCCCTTTCTTTTTACACCCCTCGTTCCTCCCAAACGCCGACCCTATCACAATGCCGTATCCCTAAAGGAATATCCGGGCCCTCAGATCCCGTGACATCCTTAAATGGCTGTAAAACATTCATTGTGTTGACTCCCCTCCAATTCATAAAAATGTCAAAGCTTGCAGAGGAAAAAACGACGTTAAAATGCGTCAAAAACTCGCTTCGATTAATATACTTCTTACGTGATTTTCCGTGTAAAACGAACTTGTGTTCTTCTTTACCTTACGTAGAAATACATGCAGCGTCTTTTTAAGTCATCTTGGGGATATGACGAATTACGTGTGGAACCCTTAGAGGGTTAAATTAAAATTGGTGTGTGATTGTGATACTAAAACTGTAGTTTTATGTCAAATTTTGGTTTTAATTTATTAGGAAAAAAAGCATCCAAAATGTATATAGTTTTTTTTCTAAGCTTTCGAAGCATAAATCTCTTACACACTGGACTCTAAAAATGAAAAGGTGAGTACACACAATGTTCATACTCTTGTCCATGGTGCACAATTTAATGCGAGAAAGCAGCGAATTTTATCAAAATATGTGTGATAAAAATTTGCAGAGACTACTCCCATTGCTTTATAATTATTTCTTCTTTATTAAGAAACTAGTTGCCTTTGGCGATCAGCCGGTTCGCCTATCTTAATACTCTTTAAAATGATCAGTTAAATACTTTATGTAATGTCATTGTCAATCAAATACTTTGTGTGATTTGCCATTGTCAATTAAATACTTTGTGTGACTTGCCATTGTCAATTAAATACTTTATGTGACTTGTCTTAGTTTAGTTAAGTTAGATTAACATCCCGTTATAAAGCAACACTAGGGCTATTTTGGGACAGACCTCTAAAATTTGAACCACGATCAGATGACGAGGACGACACCTGAATTGGTATCCCCCTCTCCACACCACACCACACCAGCGGGAGGACGTTTGGCCTGACAGATTTAACGTGCAAGAGACCCCCTCACACGACTGTTCTTCAGTGAAATCGAGTCTCGAACACGAATCCCTCCGGTTCCGAAGCCGAGACCTTACAACCAGGCCACCACGGCCTATGTGACTTGTCATTGTCGATTAAATATTTTGTATAACTTATATTTTCGTAGCTACTTCCTCACAATATTTTTAAATTTTGATAGTCGTATGGTTCATTCATGCATTCATAAACGTCATAAGTCCGTAAAGTACTATTTGTCTCTCTAATTATCTGTAATCGCCCGTTAAATTCCATTATTAAATTGAAGTTGAGATGATTAAGCTGCAATTAATATAAAAACATTTTTTAGTGGAAATATTAATCTTTTTTATGTTAATATTGAAAATATAGTCCATCAGCAATTAAGTCTTATGTGTACTACAGAATAATTTTCATAATTTATATAATATCTCCAGAATTATTCAACAAAAATTTATCAGATTCTTCACTTTTATTGTATAATGATATTCAAATATTTATATATCAATCAGTTTTAAAGATTGACTAGAGAGGGTTAAAATGAAACCGGAAACTTAAAAAAAAATTGACGCAGCATCGGAAAAAAATCCAGCGCATCATAGAAATAATTGGTTTTTGAACTTCAGAACTATTTAGAAGGTTGGCTGGAGGAAACGGAAGTTACAGATTTTGAACGCTTGAAAAATCTAATGATCACAGATCAGATTAAACGTCCGGTACCGAGTGAGATTAAAGATCATTTTCTGGACGAACAGGGCCCGCCATCCGGTGTGTGCGGCGGGTGCTATGCACTCAAGCCCCGCGACTAAGGACGGCCCCGCTGTGATTAAAAATTAAAATAATGTTTTGAACTAAAATAGCTTTTACGCGTATTGAAAGTATACATTTTGATCCCACATAGCTGGCTAAGCGTTACTAAGCAATCATCGCAATGATACTTATTAAAAGGGGGGAAGGGGGATTAATTTATGAATAAAGAAATCCACTTTATTAGACATGTTAAGACTTCTGGGCGCTGAGGCTGGGTTCAAAAGGACTCGTAAATCATCAGCTATATATTTTTTTCACATTTAATGTAATATTTTTTATGCTTGCATTTATGTATGTAGAGATTTAATTAGCCATTACTGTTCCATATTTAGTTTTATTTTATTGTAATAGATGGCACCAGGGATTCTACTAGCCCCTTTATCCAAAGTCTGACGAGTGACGTCAAATTTTAGAAAAGCGAACTGTGGGCATTCGCTCTGTAGACGGAGAGAGAGAGAGTCATTTGTTTCGAGTCATGATTATTTAATACGCAACAGTGGCTCATAGTTTTGCCATGGAATACTTGATTAGGCTTCATACTTGGTGTCATCTAAAGGATTTACTTTCATCTCTATTGTAAATAGCCTGTTCTGTCCTAATTGTTAATATCTTTTCTTTATTCTTTGCTGTAAATAAATTTACCGTTTTCATTTAAAAACTTCTTCTTTAATCAGTGACCCTAGACACTGATCTAAATGAGATTGAATGGGCATTTTGTCCCATACATTCCTACATGTATGTTTATTCATATTAAGTTGCACAAACAAAAAGGAAATGATAAATTAAACGATAAACTCCTAGCATCAGAAAAAAATCCAGCGCATCATAGAAATAATTGGTTTTCGAACTTCAGAACTATTTAGAAGGTTGGCTGGAGGAAACGGAAGTTACAATACACATCGCATTACTTCTTAATTTGTCATGACAGGAGTGAAAAGAATTAAGGAAAAAGTTTTGATTTATCAGTCACCAGATTTGGATAAGTACGAAGTTCATAATATATATTATAGTCCTGCGCAAATACGCAAAATATTGTTAATGTAAGGTCAATCACTTTACAATCACTTACCTCACCTATTAATTAATAGCTTATAGTATAGCATATAATAATTTGATAAATCATTCAATAAATTACTCAATACTGTAAGATATAATGATGTCCACGCCAGGAAAATGTTCCTGTGGGTATCAAAAAGGAAAATTATCAGAAAAGAAAAAGTAGAAAAGCTAAACTTAAAGAAATCACAAGTAGATATGTTTTCTAGATACGAAATAATTCTGCCAAAAAAAAAAAAGCTTCAATTTTAGAAATTGAAATTCAAGTTCTAACTGGGGGAGAAAGTTCAGCACAAAGTACACAATCTATCAGTGAAAATGTTGAAACAGTGATATTTGTTGAATAATCATGTGTTTAAATAAATATGATCGAATCAGAAAATTATAATGAAAATGACAATAACAAATATGATCAAGAGAGTGTAAATGTTCCCAACTTACGACTATGCACTATAACTGATAAATTTAGAATGTTGTGTGTTAAAATCGAAAATGTGCAACATAATGTTTTTGCTAAAATGCTGAAGGTAGATCATTTCTAATACATACTACTTTTTAAAAAATGCCAAATGGTGAAACTTAACTTCGCAGTTGGTTAATTTATTCAAAGACGCAAGACTTCGTATTTTGATTTTGTTGCACACTGTTTCCAAAAGAAGAGGAAATATAACAAACTACACGATTTATAAGAAGCTATAATAACTGGAGAAATCTGTGAAATGTAATCAAAGATCATGAATGCTCTAGTTGACATATAAATTCGTTTATTGCATGGAAAGATTTACCAAGCGATTAAATTTATGTTCCGACTGTTGATAAAACAAATCAAGTTAATATAAGTAAGGAAACTCCACGACTCAAATTACTATTTCAAAGAATTGTAGATATGATTGACTCTATTTTTAGCGAGTAATACTCCTCCACTTTGTAGAACCCATGAAATAATAGGCAAGTCTAATAATGGAAATTTTTTAAAAGTTTAATCGAATTATTAAGTAAATACGATCGTGTGCAAAGGGATCATATAAACAAAATAATAAATTCTAAAAATAGAACTGTGCATCATTTAGCATGTTGGTCACAAGAATAAATTATTTGTGCGTTAGGAAAGGAAGTCCTTGACAAAATTAAACACAATAGAAAAGCAATTATATAATATAGTATGCAAATGGATTGTACTCCTGATATTTTCCATAAGGAACAAGAATCATTATTAGATGCGTACATTTTGAAGAGAAAATGTTAACTATAAATGAGTTATTTATAGAGTTTATTGAAGTAACTGATCTGACTAGAGAAGAAATAGAAAAAACTCTATTGGAAATATTAAGCGAACTTGATTTAAATATTATGAACTGTAGAGGGCAAGCAGGCGATAAATGTAGCAACATGAAAGGGAAATATAAAGGTGTACAGTCTAGAATACTTTCTCTAAATCCGCATCCAATTTATGTGCCTTGCTTATCACACTTCTTTAATTTATTAATATGTGATGCCTCTTTCAGCAGAATATAATATAAAAAATGTTTTGGGATATATATATATATGTACTGCTGGAATGTTTATTACTTATTTTTTGCATCAACATATAGATGGGAAATTCTACTAAAGCATTTAAACGTTATTCTTCAACCACTATGTGACATCGTTGGGAAGCTAAACTAGATTCGGTTAAAACTGTGTATACATAGTTTAAACAATCTTGTAATGCCTTAGAAGAATTTATTGATGTAAATAAAGATAATACAACGGTATCCGAAGCTAAAAGTTTATTAGATGTAATACAAAAAACGCCATTTATTTTATGTTTAATAGTATGGCTTGCAATATTGTCCAAAATTAGTACCATTAATAAACTATTTCAAACAAAAACAATTGCTTTTGACTTAGCTTTCAATTTAGTCGATAAAATTAAAACTGAAGAACAGAATTTAGCACATTTTTAGACGAAACAAAAGTGATAGCATGAAAAAAGAAAAGATTATATTCCGAATTAGTTGAAGATGAAGTTATAAAAGAAGAATTTAGGTGTTATTCTTTTAACACTGTAACTGATACTGTTATTGTACAAACAGAAGATAGATTTAAAAGTTTACCAAATATTATTTTTGATTACAAATTAGTCACTAATATAAAAGTTTTAGAAAAACGTGAGTTAGAGATATGTTCCAAAAACTTTATAAAGTTTGATAACAAACAAGTAGATAAAAGTCTAATCCAAAAAATTGTTTGCTGCCGAATTTGATTTTGAATGAAAAAGATGTAAATAGTGTTCAAGGCATATTGCAATACATACTAAATAATAATCATAATGAGTTATTTCTAAATGTATTAACTGTGTTAAAACTTTTCTTTACGTTGCTAGTTACTATAGCAACTGCTAAGCGCTCTTTCAGCAAATTAAAATTAATAAAGATTTATCTTCGGTCAAGCATGTATTCAGAACTCTTAAATTCACTTGCTATATTAAACATTGAAAACGAAATTGCAGAAAATTGTAATTTTTCTGAAGTAATTGATGCTTTAGCAAAAACAAAATCACGAATTAAATAAACATACATTAATAATATGTGCTCATGTGTTTTTTTTATTTCACAAAAAAAATTAAGGCCCCAAATGACATCTTACACCCGGGATCCTTTGTACAGAAGGTCGGCCCACTGGAAGAATGGGGAATGTTGGTGGACCCATTAAAATTAGCCGAAAAAATAGACCAATATGAATCGGTAAGGCATAACCGCAAGCCGAATAATTTTAAAATTTCCGAAAGGAAACTATTGGAAAAGGGTAAACTGACTTCACCTATGAAGAAATTAAAAATAAACCCATTGGAGAATCCGACTCCCCAGTATTGAAAAAAAATCCTTTTCTAAGTGAAATTGGGGGATGGAAAATTTTGAACGACGGGCAGCACCAGAGTGTTATACTTGAAACTCCACAGAACATTTAAGGCCGAATTGTCCACAATTAAGAAAAAGTGGGCTTAATGAGTTCATAAATTGGGTCAAGAATAAACATGTGGAAGCCTTATTTGCTCCTTATATGACTAAGGCTTTTGTAAATAATGTAAAAATGTCTTTCTGACAGATTCAGGAATAACGATTGATTAATTGAGTAATAATTATGTGCGAGCCGAGGATTATACAGTAAACCGTGTTTGTAAAGCAACCATTAGGTTAAAATTTTACTTGTCTTTCTCACAAAAGTTGAGCTTCAAAGCCATGATTTTGGATGTATTAAAACTGCTATCAAAGATTCTAATCTAGATAGGGGAACTCATCTGTTAGGAAATGGCACCGCGAAGCTGATATTGGAACAAAAGCAAACCGCGAATGCTTCCGTTAAGCGTAGTGAGACCGCCAAACAAGACCTCCCGAATGCCATTGTAACGGCTGAGAATCTGGCTATTATGGTCAATGACGTGTTGAATCATATCCATTTACGTCGCTAACCTTTTGAATCTGATTGGGTGAAGAGGATGTCTCTAACCTTTTGAATCTGATTGGGTGAAGAGGATATCTCTAACCTTTTGAATGTCAGTGCAGATTCCTTTCTAGAGTCGCAGAGGGAATGCGAAGCCTTGAAACGTTGTTTCGAAAGTGCAAGGGAAGGAGAAGGGTCTTTTGTTGAAAAAGATGACAGACCCGAACAAATAAATCTTGTTATTAGTGGAGATAAAGAAACTCTCGAAGATGAATTAGAGGGCTTAAGAATTCCATATCCAATCTCTGATCCAAATATGTATGACTTGTGGGTATGATTAGGGATAACAGACTTTGTCGAAAAACAGTGGATTATCTCTAGAAAGGATTTCATTTAATCATTCCGAGGGATTTTCGAGAGAGAATTCTGACACGGTGTCGTGAATATATTTCCGCGCATCTAGGTTTCACTAAAAATAAGGATAGATTGCTTAAACATTATTTTTAGCCAAATGGCATGAAAGATGTGGTAAATTACGAGAGATGTTGCATTTCTTCGAGAAACAAAAACAATGGGACAAAATTTGTGGGTATTAGTAGCAATTTGCATCGGAATGTGACAAATCCTTGGAAAGATTTCGAAATCCAGTACTTCATTTAGCTAGAATTGAAGAATTAATGTTTGATCAAATAATTCCATCTCTCATAAAGAGCATTTCTTTAAATATGGTATTTCTGCGCAAGTTAAAGAGCCATTTTGAAACAATTCCTCGTCTAAACCTAAAATTGTCCCATGTGATTGGCAGTTATTTTCATTAGGATACCTTGGAAAACATTCAGAATTAAAAGGTGGTTCTTGTTCGAGTACTGAATTAAAAAATGGGGAAGAGTTTATCATGCCATATTTACCATACCTAAGACAAATGTCACTGTCTAGTTTCAACTTTTGCATTAATATAAATTTGGAGAGTCTTTCAAAACAGAAAGAATTGATTTCATTCGAGATAGGGGATTGCAAAGAAATAGAACCCGGGATTTCTGCATTACTAGAAGATTTGGTCAGTTTAAAGAGTTTGCATTTAATAGAGGAAATTTATAATATATTGGAGAAAACTTAAAATGCATTACAATCTATTCGCAAAATTGGGATAATTACTTAAAACACATAGAGGAAGTCTTAAAATGTGTAGGTGACTCAAATTTAGCTATTAATCCGTCGAAATGCAAATTTCCAAAATCATTCTAAATATTTGGGACATATTGTAGGAGGAGGCGTACGATCGCCCGCGGCAGTCAAAATCAAGGCCGTCTTAGATTTTCCTACTCCCATTACAAAAACGCAAATTAGAGCTTTTCTAGGCTTAGCGGGATACTACGCTCACTACGTAAAGGATTTTTTTAGCCCCCCTTAACAAATTTTTTAATAAGGAAAATTAAAAGAGAAAAAAATTACTTGGACAGAATAATGTAATCAGGCTTTTGAAGAGTTACAGTGCAGACTGACCAAAAGTTCAATATTGTACGTTCCTGACTATAAAAGGGAAATTATCCTTCAGACGGTTGCTTCGGATATCAGAATGGGAATCCTGATGTCCGAACGTGACTCAAAAGGGGAAGGACATCCTATACTGTATTTAAGTTTTAAAAAAATTGAATGCTGAAAGCAACTACAGTACAACGGAAGGGGAATGTGCAGCCAATATTTTTAGTAAAAAAAACTCAAATACTATTAAATGGACAATAATTTGTTATTGAAACTGACCATAATTCTTTGGTCTGGTTAAATTCAAATTCCAAATTGAATGCACATTTAATATGATGATCTTTGGAATTACAATCTTTCCAATATAAGGATAGGCACAAGACAAGAAAAAAATTTAAGTGCTGACGCTTCTAGCCGCCGTAAAATTCAAACTCAGGTTGCAAAGTGATATATTTTTTTTATTTTATTTTTTAATTTGTATCTTAGCTTATATATTGCATTCAGAAAGATTAAAATTTTGATGTTTTAACTATGTCTCTGTCAGTAATATGAACAAGTTTATTGGGGAATGTCAGGATATTTTCTTCTTAAATCCGAGAAAAATCCTTTCTGCAAGGGGAGGAACTAGTTGTAACGTTCCCTTGTCCCATTCACGATAAGCGGCATTTCTAGATTGCTGTTCACCACCTTTTAACGCCCTCTATTGGTAAAAGCCTCCAGATTGCAAAGTGAGGGGTCTTCTTATCGCTGTGTGGTCGTTGCGTCTGGTCATGAGTGAATCAGCTGAAAGACCACTCGTGAAGTTCATTGTTTGGGACTAACCTATCGCACCATCAAAGGAAAGGAGTGTCAAATATCTGGATGCCCAATGGTCCCCCTTGTGAAGAGACTGTCATTGACACGTGTTTCAGAGTGGTCAGTTGCTAGGACGCATCATTGACCCACGACAGGTTGGCACCACAAATGAGGGAATTTTTTTCTGAACGATTGACCGATAGGGAGCTCCCGTGGACGAATGGGAGATGAAAAGACGGAATTTGGACAGCGATAAAGAGTGGAATTTCTTTAAAGGAAAAAGAAACATTTTGAATTGCGGACTGCGGTTATTTTAGATCTCCACCTTGGGACCGACTAAACACTCTGTTAGTGTCTTGTGGTCTTTATTCGAATTATGGAGAATTTTTTTCATGAACGCTTTTCAAGTTATCTGTTGTGAAAACATCAAATATTTTAACCTTTATAAGAACAAATTGTTCTGTAAATTGTACATATATATCTTCAGATCCCAATATCCCCTAATTTGTAGGAACTCTGGACAGCAAAGTTTTAATTTATTTAGCGTATCTTAGAACTATTCTCACTTATGCTTGTCCGGTGTGGGCTGCTACTGCTAAAACAAATCTCCCAAAAATTATAGCCCTGGAAAAACAAAACTATCCGAATGATCGCAAATGCAAACTGGTTTCCCAGAAACAAGGCTATCATAAATGCTCTAAACATCCCACCAATCCAATAATTCATGATTAAGTTGGCTCAAAATTTTTATGGTAATATTATTAACATTGATAACCACACTTTAAAAATCTCCCAAACTATAAACTATTTATATGAAGTTTCAAGTAAACACAAAACTTGTTGCATTCTGGGTATTTGAACCTGATCCCTGTGTTCCCTTCACCAATCAGAAGCTGAAATCCCCAAATTAATTATACTGCATTATTTTGATTTAGAACCTTCTTTTTTTCTGAAATTTTATTAAGAATCAATTAACCTTTAATTCTGAAATAACTATACATACAATGCAAACTATGAAAAATAAGGTCAGTTCCAGTGTTACTTAAATTCTATCATCCTAGACATACAGATGGTGGGGCCTGCGGTCTCAATGAGCTGCAAACCACATACAAATACTGAATCGTCATACTTACTCTTCGGATATCATGCAGTGCAAACCGCTTCAATTCTCTCCGAAGAAGATCACGGCAACATATTGACCACTAGGTTCTTTTCAGCTTATTATTATCGGGCATAAGCCCTTGCCGGGGATAGGCGCCCCGTCAACCCAACCCATGGTGCTGGAATCGTCATTCGAGTACTAAACATCATGCAGTTCAGTGATGGCTGAAGGAGACCTAATATTCAAACTTCAGAGGATGGGAACGTCAGTTCTCCTAGGGAATCCCAATACTCTTACAACCATTCTCAACACCCCTACAACTACGTTGAGAGGAGAGGAAAAACAACATATCAAGTTCTGCTTATTGTTCTAAGCCATATTATAGTCCAAACTACTTGCAATACAGCAGAAGTTCACAATGTGGTTCTACCCTCAAAGAAACAACTAGATGGCCCCAAAACAAAGCAAATAGGACAGTTGGCGACATATACTGCCCTACATGTAGTAATCAAAACAGTAAGCTAGAAAACGACAAATGTGAAAACAGAGTCAATCTAGACAAAGAAAATGATGGTAATTACCTCAATTTTGGGATCGATTTAGCCCACCCAGAGATTAAAGAAATGGATATTGACAATTCATTCCAAGATAATCAAACGTATAATGAACCCAAAACTGACAATTCAAAACTTTTAAACCCGAGAAAAGCAACAAAAATTAGAAAAACTGAAGAAAGCCCCTAAAATCAAGGACACTGCAAACAAGTTTGAAATCCTGAATCAGAATCCCTAAAATCAAAATAAAACCAATTATAGATCTGTGCCTATCAATCTTAAATGATCAAGAAATCCACAAAATTACCCCCAAACAGAAAATAAATTGCTCAAAAACATGATTGTCATACGTTCCGCTAATGAAGACGGAAGCAACAAGATAATAGAGTGCCTAGTAGAGAAAAATGAAGAATTTATCTTATCAGAAAGTTAGGACAACTTTAAAAGTAATAATCAAAGGACTTCCTGAGGACACAGAGAAAACGGAAACAGTACAGGAGATTGAAAATAGAAGCTACAACATAGTCCGGATAACAAAACCCAAAAACTGCAAGATCAAAACCCTCTACTCTATCTTCCTGCGAGAAATAAAAAAAATCAAGAAGACCCTCCTCCATATGATAAGACCCTCCTCCACTGATAAGACCTTCCTCCATTGATAAGGCCCTCCTTCATCTTGGAATTAAAGTAAAAATTACCAATGAAAATCAACAGCTAGCATATGCTACAACTGTGCGAGATTTCTCCACTGAGTTAGAAATAACAAACAAGCAAAAATGCATTAAATGTGGTAGTGTTCACTCAACTAGGAACTGTGAAATACAAGAAAAAAAATCAAGTACCAACATGTGTCAATTGTCAAGAAACTGGCCACATAGCTGCCTTTAAAAGATGCCAAAACCCCTAAATTAACAACGAAAAATAGAAGATCAACCTACAACCGACCTTCAGATGGAAAGTAAACGTTAAAGAAAAAAAGTCCCTTAGCCTGTACTTCCACCTAGAACACTCAATGTGGCCCACACTTTGACTGGTATTGATGACTTTTCCTCCATCCTGGACACTTTGAGGATATTAAAAGAGATAAGAGAAGCACTTAAAGAATTACTAAAATTAATTGAAGCGGCCAAATTAGTCAATAAAACAGAAAATAAAGAGAAGAAAATGCTCATAATCCTTAGCACTTTCATGGGCTAAGTTAACTACAAATCAAGATCCAACCCACTGAAAAATCCCATTATTCTAATTGGCCCCCACCGAACGATAATTTATCCTGCATCTTAATCCGAAAACCGGTGAAAACCTTCCTATCTCACCTACTCTTACTTCCCTGACAACCTACTTACTGACTGGTTGAGACATCACTCTGTCTCTCTCTCACCTGCCTCACGCAATTTTACAGGAAGATTCAGTTCATTTTTGCTCCTTTCATCGTTTCATCAAGATCTTACTCAGTTCATGGGACTAAAGTGAAGTTATTTAGTCAGTCTTTCATCAATAAGGGTATAGTCCTCTTCCGGGGACAGGTGCCTCGATAAGTTTTTCATGAAGCTGAAGCAGAAGCTAGAGTCGTCGTTAAATGAGTCGTGATGACTTGAACTACCAGTCTCGTTTGAAGTAGAGAGTCGGTAGCTAAAGCGAGAAGAGGCAAAGAAGTGTTTCAGCCGTCTGAAGAGACAGAAGAGCGAAGCTCCGAGGATCCTCTCTCCAGGTTAATCCTGTCTGGACGCTTTGTGAAATGTGAAAGTTGTTACTACTTGTGGAATACTATTGTTGTTATGTGCTGCTGTGTGTTCGTCTAAGCTGTAAATATATGTCATCTTTGTTCTGTTCTGTCTTCGTGTAAATAAATATCGTCGTTGTTTCTTACTAAAACCTGCTGATTGTGTTTTCTACACCATACACCCCCTACACAAAAGCGAATCCGGAGATGGAATTCTTAATATTATTTTAAACGGTGATCAGTTGATAATGCTGGAATAACGTATTGGCATTATGCAAAAAACCACGATTTCCATTATACAGTAATTTTTTTAATCAGGATATAATTTCCCTATATATAAAATATTAGAATGCGTGTCCAAATTCTTTAATAGCACATTTTGCAATAGCAAGTAGCATAGCATGTATTATTAATTTTAATTTTTAAGCTAAAGAAGGTAATTCCAAATGATCTTGCGTCTTCAGCTGTCTTTTTCAACATAAGTTAATTAGTTTATAGTAAGTACATTTTAGCGTTAATTTTAAGAAGGCATTGATGATTTCATTTTTAAAAAATGTGCCAAGGTGATAATGGTAAAAGAAACTGCGTAATTTTATTCTATTGTTCCTCAAAATTTCTATAAGTGACAGAAATTTTTATAAATTTTCTATTTCAAATTCTTTTTATTTGGAAAACCATTTACTTATATATTTGTTTCTCTAATTTATATGTTGTTTAAATTAGAGAATCGAATATATAAGCAAGGGATTTTCATGGCAAATAAAAAAATAGCCAAAAATTTTTAAGGAACAATAGAATGCCATTAATTTGATGCACAAAGCCATTAGCTAAAAAGATGTTAAAGGCAATAAATAAATAAAATTGCTAATATTCGAAAGAGTGTTGAATAGAAATAAATATAATAAATAATATCACATCTGTAGAACTGTCATGTCTAATTATCGCCAGATTCCAAATGAAAAAAAAATTCCATCGTATTCTGACACCATCTCCTTATTAAAAGTCGAGTTACAAACAATGAAAAGGGTCTACCTTCTAAAAGGATAGGGTCTCAATTAGGAATGCATAATTAATGAATATTTGAATAATTGTATTATTATCGTCCTTATAAATAACTGGTCGAAATAATTGTTATTCAATCACGCTTTGAGTTTTTAAATAATCTTGCAAAGAGCTCTATACTGTTTTGAAAGAAAAATTAAATTCCAAAAATGTAATTTTTCTTTATTGTACTTTCTTTCAAGTTTGAGATCGTGATTCTATATATTGTTGAAAGATGCCAGTTATTGTGTAACCAGCGTTTGAGCACCAGAAATTACAAATGGGATAATCAAATAATTGTCAGTGATTCTCTACCTGTATTTTCTCTGTTACGAACACTTTCCTGTGAAAAATGCATTCGTTATGCTGAATTTCTACTGATTGATAAAGAATAGTGTCTTTTGATTTTTACAATATTTACGGAAATCGCCATTTCAATTTGTGGAATTTTATCTCTTTCTTTTTGGAACATTTATTCTTCTCTAGCAGGGGCAAATTTCTGACTAGACAAAATGAGCAGCTTGCTATTAGTCCACTTGTCATATAAACCAATTTTAAATAAATAAATAAATTAGCAATTATTAAAAATTAGGATCATATTTGATATTGATTTTTTTAAATGTAAAAACCTGTATGTTTCTTTCTCATGAGTCATAATAAATAAGAATGAATACATGTTGACAAAGCTACTAGCATAAATAAATATCAGCACTGATAAATCAAAAAGTTTTAAAGGAAACCATCATACATGCATATTGTTTACATCACACATGCACATTGTTTAGAGCCGCAAGATATTTAATTCCACCTTTACCACAAATCGCTATTAAGTAGCGGTTACCTTTCAAAATATTATTATTTTGAAGTGCAAACATCTTTATTTGGGGCAGGGGGAGGAATGGGGCGTGCTTTGAAGAGCATTTGTTATATTATTGTCGTTTCAAAAGGTAAGTTTTGGAGGAGATCATTGGTACTTTTAAAACTGCTTTGGATATTTTTCTTGGGAAAGTGAACCAGCAAAAAGTCTGCGTTGAAATAGTTATTCCCGACACATTGGTGAATTTCTGTTTTCGAAAATAATCGCATTTGGACATATGTAATAGCATCTTTTTATCGACAAAATTCCTTAAGAATTGTCTTTAAGTTCATATTATTGATTGAATCACTCTTCTATAGACAGTATGTATTCATCGCTAGCATTCGGAGTTGTTTTGATAGTGCACCTAAAATAATGGTTTTTGAAATTTTCGTCAATCCTTAAAGAAATACTTAAAATTTGCTGAAGTTTTAGTTTCTTCTTCGAGCTAACAATTAACAAAAGTCGGCTTTGATTCCAAAATTTATATTTGAAATTGAGCTATTAAACAAAATCCTATGAACTGTTCAATATTCTATAAAGTACTTTTTCAAATTTTATTTTACAGTTATTTCATTTTATATTTATTCTCCGTCTGGTCATTTATCATTGAAAATTCTGTTTTTGAATTCTGAAGACAGAAAAAGAATTGCTGAGCAAAACTAATAAAGGCACATGTATTATATATAAAAAATCAAATTAATTACATGTTAAAGAAAATTATAATTTTCACATCAGTGATAAAACATTTATCAGAATGACACATCTGGGAAAACCGATTTAGTAATTTACTTCTTATTTTACTGCTGCAGATCTAGGTAACTGAGTTTTTCGCCAATTTGGCAATAGGCATGATTTTGAGGCGTCCTTTTAAACCAATTAGAGTAAAGTTGAGAATTTCTCACCAATCAAAATAGAGAAACCTTCTAAAAATAAGGGTTACAGATTCTAATTGGTGGATGTTTCTATTACTGTTCAAAGAACGAGGGCGTTGCGATTATACATACTGTATTTTTGTTTTGATGTGCTAAGTTTGCTCGAATCGAAACTTACTTGATGTGATTCATCTGTCAATGAAAGAGTTACCTCTTGTCGAAGAGGTTTCTGAGGAATATAGAATGTCTCAATTTATAAAGAATCATCAGAACCAATGATTAATTATTCTAATTTGATTGCTTTCGTATACAATTATTGAGTTTAACCCAATTTTTTTTATTTACATTTTATTTTGAATGTAACATACAATGGATATTCAAAATTTCCTGTTATTTTCGATTGTGTCTTTAGTTACATTCATTTTGGTTTTACAGTAAGTTTCGAATTTTTAAAAATTTAACGCGATATTTCCTTATAATTGAATAGACCATGAGTTTCCTTAATTGATACCTTACTGTTTCCTTTATCATTTCAATTATGAAGTTTACAATAGCTGTGATTATTAATATGAATGCCTCTATACTCTGAAAATGGTAGAATTTTGCTTGGGTTTGCAGCTTTTTAAAAATGGATTTTGGTATTTTATCATTTAAATTATTTAGAATATAAAACTAATATGTTATTGATTTAATTTAGCATATTTGGCAGAATTAGATATTTTATTTCATTTTTTAAAATTTTTCTTATATATATATGGACTTGGGATTTAAATCTCAAATAATTTGAAGTTTTATCAAGTCTAAATCTGATACAGAAGTTAGTGTGTAATATGTTTAGATACTTCTGCTGTTTCATACTTAATACTTCTTTAGAAATGGAGCATCTAAAAATTATATTTACTGTTTACTTTATACTTCAAAACAATTCTTTCTTAATATATTATTGCCATATATAAGTATATCATATTATATATCAGAATTTATTGTCCATAACAGTTTTGTGGTTTAGGGGTAGCACATCTTTTCTGTGATTTGGTCATCTCAGGTTTGTGTCCTGGTAGGGTTGTTTTTCCCTTGTGCTGTATCTAGGAGATGTATGAATGAGCCCCCCATAAAAAGGGGTTGTGTAAGTGAATGTATATGTGAATCTTCATTTGAGCTAGAAGTCAGACTTCTACCTTCAGGTGCTTTGGGGTCTTTATCCTCAGACACCACTGCATCCCCTTTCCATGTTAACACGGAAATGGCATTATCATCATCACAGAATAGAATTTCATCTTTTTTCTCCTAAATCTTTATACATTTTTTTTCTTGTTTGTAATTTTATGACTTCCATTGAAATATACATAGCAGATATCTTTCCTTGTTAGCTATTTTCAATATTTATACGAGATTCCATTGCATTTTTTTATAAATTAGGTTTAAGATTTTATAATTTCCTTGAAATAATATTCACTTGAATCAGCATTTATAAATCATATTGCCATAAATCTATCACATGTTTCAAAATATAACAACCAATATTTTAATTTGAAAATTTACTTCAAATTTAATATATGTATATAAACTGAAATTTTTTAAAAATGTGGCATTTAAACGTGTTGCTATTAGGCCAGAAATATCGCTAAGTAGGTAAAATGGGTGGAATATTTTCCTGTCTAGTTGTAAAATACCAGATGTCGATTTTAAAATTTTGATACATTTGACTTAAATGTTTTTAACCTTGCTTCTGAAGACACTAAATATAGTTTTCAGAAACTTTCTAAATAAGCTTTAGTGCAAGAACATGAAATTTTATAAAATTTCTGCTATATCTACTGATATTCATTTTCAGATCGCTATTTTTCAGTTGCAGATGGCTATGTTTAATTGTTTAAACATAATGTCCATTATTCAAACATATTGTTATATATTCCATGATTCCAACATAATTACATATAAATCAAAACATATTGATTTGCATTTATCATCTAATGGATATTTTTGAATAAATAAGTTTCCAAGGATAAATTTGTTATTAAATTTCTCATTTTGAAAAATTTATTTTTGAGTTTTAGCAATATTTACTAATTAGTACATTTGCTGCTTCTAATCTTTATTACCTTTTTTCTTTATTATTCTTGTCATGAAATGAAAAAAAAAAATTAATTTTTCAATGTTTTTCTAATTGCTTAGTAAATTCGCTGTTAGTAATTTAAAAATAATTTGTTTTTTTAAGTATCATTTTCTTAAAGAATAAAATATTTTTCTTTCTCTAAAATATTTTCCATTTCCATAAATTTAAGTTTTTCATTTTCTTAGTGTACTGTTATTGTTTCTCTTAGTATTCTAAAACATTTATCTAAATTTTTTTCATTCTCTAAAAAATTGTATTATTTTATTTATTGAAAGAAATTAATAACAAAATTCTGAAATTGTTTTTAGATAGTTAATATGCACGAAAATTGCGTGTTGATCTATATATTGAAATGTTGTGTGATTTTTTCTTTAGTTTTGGAGTGAAGGCTTTATCATGGTTTCTACACAGAAAATATGGTGTTAAATTAAAAGTGGGTGGTTATGGAATTATGTGTTTTCGAAATATTCATTTGCAGCTAAAGAATGGATTAAAATTAGTAAGTTTTTTCTTGTTAAATATTGCTCAATTACTGAATAATTTTTGCCATAGCTGGTAATACATGTTGAATGCTCTGATTATTTTTATCAGACATCTATTACAATTTAAAATGAAAAACAGAAACCCTCTTCCATAATTTGTAATTTTTAAATCTTTTGATTTTTTTTTAAGTTAGGAATTTTTAAATTTTTTTCTATAGAAATTATCATGCTATTCTAAATTTTGGTTTTAAAATTATAAAAAAAAATTATTATGTGCATATAAAGTTTCTTCCTTACAATAGAAAATTATATCAATTTTTTTAGTTCATTTCCTTTTATTTTGAGGAAAATACTTTATTAGAGTTAAAGCATTTATTCCTGATAAAAAAATCTCATCTTTTCGAGAGAATTATTTGTAATTTTGTAAATAATGAATTGTATTTTTTTTTCTTTTCTATTATAAAATATAGGATACATTTACTTCATATAGGAAGTAAATTAATTAAGAATTTGAAAGATTTTTTAAAACTATTTTAGTTTTTTGGTAATAGATCATTGTGTTCTTTTCAGTTTTTATTTGCATTAATTGAAATTCCAATTGCAAATAAATTTCATTCTTTATTTCCTTCTTATTTAAAACTATTTTTTCATTACTGAAAATTTCTTTCATCAAAAATTTTTGCATTCCTTGATTTCCTGACTAATAATGCTGAAAATTAGTTATCTTTTTGTTTTCATAGAAGATAAAATATTGAATGATTTAAGAATTATTAATGTGTTTATATACGTAAATGTGTTTATATACATAAATTTTAAATGTGTTTATATACTTAAATTTTAAATGTGTTTATATATGTAGCTATATAAAATTGTATTTATTTTTTTAATACATTTAGATTTTTCTACAATAATGTAATTTAACTACTATTGATTTTTATCTTTTGTAACTTAATTTAGCTGCAATATTTTACACAGCCAACATTTTTTTAAAATTTGTTTTGAATCATACATTCTTGCTGATGTATTTTAAGCTTATGTTCATGAGAAATAATTTTCTAAGGATTCATTACATTTACAGCCTATTTACTATTATAACATCTTTTACTGAAGATATAGGTGCTTTTCCATTATATCGGCACAAATCTCGCCAAGCAAATTTTTATGCAATAGTACACAGTCGCCATTTTGGCGCAGGAGACAAAATGGCCACGATTTTCTTTTAAAATGTAGTGGCAAAAGGTTACTGGCGGCGATATTCTGTTTGGCATTGATTGCATCATTATTGGCTACTTTTCGCCTGCGCCGGTATAATGGAAAAGTACCAGATATATTTAAATTGCTTAAGTCTTATACTCTGAATTTATTAAATTAAAATTTTATTTTATTGTAGGAAATAGAATATGTTGGTGTCAGTAGCTATTTATTAAATTCAAATCTAAAGTAAGTATTTGCTTATAAACTCATCATTTTTGTATTATTTTGGGTACTATATGAATTCTTTAATTCTTGAATGAATGATTACGAGATTTGTTCTTTTAATATTATTTTAAGATAGAAATTTTACAAGATGATGTTATCTTAACAGTTGATTAATATGGTAACTTGATGATAAATTCTAAAATCATAAACTTTAAATTTCAAAGTTTGGTATTAAAACAATTTTTCTTCCATGTACTGATATTTAAAACTTTTATATAGAAATAATTTCTAAAATATTTATAAAAAATGCAGTATTAATATATAAAGAAGTAATAAAGCCCCATTATCTATTTGTGTGTGGCAGTAATCTGTTTATTTCATTGATGCATAAAATTTCTTTTTAAATCCTAATAATTGATGTAAGAATGTGGTTTGAATTATTCAAAAGTTTTGTGATTTTTATGTTATGATAATTATGTTCATTTTAGAAAGTTGTATAACCAAACAAATTTTTAAGAGTCTAGATTACATTGAGGTGTTAAGGGAAATGAATTTTTAATGCTTTGAATTGTGATGAAAATCCCAAAGAATGTAATGATTTATTTTATTTGCATTAATTAAAATTAAAAAGATTTTAGAATTATCTGGACATTTATTAAAATTTAATAGCATAAATTCAAAAAACTTGTAGTTTATTGCATTTTATTCTTTCTTTTTCTTGAAATTAATTAATATTTTGTTTGAAATATAAATATGTAAATTTTATATTTGATAATTAAAAGTGGCTATGTTAATTTTACATTTATGTTTGAAATTCATATGAAAATGTTAAAAATTTTATAAAGTGATTTAAAAAAAAACTAATGATTATTCAGATACCTATTTGCTTATTTTTAGGAGTATTCTTGTTATTTGTTTGAATGACATTCGTTTACAAGGAGACACAGAATGGATTATCTCTCGTAAAGCATCAAATCAACAAAATGACAGCAAAAAATCATCTACCTTACCGCAGAAATTTTTTTCCTTTTTGAAAGTAATTTATATCTTCAATCTACATTAAAAAAATTAAATATTAGTTTTCCTTTGATTTGTTATTTTATACCTTTAACATTAACTTAAACTTTTGTATATTATAAATTTGTAGTGCTTTGCCTTTTATGCATGATTATATTTAAAGTGCGTTAAAATAATGGAATAGATTTAAAAATATATATATTATTTAACATTTATGGAAGGGATTCAATTAAGTACTTTTCTTCATATAAATTTTAATGCTTTTTTTTTTTTACATTTATTAGTCAACTTTGGCTATCAGCAAACTAATACTTCAAAATTTATACTGGCTAAAAATTTTAGTTTGCAATTAGAGTTACTTAATCATTTAAGTTAATTTTTTTTAAATGATGCATTGCATTAATAAAATCTAATTTTTACCTTACACATGTAATGATAAATTTTATTTTTAAGACATGAATTGTTTAGAAGTATGTTTAAAATATTGATTAAAAATAGAAATTTAATTTATATGTTAAAGATATATAGATAATTTTAAGATGATGTAAACATTTTTGCATTGTAATATTTTTAATGCTTCTTTAGAAAAATGTTAAAGCTTTGTTTAATTTTTAATTTATGAAAGTTCTAACTAAAAATCTCAAAAACATTGCTTTGATATGCCAATTTTCACTTTTCAAAATATATGCCAAGTTTGGTAACTCTAGGCTAAATGATCAAGCTTGTAATCAACACAAATTTATTTTTATTTAAGTAAAGATGAAAAATCACTGAATAAGTTTTTTTTTTGTATTAATATCTCTCATGCACATATGCCATTTTATTAATATATTTTAGTTCAAACATTGGTTTATATTCATAAATTTCTTTTTTGTCTCACACAAAATAGAAAATACATGTTATTCAGGAATAGACTTCTGTCATAAATTTAATATTATGAATGAATTCTGTAATTTTAAAAAGGTTTTCGGCAAGCAAACAAAGATCTGGTCAGAAAATTATTTGATTAAAAAAATACTGGTAATTTATATAGAAAATATGTTTCAATAACAAAGTCTAATAAAATATTACAAAATCATACTCAATATAATATTACAAAGTATCATTCAAAATCTGAGCAGCAACTTCATTTATTTATTAAAAATAATTAATGTTCAGTTATTGATTTTTTTTTTGTCCCCACATCATATTTAGTTTTTTAAAGTGACAAATAAACTTCGGCACATGGGGCATTCTCCCTTCCCCTTTTGTTATTTCAGTCTGTTTTATTTATGTCGGACTTGTGTCTCTAAAATTTCGTGTAGTAACTTTTTTTTTTGCTAATTTATTTTTTAATTTATTTTTATTTTCCCTTCTGAAGATGCCGGACTATAAAATGTTCAGAATTGACATGGTACCAAATTGCTTAAAATCTACTGTCTTTGCTTGAAGTTAATTTAATTTCTTTTTTTCATTTGCAGTTCATTTCTTTGCATGTGTCAAATGCTAGTGTCATGCAGCTAGGAAAATCTGATGAAGAATTTCTCCTGCATCTTTCATTTCAAGAATTTAATGTATACTGTTGTCGTTTAACAGAAAAGTAAGATAAAGTTATACATCATTGACATAGCTTTTCAGTTTAAAATTTCTGTTTTGAAAAAAATGAGTAATTAATTTCTAAAATCAAATGTGAACTATTATAAATATATGTATAATATTAAAAAAATAAACACAAGATACCAATTTTAACTTTTATAACGCATTTAAATATTGATAATCATAATATTTTTGACGTATTTATTTTGTATTAAAATTTCAATTGCATTTATCAAAATTTGGCTGGACACCTTCGAATATCAAAATTTGATTGTACTGTTGTAAAAAGGTTTTTTTACAAGCTATTCTGTTGAAAGAAAGCTTCGAAATATGAAGAGAAACTGGATGTAAAAGATTAAATTCTTAAATATTTTTTGGGGTTTAAAATGTTTGACAATTTTTATTATTATAGTATATGGAGAGAAGCTAGTAATAAATATGAAAGTTAACTTGTAGTTTTATTTAAAATAATTAAATATTATTCAGTAAAATCTACTTTGTCTCATAAATAAAATTCAATTTTATTTGTAAAAAATAAAGTATTTCCTGAGGATTAATATCAATGATATATTTTTAAAGAGGTATTCCTTAAATAATTCAGTGGCTAATTAAAAAAATTAATAATATTATTTCAAAAACATAACTGATCTTTAAGTGTTCTTCAATTCCTCCACCTCCTTTAAATGAAAACATTTGTAAGGTCATTTGATTTGATGTAATTATGCCATTGGCACCCAATAATATGACTAAATAAAAATTATTTTCATTCTTCATTAAATTTCTAAATTTCTCTAACCAGATTTTTTAGATATAAACATTTAGTTCTGCAAGTTTTCCTCCCCAGGAAAATATAAAACTAAGATTAAGTGTATGAAACATATTTTTATTTCACCAATTCTTGTTCACAAATTGGTTTATGCTGTTTTAAAGTATAAGTATCAAATTTTTAAAATTAGGTTTGAATTATGAGGAAAAGTCAAAAATTTTCTACACTTTTATTTTTCTACAGTTTATTAACATGAAGCTAGAGCTATTCTAGCCACATCATTTTTCTACGTAATCTCCCTCCTTTTCAATGCGATTGTGCACTTCTCCTTTATTGCAATGACAGTCTGTGTGTGTCTGACCCTTTGACACCCTCCGACTGAAGAAATCAGATTGGATTCTTTGTTCTTTGATGCAAAATTCTAATGGAATGGCATGTTATATCTGCAACAGGAGGAAGGAAAATGTCAGAATTATGATCAAACATTCATAGCATTACCACAACAGTGTAACAATAAATTAAGCACGGACTATGGTGTGCATAGGTTAAGCAGAGTTGTATCAAAAGTGTAGATAATTTTTGATTTGCCCTCTAATTTTATATCTAGATTCATAATTAATAATCTCTATGGTGTACGTCATACATATTACAATTTGACTTTCATGCGATTCTGTTGCTCATATTAATCATTTTTTTTTTCTTTTCATTCATTTTTTATATGTCTTTTGATCTGAGTTGGAAGTTTATTTCCATTCTTTTGTTCATCTGTTGCATTCTATTTGCGGATCATCTTATATATTTACAGTTTTTAATTATATCTGTTTTGCAATTGCCTCTAATTAGTAAAATAAAAACTATCTGAGGGTTAAATGATTTAAAATATGTTTTTTTTTATACCCAAAAAGTCTTATTTTGGTGCAGAAATTGAAAATGGCATACTTTTAAAAAAGAAATTGGAATTTTTATACAGTAATAATTGAAACACATATTTGTTTAACTAGTAAAATAAAGGTCTTGATGATGATGAAACATTATAATATAAAAAAATGGTTTTGTTTCTAGAGCATTTTTATTATAATATTTGAATGAAACCATTTTAAAAGAAAATAAATAAATTCAAGCAAAAGATTTAAAAAAATTACTTAGTTATGTGAATGGATTATTTTAAAAAATGACAAATTTTTTTAATAATTCACATAATTAAGCTAATAAATATATTTTCTTACAAATCCTATCTTAATCTCTTCACCTTTATTTGTTTGCTTGCAGTTTATAAAGGAGTATCCTTTATATAGGTCTAGTGGTAACATTAATTAAATATAATAAAGAAATTAAAGTTTTTATGAAATTTTTTTCCCTATGGTTTTCTATATTGCAAAAGAACTACACATTTTAAATCAATTTTTTAATATTCTTTTAAGTGACCGACCACAAGTCTAGTTTTGTGAAACACTATAAAGACAACAAAATTATTTGTTTTTGTCAATTTTTAAAGAAAAATATACTGAGGGCAGGAAGAAAGTAGTATTTTTGCCTGGCATATTATTTACATTTGCTTAACCATTGATGATGGTTGGAAGCAAAACATTGTGTTATTCCTCAGTTACTATTTTTTCTTTTAATCCTTGACTTTAATACACATGGTCATGAATTAAAATATCTTTCCTATGTTAGTAATTACACTTTTGATTGCACAGATTTCTAAAATCGTTTTCTCAAGAAATTATTTATTTCTTTACAGAATGCAATTAAATATGGCAATATTATCTTCATCACTTAAAGTTTTTAAACATCAACCTTTAGTAAGTATCTATTTTACTTGCTAATACAGAATTTCTTATAAAATAATTAATGTTATTTTTCTGAAATCAGTATTTCTTTTAAAAAGTTATTTTTTGAACTATAATTAGTTGAAATTTCCAAAACTAAAATGCAATTTATGAAACTTCATGAAATATCGTTTGCTCCTTTGTAGATGTAATAAGAATTAGCCTTTTCTCCTTTGCAAAATTTAGATTTTAGTAGTGATTTTAAGCTATAACTTCCATTGCGTAAGCCTTGTAATATATCATTATGATATCATATTTAAAAATGATTTTAAAACATATTCAGTCTAAGGATTAGATAGATAGATGTAGATTTATTTTGAGTACAACTGGTTTCTACATCTATTTTTAAAAACTTTTTCTTAGGATCAAGAAATGCACCATTCTACTGAATCATGCATTTGCCATTTTGCATCAAATCTTCATTTTTCTATCTTAACATCAGTGGAGAAAAATGTCAAAATTCAGGTAAAAGTGAAACTTGACTAATTTTGTGATCAAAAGAATCAAAACTAAAATATATTAAAGTAATAATATTATCTTTTTTAGTGATTAACTGTTTTTTTTCTTTAAAAATTTAACTGAATTAAATTTGTTGTGACTTAAAATTATGATTTCCTTTTTAGGTTTATTTTTTATAATTAAAGTATCTTTACAATAAAAGTTTTTATAAAAAATAGTGACATTACAATTCTGAAATTTCTTGTTTCATTTAGAAGTTAGTTTTTTTTTTCAGTTGTCTATTTAGAATGTGTTATAGCATCTATTAGCTATCTCAAGTTATGTAAGATAGCCCTTTGAAAATGTGATACAACTCCTTAGTGTTTTAATTAGTCCCAATTCTTCTTACTTCATTTTATAAATACTAAGTGAAAGAATATGGCATCAGATTTCTCAATGAAAAAGAATTTGCTGATTTAGTATATGCCATGTGGATTTTTTCACAAATTTCTGATATTAATTCCCTCTCATTGTTTGTTATTAATTGGCATAGTTGCCATTTTTGATTTTGTTTAGCATATATTAAAAATTAGCCAACATCAGAAATTTGTTCATTTTGTAAAGATGGTAAGATACTTAATTTATGTCCACTCTCTTTTATATGGTGAACAATGATAAAATGTTCCTAAAATATCTGGCTTTTATTGTTTATAACTGGATATGCTCTAACTCAACAAATTATTTTGCAGACAAATTTTGATAATGGAAACAAAATAAACCTTATTTTTCTTCCTAAAAATTCTTCTTTATTTAAAATTCATCTTGCTTCATTTAAAACTAGTATGTCATTTATTAAAAAAAAATATTGTGTAACTAAAGAACTGCTCCTCTCATTTATTTCCACAGTATTTCTTGTTTTTTTCTGCCTTTGCTTTCCATTTGCAACTCCATATTACTATACAAAGAATATTTTTTTATACTTCTTCTGTATTTTACTTACTTTTAAAATTAAGTAAAATTTATTTGGAGATACCTGTGTGTGAAATATATATATATATATATATATAATTCTTTTTTCATGCTGAAGTGCACATTAATTTAATTCATATTCATTTTGATTATTTAATATATCAATTTAAATATGTTAAATTTTATTCATTTCAATTAAAAATATCTGCATTGTTTGCAATATTCTTTGAATTTTGAATTGGTATTGTGTTCCAGATTTTTTATCTTATTTATATATTCTAGGTTATTACCTGATACTTGGTTTTACTTGGGATAGAAGCATTTTCTTGTCTAATGTTTATAATATTAGAAATATTTTTACATCTAATGTTTCAATACACAAAATGCTCTTATAGTTTGAAAAATTTTAAAATTAAAATGAGAAAACCTGCTTTTTGTATAAAGAAAATTTCCAAAATATTAATAATTTTTAGAGATAAAATTTGTAGAAATTCTATCTGTTAGTTTGTATTTGTACATCATGCAAACTATTTATACATTCTGTAATTCCATTTTTGTCTATTCATCTTTGTTATAGTTACTATGTTAGTTCCTTTGTATCATTATTTTTATTTCTATGACTAAAGTAACCCCCTCCCCTTTTTTGATTTTTCTGTTTAGCCTTTCTGTAATTGAAAAATAAAATGTTATTTATTTATTTTTTGGTAGAAATGAAACCAAACATGAGTGTTGTTGCATTCTAATAGGATCAGTCGAACCGTTGCGAAAATAAATAAAGCATTACATATTAATTAAATTAATGTCATTGGGAAGATAATTGTTTACTTTTTAAAGATGGCATATGAATGATATTTATACAATAAATATTTCAGATGTTATTGGCCAAAATTTTTTTGCTTTATATATGCTTTTATATATGTGTATATGTTAAATTCCAATTATTAGTGTTGTACATTTTTTTTAAAGATTTACTTAAATTCAAATTTAAAAATGCTGTTGCTCTAATTTTTAATTACTTGGATTTATTGCTTTTTCCATATTTGTTAAGATCTGATTTCTGGAAATTTAACTTTCTAATTTATTCTATCATGATAATATTCTTAAAAAAAATATCAGCTCAGAAGATTTTCTTGATTATAAGAAAAAGATTTAATGCTTTGTGCGTATGTTTTTAGCTATTGCAGATAGAATTCTTTTTACATTCCTGGTTTTAGTGGTCTTGAACTTTAAAATTAAATCAAAAACATTAAATTTTGTTTTATAAGACAATGATTATTAGATAATTCTTTCCTTCTTGTTTGTAAATTAATGTTACTTTTGTACATATTTGTATTTCAAATTTTCCTTTATTGCACATTCTTTTAATAAATTAAAAAATTATGGGCACTAAATTTTTGTTATCTTTTTCAGTCTGTTTCTGTTAATATATCTGAACCTGAATTGATGTTGTATGAAGGTAAGTAAGTGCATATGTTGAAAAAATTTCTAAGTAAATTTATTATGTTGCATAAATGAAATAAGTGTTCAGTGGTTGAAAACAAATAGCTGATTATTATTTACCAATTTATCTATAAAATTTGCTGATGTAATATTTGTCTTTTATTCAGCTTTGCATTACAAAGTTTTATTTATTTTTCTGCTTTTATGTAATTTTTAATGGAATACTTAAAACATTTAATTTATTTATTAATAGAATGTTTTTCATTTGGTGTGCAGGTTTTTCTATCTTGAAGTTTAAAAATTATGCACTAAATGGTTTACAGACAAAGAAACAGACTCAAGACCAGATTAGAAATGATTTAAATCAGCAAGAACTTTTGTTCCCTGAGGAAACTGCTCACAAAAGTTTATTAGACATCAAGAAAAAACTTGAAAAAATTCCGAAAGTGAGTTTCAAATTATACAGTATGAAGTGGTATGAATTAATTTGATATGTTAAGAAGAATCCTTCCCTCCCCACTCTCATAGATATTTATATGCCTTTTGAAATGTTCTGGATTCATGGCTACAGTTGAAATGTGAGCATCTTTCACTAATAGTTAATTAATTTTTTTAACTTCTAATTAAATTTCTAACATAATTTTATTTATGCATATAATTGACTACTTTTGTCTTTAAAAATTGAAAGTATAAATCATTACAATCTTGTGATTAATAAGAAAATTTTTAAATAGCTCTCAAACATTAAATTATGTTAATTAACATTTCTATTTTTCTTAAGTAGTTGGTATTTATGTATATTAAAATTAGATTCTATTACAAATTCATCAAATTGTAGTAAAATATACCAGTTTAAAAAAATGTTATCACATCTATCTTATCAGAAAGCAATTGTTGAATTTTCTTCTTTTAAAGGAAATAAATAATTTTATGAAATATCATATAAAAAATTTTCAGTAGAAGATTCTGCAAAAAGAATTTTTTTTTTTTTTTGCTCTCTCTAGGGGGAAAAAATTCTATCTGAGAAGAAAGGTTGAATAGCCAGTTTGCATTCTTAATTTCAGTGAGATCTATTTATTAATACAACATTAGCTTTTACATTTCTGAGATACGATCATCTTTACCATTTTGTCATAGAATGTATTTTTGACTGTAAGATCATGTTTTAATATAAAAAAATAAGCACTTGTATTATAAATTTTGCTCTAGTTTAAAATGTTTACATTTTCATAAATATGTGAGCATCATATTTGATCATTATTCTGAAAATCAACTTTAAAGAATTTAATACTTTAAATTCTTTGAGATACACAATCATTATAAAAGTAACATATATTAATGAATGATCTATTACAAAGGATGACTTCAATAATATAAAAATAAATGGCTTAGAAATCCAATAGCTCTGATGAAACCTTACTACTTTATAAAAGTTCAAAATTGTCATTTTTATAACTCAAATGTGTTTGAAGATTTGAATGGAAAGAAAAAAAAAATGGCTTAATACTTGATTATGAAAAAAATAGTTAGTAGTAGTACACAACAAAAATTCTGCTTCTGCATGATGGCTTAAAATTTCATTTTATTCCAGTGTTTTTTTAAGCAAATTTTTTGTATATTCAAAAAATTTCTTAAAAGAAAATCCTACAAATAATGTTTATTCAAATTCAACAGGATTAGCTTTGAAAAAAAAATGACTTAAAACTAAAGTAAGCTATTTTTTTCAAAAAAAAAAAAAAAAAAAAAAAAAAAAGAACTCTTATCAGATAACCAGAAGTTGGTAATAAATTCTTTCTGTTGGGGAATATAAGGAAAACAAATCCTATGTTTACTTTAAATGAGTTGGAATTATGACAATGAAAGAAAATGGTGGATAATGCAGCTGATGAAAAGTTTCTAATGAGGTTTGGATAAAATGTCAGAGGCTGAAAAATCATTTTTCATTTCCTACTTTCTAAGAAAATACAGCTTTCAAAAATTTTTTAATGCAAAAGTTGTTTATTATAATAATTTATTTAATTTTATATATCTTGTATAGTGAGATAATTATGGAGAATGAAAACATCAACCCCATTTTCTTAGAGCTGTAGGGCCATATGCAAATTTTACCAGAACTTTCTTCCTGCACATGTTCTTTACATTTACAAAATAACATGATCAGATATATATATATGCAAAATATTTTGAATTAGATTAGTTTTGGAAGAGATGAAAATAAATAGAAATTTTTTCTCAGGTAGGCCAAGAGAACAGCTGCAATAATTAGTGTCTTGTAAGGAATATATCTAAAATCAGACTGAGAAAATTTTTCCTCCATGTAAATAGATGAACTATTTGTATATAAACAGAAACTTGATACCAACAGAAATAATCCACTTTAGTATTGAAATATTTTTTAAAAATAATTCTTTCAATGTTTAATGCTATTTGAGATTCTAAAAAATTACAGAAGTTTCATATGTATGAAATTTTATATAATAGATTTTATTTACTAACATATTTTAAAAGTTT